>ML120464.1:0-84380 GCA_003788595.2 Choiromyces venosus 120613-1
CCCAATACTTTTGATCCAATCACCGAAGATACCGGGCTAAACCTCCCCTGCTAAACATGTCATGGAAAACCAAAAAAAACCAAAAATCAGGACCTTACTAGGAATTAAGCACAGCGCCTTCCCAATTTATATTCACAATCTGATGATTGAAGAAAAGAAAAAAGAAAAAAACGAGATGTTATACCACTGACTTAAACCATATACGGCCTTTGCTATCCCATACTCACTCTACATACAACCATCCATCTCCCATCCAGCGATTGATCTACAAGCAAACCACAATACATTATCTCCCCCTCCCTTCCATTTCAAAAATACCAAGACGTAGTGCATCACGAGCAGCATTTCCCCTTAATTATCTAATCCTCCATCTATCTGTCCAAACTTTGCAAGATATAGTAGTATTTCTGGCCAGAGTTAACATCCCCCCCTTCCTCACCACCACCGGGGGGGGGGGGGGGTATTATATACCGCTCGATTCCACCCTTTTTTTCTTCTCCTTCTTACTATCGAATCGTTTAATACCAACCGTGCTTTCTTCCAGACTTTATATAAACGTTTACCGCCCATCACTCCCCCCCCCACAAAAAAAAAGACGTGTCAGATGACCGGCCGGCACAAAAAGTTAGCAAGGGGGGAATTACTGTACGAATGTCATTGGGCGAGTAGTGAAGGGGAAAAAAAAAAAAAGCCTGTATCTTCGCTGTCATGTCATGCACAATGATGGATCGTGCATGGATGGGTGGGTGGGTGCTTTTCTTCTCTGTCACTGCGAACACACAAGTTATATAGCCTTTTCGTTGATAACTTAATTGTCATTGGATTTTGAAGTTGCACAGATTTTATATAGACTATGGTATATATAATATGAGGGATTATGGTACTATAGGGTTGATTATAAGTAATGTGTGGTGATGAAAGTGAATTGGAAATGCGGTGTGCACGAATGTCGGATTCATAACTGGCGTAAAGGGATTGATAAAAATACGTATGATATCTTATATTTTTGGTATGGTATACCGTATTCTATACATGTAAAGTTATCAAACATTACAAACATATGACAAGGAATGTCTTATGATTGGGGGGGGGGGGGCTATAGGGAAATGCGCGCCCAAGACTGGTTATCCAAGTTCAGCAATCAAAACTTAAACGAGATTCTCTCTTTCTATTTTTTTACTACTACTAATGTGCACTTTTAGTTTTTGACTTTCTCTCAAACATTTCCATCTTATATAATTCTTGATGCCAAGCAAAACTTTGCAGGGGAGTGCATTTTATCTTTTTTTTTTTTTTTTTTTTTTTTTTTTGGCCAACCTGATAATAACGTTGGAAACCCTAACCCGGGAATCAAAATAGTGAAATGATTGGGGCTTCGCCCAATAAGGTTAGGGTTATGAGAAGGTGTGGAAAAATACGGTACAGGACACAAGGTAAAAATGTAAAACAACTGAGGCACAACGAGACATCTGCCCATCAGCCATGGGGACGAAAACAAAGGCACTATAGTGTATGATGCATTTGAAATATCACAACCTCCTTAGTCTACCACCATCAAGCTCACCATCAATGCGCATATCCCAAGCACTGACCACAGGAGCTAGCAAAAGTCGGGACCTTCTCCTCATTGGGACTGACACTGCAGTCACTTCCCCAGCCTGGCAGCTCAATACTCAACGCTCACCAAAGTGACAACGAGTTGGTGATTGGGAGTAGGGGGAACAAGTGCCATGGCAACAGGTAGTGGGGGTGGAAATAGGGGTTGAGGAGGGGATTGAAATGGCTGGAGGGGTAGAAGGGTTGGAGGGATATGTGGGAAGGGAAAGGGAAAGGGAAAGGGAAATCAATTGGTAGACTCAGAGGATCATGAACTTGAACGAGCAAGTAGAGCTGAGAATTTTCCTGTTTTTTTATTTCTTTTATTTTTAGTATGTGATAATAAAATACCGGTACTGTAGAACAAAATACCGTATCTTACAGTAAAATACTATAAGATACCCGCGGGTAAACTTACAACCCCCAACCCTAAGGTGGCGTGGGTTGGATACGGTATATGAGTGCTAATGTCTCAATCACTCTAGCCCCTTTGACCGGTATTTACTTTAGGTGCATTAGTTCTAATAAGTATGAGTATCCCGTAGCACCAACAACAGCGACCACCCCTATCACAACTCCTCACTCGTATCTCAGAAAATCAATTCATTTCTCTCAAACTCCCATTATCTAACGAACCCCCTTACCCTCTCAGCACACTCTACTCTACTTCTTCGCCTCCGCCGCCCGCATCGCCAACTTCCTCTTAACCCCACGGATCACATCCTCCTCCTGAAAAGTCCCCATAACACTATCATGCACGAGCAAGGCATCCGCCCACTTCTGCCAATTGGGAATCTTCTTGACCTTCTCCACCGCCTCGAGGGGGAACAAGTCGGCGCCGGGCTTCGAATACGCGTACAAGCGAATGACGAACGAAGCGGTGAGCACCTCCGCGAGTGTGAGCCTGGAGCTACCGCCGAAGAAGGGCTTCGCGTCGGATAGTAAGGGGGCTAATTGTTTCTCGATGACGTCGACGAGGTCGTCAGCGTGCTTGGTCTTGGTCGCGGCGTCGGTTGCCGTGATGGCGGAGTGCACGAGGGGTTGGGCTTTGCTGAAGTAGGTGTCTACGAAGAAGTTGATTCTGGCGCGCTTTAGGGCGGCTGTGGGGGGTTGGTATCAGTATTTATGGCCGAAGGAGAGCAAGAGAGGGGGGGGGAGGGGAGGTACCATCGGGAGTGCCGGGGAGGGGGACCAAGTGATTATCTTTCAAATCCGTGAGGAAGGTAGACACGATCCCTGATTCGAGGATTATCTCGTCGTTGTATTTAAGGGTTGGGACTAGTCCCCTCTGTCATTCATTCATGTGTTATTAGCATGCGATAGCAGAGGATTGTGTGAGGGGGAAGACGAACTGGGTTGATTTCGAGGTACCATGGCTCTCTCGGCTTTGCCAGATCAATCGCAACTTCTTTATACTCTAGTCCGAGCTCTGTCAATGCGATGTGTGCGCGGTGACACCAAGGGCAGAGACGGCTTGTGTAAAGTGTGATGGACATCTTGGTTTTTGTGTGGTGGTTTGGTGCGGGGTGGCGAAGCGAGGAAGGAAAGAAGGTGGAAAGATGTCAGTTATATATCGTTAAAGTGAGTATGATATGTAATTCGAGGATTTGAAATGCACTGTGCTTCGAAGCCTGGGATCAAGAAAATAATAATAACGATGAGACCATTCGTTGAATTGTTCCCAAGAGGAGGGGTGCTGGTATCCGCCCACCTGTCCATTGCAGTCTACTGCCAATGGCGCTAACAAGTATTAACTCCATATTTGTCAGCTAATATACACTGCACTGTGCCGGGGATAGCCCAAGGAAAACCACCGAACGAGTCGAGATCCGCTGCTCTTGGTACGATACCGGTACTCGAGTAGTCTACAGGGAGTCCGTTGTCACGGTTTGAAGAGCGGTGAACTTGTGCTTAGTTATGATACTGGATTGAGGATTTTGTATTACCTTACAGGTACTGTACAGTACTGTACTTGTGTGATGGCCGCCACATCTCGCTGAATAATCTCATATCGTGAAATCCATGAAAATAGCTAAGCTAGCTATCTTAACCAGCCAACGCAGAAAAAGTAGAAAATTGTAAAGAAAAAAAAGATGAAAGTAAGCAAGAAAAAGAAAAAGAAAAAGAAAAGAAGAAAAACTCCAGCCGGATAATTTCCCAGTACAGTATGACATCTAATCTAACCCACCCATGTCGTGATATGATATGGTGTTGAAATGCGAGAGAAGAAAAGCAAGAAGAGAAAATCATAATCCCAACAGGAACGACCCAAACCAACAAAGGTTAAAAAAACAATCACCGCGATTGCCTCCTCTTCCTCCCTCCATTCCCAGCTCCGCCAACGCTCGAATTAAATTCATCCAATCTCAACTTCATAAGATTCCCCGCTGCTTCCACAGCAAGTACGTGTTCTTCATGCGTCTCCACCTTAACCCCTCCCCCTCTTCCTCTGGAACAAGAAGAGGTGGAGGTCGGCGATAGCGAAAAAGAATCACTCCGACAAACCCTCTGCCCGCGCGAGAACGTTCCCAAGACAAACCTCGGAGGGGCAGATACACGGGTATACTTCGCACGCTTAGGTGTTGGCTCTGATGGTTGGTAGTACGAACCCACCGTTGCCCCCCCCTCCTGCCGTGGGTGCGGGTGCGGGAGGTGCAAGAGAGGAGTAATCGGTGGGAGGGACCTTTCTTTTTCTTTTTCTTTTTCTAGTTTCTGCTTGCTGATGTTATTTGGGTAGAAGGTGGCGTTCGTTGAAGGTCGAGTAATAGTATCCCTGTATTGCTCAGCATCTTGGTTTGGTGGTGATCCCCCGTTTGCAATGCTATTCTCGTCCACATGCCTCCTCCTTTGCGGACTATTCCTGTCCGTCCAAGTTCCTCTCACGGGGTCGAAATACCTTTTTGCAGAAGATGATTGTGATGGTGGTGGTGATAATTCGCGAGGGGGTGGAGGAGGAGGAGGAGGGGTGCATGTGCTTGTTCGGAGGTGGTATTGAGCGTAGGTTTGGCTATTGGAGGAAGCGGAGTGGGGTGGTGGTGGTGGTGGTGGAGAGTGGCTTTTTCGTCTTCGAACAGGGGGGTATGTTGTTGGTACTATTGCGGAAGAGGAAGAAGAGGAGGAAGATATAGAAGAGGTAGATGCAAAGCACGATGAAGGTATCCCTGAACCTACAGCAACGGTGTTAGGGATGATAGATGGTGTTTGTTGTTGCTGATGTTGATGTTGATGCTGCATGGCATGCAAGCGTCTTTGCTCAGTACCGAGCTGCGTAGAGGATTTCTGACGGCAGGCAGTTATTATTTTGGCATCAATTTGGTACTTTCCAAACTCCGGGTGGTGCTCTGGAAGGCATTGCTCCGGGAAAGAGTCTCCAAATATAATGGTCAGGGCGTAGCGGATCCTGTAGCAGAACTTTGCAGCAAGGGCTTTAGCAGCTTCGTAGGGTATCCAATAGCCTGGTTTGTTTCCCCCTCCCTCCGACGATGGGAATCGTTAGTTTGACAATTAAATCCTGGGAGTTCACAAATGTGAGAGTGCCTGTCTGCTTGCTTTCTTGCTTACCTTGAGCGTGAAGATTTCCACCCGTAATATTATGGCACACCGAGGCAAGCCCTGGATTAACCTTCTCCCTAACGGCATTTCCAGGTTCTGTCTGTAAAAAATTAATCTATATGTTAGTTATCTCATTCCCTTACCAAATCTCTCTCACTATCTCTCGTAAAAGCTAAATCGAGGTTTTTGGTTTTTTTTCCCACCAACCTTCCCGGGTTTACAACAGTCGAAAAAATCGTGCACTCTGACGAGACCATTATAATAATCCCACATAACCCACCACCACTTTTTCTCGCCCTTCACGTTCGGTGCTGTAAAGCGGTATTCGAACACTTACCATAGGAATTAGCAACAGAACAATAATTATTTCATTGCCTTATCCTCTTTTTTTGTATATATAGGGCGGGGAGATTGCTTCTCACCATCAAACCGGTTCCTCCCGGTTTTTCGAAGAAAGTCTTCTTTACTCCCCTTGAATGGTATACTCCTCGGATAACTCCCCACTCCATCTGAAGGGTATAGCTCCATTTCTAGCAACTTCTGGCGGTTATGCTCCGACTGCTGTTGCTCATGGGGTGGGTAATTGACTTTCTCTTTCAGCGGTCCCTTGCTGACGACTCGCTCCTTGGGCGTCATCCGACCCGGCCGTGCCTGGCGACGAAACGTGGGAGGGGAGAACTTTGTTAGCTGCGGCCCTGACTGCGGCTGCGACTGCAATTGCAGTGACTGTGCTGGTAGAGGTAGCGATGGTGGTGGAAGAGTAGGTGGGGGAGGATAAAATAGAGAAGTCGGTGGTTCGATGTCCGACTCAACCTTTATTACAAGTCGTGGTACGTGAGCTTCCAAAGGCTTTTTGGTTTTTTCAATAGATGAGGGTGTCCAAGACATGCCTTTTGGGAAGTGGTTTTTTATTCTTTTTTTTATTTATTCTTTCTTTCTTTTCTCTCTTAAATTTTTTTTTTTTTCGAAAAAAAAAAAAAGAAAGCCCCGACTTCTTGGTTGCTTCCCAGACCGAGTGACGATATGTGATAGTACGTAACGTACGTCGTCGTCGACCCAGTTAGTAAGTTCGCGTGTGAGAGATCACTTCCCCTCTCCAAAACGAGGAAATAAACGGACACGGAAGGGGGTTTTTGTAGTAGCTGTTTTTTCCCCCAATTTAGCAATCGATGGAACAAAGACGGGATAAAGGTTTGAAAAGAAGAGAGATTAAATTAATATACCAATGGTAAGTTTCGAGCCGATTCGAGGTGTTTCGAAAAGGTGGATTGTATGCAGCTACTTATTTATTGGTTTGACTAGTTTTTTTTTCTTCTTCTTCTTGCCGGTTGATTCAACGAGATGGGGGGGAGGGAGGAAGGGAGGAAGATGGCAAGGAGGGAGGGAGAAAAGGGAAGGAAGGGAGGGAGGAGAAACTCGTTTGGTGAACTATTTCCCCGGGAAAGGAAAAAAAAAACGGTCCAATAAATTGTTATCGAGATGCTTGCTGGACGGGTCCAGATCTTTGGTATTCTGTGTTCCGGCCTTTCTTCTTGACTACTCAGACCTTCTTTGGTTTCTTCTCCCCTTCGGTCTGTGTTGGTGATCTAAAATCCTTATCCTATCCGTATGTCTGTGCACCTTTATATCTTCACCTTCGAGGTGGAGGACGTGTGGAAAGCAGTGTCAACGATACCCCACAAAGCCGACCGAACTTGGATCAGACTCCGTAAGACCTTCTCCGCCCCGATTAGCGAGGATGAGAGTGAGAGAGTGTGTGAGTAAGTGGAAGATAGCTAGGTAGTGAAAGAGTTTCTTTTTTTTTCCTTCAAAAAGACAAACGAAGCAATGGAATTATCATGTCGGTATTGCACGCATAAGCTGTATTAGCCTTTGTCTAGTAAATGAACTAACTCCAATTTCTCTTACTCTGGGATTTTTCTATTATTGTTACAACCCCAGTTCTTTTTCTTCTCTTTCTTTCTTTCTTTCTTTCTTTCACTTCTTTTTGTCTTGTAGTGTGAAGAAAAGAAAAAGGACCTTCTCTATGATAAGGACAACTCAAAGGGATGACGTTTTGGAATATTCTAGGAAACGGAACAAGTGTTTTTTCTTTTCCTCTTCTTCTTCTTGCTTGCGAGGTAGAGAGAGATGAGCAAAACAAGCTTGTGAACGATCGAGATTCACATATCCGAAGCAAGCACGCGTCCAAAATCCAAGCCAGAAGACACCATGTGCTTATTTTAGATCAGATGTAGGTGGAGATACTGTAGACAGGGGAAAAGAGAAGGCGTGAGAGAGGCAGGGAGGGAGGGAATGGGAGAGAGAGAAAGCGGATATCCTTGATAATACGTATGAATACAGACCAGGAATTGGGAATTTACTAACCAAAACATAAAAATTACGAGTAAAGCAAAAGAGAGAAAAGGAGGGGACACACAGGTCATCCATCAAAATTAGGAAAAAAAAAGAGGTGAGAGGAGTACCCAAGGACCCATCTACCACACCAATGGGAAAATATTTAATCGGGCTCGAGGGGGTTCAACAGCAGCTGGGAGCCAGCCGATGGGGAGTGCATGGAAGTTTAGTTTGCTTCTATTGTCCCTTCTTCTTTTTCTTTTTTTCTTTTTTCTTTTTTTTTCTTATTCATACGTTGCTTGCTTGCTGGCCCGTCAAAGAGAAGAAGCAGTAGAAGGAGAGGAAGGAAAAGCATCCGATTTGTGTACATATCTCGTGCAGCATGCGCAATGCCGTTGAAAGGGTGAGTGGTGGTGATTTTGTGGTAAACCTGGGAAAGGCATATAGCGGGCGACTTGGTGGAAGAGGGGTGGTGGTGGGTGGTGCTGTGGGTTCATATGCAGGGAGAACAAACCTGGATGATCTTTTTGTTCCAGAAACCATGCAGCTATCCCGCCAGATGTTCCTGGTGTTCGATAATATAGGTACTTTGTGTACACATAATATCGTGTATCTTTTGAATTGTCTTCTATTTATTTATTTTCCTTCCATAGCCATCTCCCTTGCTCCACATAACGTGCCTCTTAGACACCGCCACTTGAACATATTTCCACTGCAAACTGGATCATTTTAATGGGAACGAAAAACAAAAAAAAAAAAAAAAACACGTGAACAGGCAATGCACTGACGCAGTCGAGCGAGTGTTTGTGTCACTATCCCGAGGGAAATACTGAAGCTTTACCGCACGTACGGTAGGGATGGTGCAGCTGAGATCGAAGCCCTACGAACGGCCTTAGGGAAGATCCGCTGTAAAGTAATATTAAGTCGTACCCATAGTGATATGCAATCCGCACCTCACGCAATGCAACCAATAATGCTCCGACAGTACAATATATTCAATCTCCGTTAGTAAATTCATCACGGGTCCAGTCAAGCACCATAGGAAAAGACAAAAAAGGAACTCACCATGTAGATTAGATAATAAGGTCAATAAGAAGGAGGAAAAGAAGAAGGAGAATATTCAACACATCATTTCTCAAACACATGATAAAAACGGTAGCAACAAGCAAGCAAGCAAGCAAGCAGTTCAAAGAAGCTCCACAAGACACCTGCATGATCGACGTTGCATATGCAGCTTACTTACGGTACTCCTTGGCAAGGGTCTTCACTCGGTTATCCTCCCTCCCTTCCTCCCTTCCATTCTTCCCACCCCGTGGGAAATAAAAAGGGCAATAATCCGTGCTCGTGAGACGTCAGCTAGTCAATAATACAGCTTTGTACAGCGGGTAATTTTTCCCTGAAAAAAAATCATAAAGGATCTGAACATCTGGTGTGGGGGTGTCGTCAATATAGAAGATCGGTAGCTTTGGCGGTTTATCACATCATTCTGCATCTGGGGTCGATGGGCTAGGGGTCGAGTATATAATGGATATACACTATCACCTGATGGGGGGGGGGGGGTAAGCATCACCGGTGCTCAGTGCTCTGAAGTGAAACTGATTGTACAATTGCAAGGAGAGTAAACTTGAAGTTTGTGGAGGAATGAAGGGATAGTGGAGGGAGGATGAAGGAATTAGTAGGTGTGATTTGGGGTTGTGTGTAGTGTGCAGTAGGATGACTTATAAATGAGCGAGACCACAACAAGTAAGTTAAACCCGACATAGGCCATCTTTCACCGTCCTCAGCTAATCATAATACGAGTAAAAACTCGAATAATTGGACCGTGTGCTACTTGTATGTCGTTGGGCTTTCCTCTCTCAGTAAGGTCAAGAAGTTTTTGTTTTTTTTATTCTGTCTCGGAAGGGGGAAAGGGGCTGTGTTTTTGCAGTGTTTTTCGCCCCCTTTCCAGAGAAGCCACACAGTCCAATTATTCGAGTTTTTACGGTACATCGGAACTACTGGTATGATACTGTAGAGTAAGTACCGGTATTCGTACAATACGGTACCTCACCAGTATCTCCTGCCCTCTCCTGAGACTGAAAGTACCTTTTTGATCTTTTCCCCTTGCAACCTACCGCAGCTTTACATCTTGAACCTCAAGCTCCAGCAGCCCTTCTGCAAACGTTGTTGCAGGAGCAGTCATTACCGAGAACTAAACTTTTTACGGTAATCGGTCTACCCGAGATCAGAATCGGCTAAGGTAACTTAAACACAATCTAAAGTAAGATCTAATCTCCTTGGTGGATTAACATAATCGTGAACGGAGATAGAGAGTTCAATCAGCACCTATCGTACCGGATAAGATGGCTCAACGATTTGATGTTAGTAGCTCTTCGGTTTCCGGGGGTGACATAGCAGGCCAGGGTTCGGGAGGTATTGAGTCTCAATGCGAGCTTCCTCAGGTGGCCACTGCTCCAAAAGATCCTAAACGAGCAGTCAGCCACCACAACCTTAGCCTCATGTCCATGAGGAGGTTTGAGCGAGTGAAGGACCCCAATGACCTCCAGAAAGCCATAAAATACGGTGAAATTGCAGTAGCAACTGTCCCTCCAGACCACCCCATTGAAGCAGTAATATACGACAATCTAGCCGGCCTGCTCGTGACTAGGTTTGAGCGGATAGGAGACATTTCTGATCTCCAGCAAGCCATCAAGCATCGCGAAGCCGCGCTAGTAGCTGCCCCTCCAAATCACCCCGATAAAGCAAGCGCATACCATAATCTAAGCATCACATTGATGAAGAGATTTGAGCGGATACACGACCTTTCTGATCTCGAGCAGGCGATAAAGCACAGTGAAGCGGCCTTAGAAGCTACCCCTCCAGATCACCCCGAGCGAGCAGGCAGATTCAATAACCTAGGCAACAGGTTTATCGCTAGGTTTGAGCGGCTAGGAGACCTTTCTGATCTTAAGCAAGCCATCAGGCATGGCGAAGCGGCTTTGGCGGCTACCCCTCCAGATCACCCCGATCGAGCAAGCAGACACAATAACCTGAGCATCATGTTTTTGGCGAGGTTTCAGCGGATGGGTGACCTCGGTGACCTCCAACAAGCCACTAAGCATGGCGAAGCAGCTTCAGCAGCTACCCCTCTAAATCACCCCTTTAAATCAAGCGCATATAATAACTTGAGCAACATTTCTATGAGAAGATTTGAGCGGATAGGTGACCTCTCTGATCTTGAGCAGGCGATAAAGCACAGTGAAGCGGCCTTAGAAACTACCCCTCCAGATCACCCCGAACGAGCAAGCAGATTCAGTAACCTAGGCAACAGGTTTCTCACTAGGTTTGAGCGGCTAGGAGACCTTTCTGATCTTAAGCAAGCCATCAGGCATGGCGAAGCGGCTTTGGCGGCTACCCCTCCAGATCGCCCCGATCGAGTATATAAATACAATAACCTAGGCATCATGCTCCTGACGAGGTTCGAGCGGACAGGTGACCTCTCTGATCTCCACCAAGCAATCACGCATGGCAAAGCGGCGTTAGAAGTTATCCCTCCAGATGACTCGAATGCAGCAATGACAACATACCATAACGTGAGCGTTATGTTCTGGAGGAGATTTGGGCGGATGGGAGACCTTGATGATCTACAACGGGCAATAGAATACGGTGGAACTGCATTAGCAGCTACACCTTCAGATCACCCCCATCGAATAAAGGCAAACGATAACATAGGCATCCTGCTCGCTTCGAGATTTGCGCGGACAGGTGGCCTTTCTGATCTCCAGCAGGCGATAAAGCACAGTGAAGCGACATTAATAGCTACCCCTTCAGGTCACCCCGATCGACCAAGTAGATACAATAACCTAGGAAGCATGCTCCTGGCGAGATTTGAACGGACAGGAGACCGTTCTGATCTTCAGAAAGCAATCACTCATGGCGAAACGGCGTTAGAAGCTACCCCTTCGGATCTCCCTGGCCGGGCGGTCATCTACAATAGCCTGAGCACTAAGTACATGATGAAATTTGAGCAGATAGGCGATCTTAATGATCTCCAGCAGGCAATAAAGCACGGCGTAGCAGCGTTGGCAGCCAGGCCTTCAGATCACCCTGACCGAGCAAGTACATACAATAATCTGGGCGTCATGTTCATGAGGAGATTTGAGCGGATGGGTGGCCTTGATAACCTTCAGCAAGCAATAAAACATGCCGAAGCGGCGTTAGCGGCTACCCCCGCAGATCACCCCGGGCGGTCCTTCGCTTGCATTAGCCTTGGTGATAAACTTATGTCGAGATGCGTTAGTACTGGCTCTGGTGCAGAGCTGAACGATTCCCTCCGCCTTTTCCTCGACGCCTGGCATTGCAACATGTCGCCACCCAGATATCGCATTGAGGGTGCTCAGAGAGCAGCTCAGTTATTTTATTTGGCTGAAAACTTTCATAAGTCTAGTTCCATACTAGAAGATGCAGTTAACTTAATATCAAGAGTGAACCTACAGTCATTAAAACGAGATGATCAACAGTACATATTATCAGAGCTTTCTGGACTGGCCGCAATTGCTTCTTCTGTCGCTCTCAAAGCGAGAAGATGGGCATACAATAGTCTCAAGTTGCTCGAACTTGGCCGTGGGTTTATCATTGGGTTCACAATCGATTCCAGATCTGATATATCAGAGCTCCAAGTAGACTATCCGCATCTGTGACAAATTTGACCGCCTCAGGGCTGAGGTCGACTCTCCCCTGAATGAGACGGAGGGAGAAGACGACGAAAAATCGTATCAGTACAGGAGTCGGGCAATATCCAGGCGTAGGGAGGCTGTCGATGAGATGGAAAAGATTGTATCTCACATTCGGACCTTACCTGGCCATAGCGGATTTTTACTTCCACCTAGTCCGGATGCCCTAATGAAAATGGCAGAAAATGGCCCTATCGTCGTCTTCAACAGCACTACTTATGGGAGCGATGCTGTAATTGTCACTGCCTCAGCTATAACTTCATTAGAGCTTCCAACCAGTGTTCCCAAGCGTCCAGTCCGTCCGTCTTTTGCCTTGGACGGGACGGACGCCGGTTTCTGGGACTCTGCCCTGGACGGACGCCCGTCCTATAGTCCGTCCTAACCTTCGCCCGGGACGGACGGCCGGGCCCTATAGGTGTCTCACATGCATGATCTATTTTGGGTACAGTAAGTCTGTAGTCATAACGAAACCAAACACCTATATTCTGATACTAATAACATATTAACTCCCTCTTGGTACATGTAGCAAATCCCCCCATCCACACGTACTGAAACTAACCAATCTGTGCACTCACATCGGAACCTGGTTCAGAGCAACCGGAACCTATGCTCCTCCCCAGAGCCAACCTTACTGCTCTGTCCTCTAAATCCTTCAGCATTATCTCTACATCCGTAACCCGCGTCTCCGAAATTAGGCCAGCCTTACGCCATGATTTCATACACTCAATTGCCTCTATAACCTCATCCCCTAACCAAAGTAATAGAAAATTGAGCATTCGGAGTAGGATCTTTATTGTGCATGGGATTGCTTTCCTGTTCTCTTGAAAAATCCAAGCCTATTTATTCCCCTATTCGAGACCGTATGAAAATATTGTATTAAATGCGTCCCTGCTACGAGATAACCACTTACACTGTGGGACGACCATCCATTATTCTGTAGTTTATGAAATACCTATAGGGCCCTACAGATGACGCCCGAAGCCTGCAGATGACGGCCGGGCCCTGCGAATGACGGCCGGGCCCTGCAGATGACGGCCGGACCCTGCAAATGACGGCCGGAAGATGCCATTTGCCATAAGACTGCAGGGCCCGGGCGTCAACCCGCAGGACGACCGTCTTTACGAAAGACGGACGCCATGCCCTGCCGTCCTTACCCACCCCGCCCGGGACGCCCGGGACTACCAGCCCGCCAGGGCCCTGTAGGGCGCCCGGGACGGTTGGGAACACTGCTTCCAACGTTGAAGTACGAGGAGATTAAGCAGCATATGGGACAATTGGCCGGGCTTAGTCAGGGGTCCCAAGGGTTTTTCCAGCGCATCTCGAACAATAAATGGATGAAAAGCCTCCTCCTTTGGTTATGGGATACCGCAGTAGGGCCTGTTTTTGACGAACTACACCGTTGCGGAGTCATCAACAGCGCAGACATCCGTAGTACTAATCTGAAACGGGTATGGTGGATCGGGGTAGGGTTGCTAAGCATGGCACCTTTCCATGCGGCTGGCGATCATTCACCAGGGTCAACTCGCAATACCGTAAGAACTCGAATAATTGGACCTCGCGCTAGGACGTCCAAAATTCCCTCTCCTGGACAGGGGGGAAAAAACACTGCAAAAATTGACCCCCTCAGCCCCAGCTTAAGACAGAAAAAAACAAAAAAGTGCCAGACCTTACCTGCAAAGGCAACTCCAACGTCCTAGCGCGAGGTCCAATTATTCGAGTTCTTACGGTACTCTAAGCCGAGTAGCTTCATCTTATATCGCAACTATCAAAGCCCTGTCATATGCCCGTCAAAAGGAATTCAGATTACTTAAAGGGCACGATAATCACTGTTCAACGGAGCCCAACAATGGATTATCAACTTTGACAAAGGGGAATACTCAGTTACTCCTAGTCCCGATGCCGACAACACCTGGTGAAGCAAGTCTAGGAGGCGTCGATGAAGAAATTCAAGAAATCCACAACTCAGCTACTAAAAACGCAATTAAAGCCACTGTATTACCCAATCCAACCCCCGCACAAGTTCTCGCTCAAATTCAGTACTACCACATCATCCACCTCGCCTGCCACGGCATGTCCGAGATCAACCCTTCGGACAGTCACCTAGTTCTTCTTACCCCCGACGGCGAGAATGCTGATAAATTGATGGTCCGAGATATATCCAATGCAAGCACTCCCAATTCGCAGCTCGCATATCTTTCCGTTTGCTCCTCCGCCAAGAATTCTTCCACTGACTTGGCCGACGAAGTCATACATCTGGCAAGCGCATTCCAGATAGCGGGATTCAGCCATGTACTGGCAAACATGTGGAAAGCCAACGACGCTGCTTGCCGTGATGTTGCAAAAGAGTTTTATAAATTGCTTTTCAACTATGATGGAGATGGTAATGGGCATCGGAAAGTCGCAATCTCTTTTCACGAAGCAGTGAAGAAGGTTCGCGATAAAAGACCACTCGCTTTGCTTACCTGGGCAACATTCATACACACCGGAGCCTAAGTTACCAGGTAAGCAACATATCTCTGAAATTTTCCACCTCACCTAACCTCCCACAGATCTAACTTTAACACAACAAAATAATCCTTTTCCCAAATCTCATTTGGGGGGGCTAGGCACTCCTCCGATCTAGTAGCCTTTCCCCCTTACCTCCGACGAGAAAACAACTCGACCAACACTTGGGTTCTTAAATTACTAGAAAACAAGCCCCATTAAATATTTCTTTTATCCTCTTTTCAATTTTCAAGTATTCCTCACAGACTGGCTGGAATTTCACGTTTCCGGGGGTTACGTCGCCTTCTATAATTTTTTTTTCTGGAAGAGCAAAAAACTTTCACTTTCACTTTCTCCATTTTTTTTATGTATTTATCCCTCTTCCTCGCTGATTTCCTCGCAGATTCCGAAGGTGCAGAGCTAGCAGGGATTTATGATCGACAACGGGACGGGAGCGGGCCGCTACCTACCCCCTGTAGGTAGCGGCCCAGCAGGTGTCATACTGGAGAGCAGGTTTCAGGTATGATACCGGTATTGGAACTCTCTTTATCATAGGATAAATCTTTATTAGGATGTAGCGGAGGATATTTGAAATGGCGATTCTTGCGGTCATATCATAAGTAGTCTTGTGTTTTCCTATCCCGTGGTAGTGGTCAAATTCTGTATTTCTTCGGTTATATTTTCTGTCTATTAATTTTTAAGAGCCATTTGTTTCTTCTTCTGTCCCAAATGCAAATATCCCCACCGGTTTGGTTCATGTTATGCTCTCCGTGGCTGCATACTGTGCGAACTATAATCCAGCTTAGCGTTCGAATAATACGGTACGTTACGGTACCGTAAACGTTCGATATCGTATACCGCAAATTACAATACGGGAAAACGGAAATTCACACCAAATTCTCGAATGCCGGGTAATTGTGCCCTTTGCCACACAGTGTTCAGGCCGGGTTGGGTGGTTCATAATATTCTGATCCACAATGCCGGAGTAGGAGTTTTCTTTTCCTCTTCTGCGTAAACGCTCCTCTTCTCCACTCGTAGCATCTGTCTCGGAATCTTAAAAACAAATTTGTACTGGACCGGCCCACGGGGCCTGGTAAGTCTATCGTACGTTACACTAGTGTGTCGTACCCTATGGTATATTACACCATGTAATGATACCGATTCGACCCCCTAATCCAGCTCGAGTGAGAGTCTGTGAAAGCACAGCTTACATGACGGTGCTCGCGCAGGACTAGAAATTGGAGGAGAATGAATTATGAAATTCAATGGCTTTGGCGGTGGAGAAAAAGACCAGTTTGGCATAGTCTTGTTCTTTTTGTGCAAGGTGAGAACTTGTGACATAGTGCTCGATGGAACCACACCTCTGCTCCACCGCTTTGTTCCGCGCATCCTGCGATTCCACGGATAAAATGTTGCGAAAGGTCAAGGCAAGTATCAAAGGTGAGAAGGGGGTATGGATATCCAGTTTTTCTGGTCCGCTTTTATGCGATTGGCGTATTTTTGTAATTGTCGTCCTTTCGTTCCTTCCATCCCAACTATCCGCTCCCCCAATCTACTCCTCCACTCCACTCCATCTCTCTTCCAATCCATTCCCCCCCCTCGCCCCTCTCATCCACCCATTAATTTTCACAGTTTGCTGATCCCAATTCTTGCCACCCCTCTGGCGCCCCACTCACCGTTGTGGTGGTAGCTGCACTTCTTGCAGAAGGGAAGAAGAAAGTAAGGAGGAAAAAGAGGGGAAGAATACCCCCTTTCATATATCCACTTCGACCAAAAAAAAAACTCCTCCGCGTAAAAACCATAAAAGAAAATCGAGAACTAGGGCTACCCCAGAATACCGAATACGGAACGCCCAATATAATTTTCCCAATTGAGCCTACCTATAATCCGCAACCGAAACCCCCACCCCGGCACCTTTTTCTTTTCCTTCCTCCTTTCTTTCGGTTTGCGGATGTTTACTTCATTTCGAGTGAGAATTGATGACAGCCTGCATGCACGAATTGTGCCTTCGCAAGAAACTTGGAGAGAGATTCGGGGCTGGATTAGTAATTGTAGGGGTCGTGAAAGATATAGGAATGTGCACATAATATACAGTTCCAATCATGGACAAAACTTCTTTATTGGACTATTCAGGAATACATATCCGCTCCCGCCCAATTCCCCGTCCATCCTGTGCGTACGTGTAGATATCATACAGTACTGGTGCTAGAATTCGTACTTGTTACTTTTTTTTTTTTTTTTTTTTTTTTCCCCTTTTTACTCCTTCTCTTTTCTTCCTTCTACTTTTCCTTCTCCTATCTAATAACCGTCAACAACTTCTCTCTCCACATAATTCCTCTTGCCTTACCTTAACCTTAATCCAATCCAATCCTACAGAATCTTGATCCCAAATCCTGTGACAATTCCGGCGGGTTGAACTGGAGATCATTCTTCTATTTGTTAGAGAGAAGCTATGATAATGCAGTTTAGAGCAGGGACAAGTGTGGAATAAGTTTTGGTTCGAAAATTTAATAGTGGTGTAAAAAGAAGAGCAGAAAAAAAAAAATCTACAATCCACAGTGCGATAATCCATACTAATCAGATCTTCCCCTTTCTTCCCTTTTCTCCCGCCCACCAACGATGAAGACAGGACGGAACGGAAGGAAGGAAGGAAGAAAGGAACAAAAAACAAAGATAGCGAAAACGGAATCAAAAAACATTTTCTCCCATAAGTCGTGACCGAGGACACGAAAGAAAGATGCATTACTGGGGGGGGGCATTGCACCGAATGCCGTAACTTACAGTACCAAATCGCTCCCAACACCGCTCGAAGCCTCGAGGAGCTTCCGCTAGTGTACGGGGTATAAGTTAGGAACTATCTAAACAGTCTATTTCCACTAGATTATTTCCCACACTCACCGGAAGGCCTGTGTGCACTTCTATAACGTTCTCTGATACAGCACTGTGTATAAGAAAGCGTCTAACTTAACCCCCCCACTCAAAAAAATATCAAAAAAAACCCAGATAAATAATAACAAATTCAAACATAACATTACAAGTCCCGAGGATAATGTGAAAGAAGAGAAAGAGAAAGGGGAAAAAGTAATAATAGTAATGCAGCTAAAAGTTAATATAGTAACTGCATGCCCGATGAAAGAACCAATCCGTGTTTGTTCATCCCCGGCCACTCGCCCCCCCCCCAACGCACACTGTAGAATATTAAAAGGCTGAGTGGAGAATCGTCCCCTCCGTTCTTCAGTTGAGTATGGTAAATACATCTATAGCGATAATGGAGCCAGAAGAGAAGGGAAGAGAAGAGAAGGAACCGGAAATTGGAAAGAACGATAGAAAGATATGCGAATGATATTGTAAAGCCAAAAGATAAAGCGAGGATATAGAGGCCACGGAGGAGTGAAGGACTAGCGAGCTGGGGTTTCTCGGATAGAAATTGATGAAAGGGAGGGAGGGGGCTGTTGAGCTTAGTTCTTGATCATTAAAACCTGCGGATCCGTTTGGAGGGGGGCTGGCCTGAATCTGTGGGCTCGGATGCGAAACGTGTTGTAGGTTTATTAGCATCTAGCCGAGGAAGTGAATTCTTTTTTTCGGATAGTAGTTTCACAATACTGTCACGTCCGCCCTTTTGAGCTCGTGATAGTGCCGTTTCACCTCCGAGATTTGGAGTATCGGAGTTGACATCCGCTCGCTCCAGCAGCATCTTCACGACTCCCTCATATCCATTAAGGGTGGCTAGAGAGAGTGGTGTTGAGCCATATTTATTTGCAGCGTCAGGATTAACATCTTTCCGTCCTAGCAACATCTTCACGACTCCCCCATGTCCACGGTAGGCGGCCCCAGAAAGTGGTGTTGAGCCAGACTCATTTACAGTGTCAGGATTAACATCTTTCCGTCCTAGCAACATTTTCACGACTTTTTCATGTCCTCTTGAGGCGGCCCTAGAAAGTGGTGTTTCGCCATATTTATTCGTGGTGTCGGGATTGACATCATTCCGTCCTAGCAACATTTTCACGACTTTTTCATGTCCTCTTGAGGCGGCCCTAGAAAGTGGTGTTTCGCCATATTTATTCGTGGTGTCGGGATTGACATTCCGTCCTAGCAACATCTTCACAACTTTTTCATGTCCTCTTGAGGCGGCCCTAGAAAGTGGTGTTTCGCCATATTTATTCGTGGTGTCGGGATTGACATCTGCTTGCTCTAGCAGCCTTTTCACGATGCCCTCATGCCCACAAGAAGCCGCGAAAGAGAGCGGTGTTTGCCCAGATATACCCGCTGCGCCGGGATTAACATCTACTCGCTCCAGTAACATTCTCACCACTCCCTCAAGCCCACTCCAGGCAGCATGCGATAGTGGCGTTAGACCGTGTGTATCCCCTGTGTCGGGATTGATATCCACCCGCTTTAAAAGCATCTTTACAACTCCTTCATGGCCATTCGAGACCGCCAATGACAGTGGGGTCCGATCATATCTGTCAGCCGTGTTGGGACTGACATCATCTCGCTTCACCAGAGCATTCACCACTCCCTCATGTCCATACTCAGCAGCCGACGAAAGTGGGGTTTGACCATAATTATCCCTTGTGTCAGGGTTAACATCTACCCGCCCCAGGAGCATCATCACAACGCCCTCATGACCACATGCGGCAGCCCATGAAAGGGGTGTCCGTCCATGTGTGTTCGCCGTATCGGGGATAATATCACGTCGTTTCAACAATATCGTTACTGCATCTTCGTTCCCCTTTCTAGCAGCCCAAGAAAATGCCGTATTTCCGTCGATATCGGTTGCGTTGGGATCCCATTCCCTCGTCTCCAATAAAGCACTTATTATCTCCACGAGCCCGAGGTAGGCTGCACCGTCAAGCCCTGTAAACCCCTCAAGAGTATTACTACCTTCGTGGTCAGAGCGGTGCCACCACCAATCTCTTTCATGGATTAATAGTAGCTTGGAGGATAGATGTTTATCGTAGCCGTTGAGGAGGAGGTTTAACGCAAGTAATTTCACACCTTCGCTGAGATCCTTTCTTGCATGTGCTCCCCAGTAACAAGAGGCATAGCCGATAAAGGGTACCGCCGCCGGTGGCAAATCAAGAGAAGTTGGCAGGTCCCTAACGCTCGGGAAGTTGAGGAGGGTTAAGCAAACCTCGGCCATCGTCGAATGGGGACTATGGAACAGGGAGGGGTCATTGGATAGGTGCTCTTGAAGTGTAAAATGAACAAGACGGACGATAGATGATGACGCCTCAACAGTGACAAGCCCCAGCGAGCAGCGGAGCACAGTTTCCATCGTAGGTATGTTCGTGGCATTGTGGATTTCATGTCCTATTTCTACCCCCAGTGCGTGGCATAATTCGTTGTCCTTCAATGGCCGCTCAGAATGTGTTATCCACATCAGAGCGCCCATACCGAGCCTCGAACTACTTCCATTCTGTGACTTTATCCGTGCGAGGGTTGCCGTGTACGCATCTCCAAGCCCCTTCCCTTTTGTCACCTCCTCAAGCTTTTTCCTTCTCTGGTAGATGGCCACCTCTCCCAGAATGGCGTCAATGTTTAATGATACCAAGAGGAATCTAGGAACAATTGTTAGTGAAATGCTCTCGCCTGGATTGGTAAACTCTTGATATTCCTACTCACACCCCGGAAATAATTTCAGGAATTGTCCTCATAATATCCCTTCGCAAATCATCGTCCATTGCGTCAGGCTCTGTATCCCCCCTCAACCTCATAGTCAAATATATCTTAATGTCATTGTCCGTAGGACTGATGGGTATTGTAATGGCCTCGGTAAAGTATTTCCTCACTTCGCGCTGGACATGAGGTCTCCCTGTAAATAACACCCGTGTACTTGGTGACTCCCGAACGATGTCTCGTAGTGACTCGAGCAGCTCCTGTCGATTCTTTGGAAGCGGCTCGTCCAAAGCATCAATGCATATGTAAACTGGGGGCAAGAACGCGATAGTCGTCTTCAGCATTCCCACTATATCAGGTAATCGTAGACCTCGATTAGAAAACTGCTTTCGGAACGTCCGTCGCACACTCTCAGGGATCTCCCTTATGCTCACGAGCTGCTTGAGTATGGCGCCAAGCATGTTTGTTGCTGACTGCTCCTGGTGGGCAAGGAAATCACAATATAGCCAAGCGACAGTCAGATCCTTTTCCCCAGCTTGGTCACACAGGTTGTCAATCACTAGGGAACTAATTTTTTACGAAACGTCAGCGACATCTGCTCCCTTTTTCAGAGGAGGACTGTTCTTACCTTAGATGTGTTTTCCCACGCCCGGATCCCCCGAACAAAATAACACCCGCTGAGAGCATCCATCCTCTCTGTCACTCCATTTTCTAAACTCGCTGGTTTCTAAAAGCCAATTCCCCACGCCATCGAACCGATCAGCTCGCACGTCACGGTGCCGCTGCTGGGGCTCTAGAGGCGATAGCCACTCCCGGATCTGCTTATCCTCATTGGATTTCCCTATGTCGACGTTGACAACATTATTGTGATTGGTAACTATGTTGCAATTGAAAGAGTTGTTATTGTCGGTGATTTGTAGGTTTTGCGGTGATTTTTGTGCCATTTTGCTTGAAATGCTTTCGATCAGCACCGGTAGTGTAACTCGAAAGGTTGTATTGAGGAGCTCGAGGGGATTCCGAGCATCTTAAGACACGAGAGAGGATAAGGCTTTGACGTTTCACAAGCATTTAATCATCCAACCATTTTGGACTAACAAAAGTCCCCAACACCCATGGCTTAGCTCTCATACCCGCAGTGCCGGCATGGCAAGGAGCATATTTGGGCGCTTGTACAAGTTACAAGCTACAGTAACTTGAAGATACTCCAAACAAAGACCTCTAAGTAAATACCTTAAGTGATTGAGACAATAACGGGAAAGTAACTCTCCGAGCATGTTAAGTATAGTTGTCACGTGATATACCTTCCGAAGCACTGTTTTTACTGTACCCACCGTTTGTACAAGTGCTTCCTTCTCCACCTTTAAACAGCACAGGATCTCAAGCTCTTCAAAAAAAGGTTCTTTATCGGTCAAAACAAGGCAGTGTTAGCAACCATCGTTTAAGCTACAATGAATTTCAGCCAGGGATAACTCCACTCGCGGGGCTGAGACTCTCCAATTTCTTAAGGCTCACAGCACCATGAGCAGAGGCTGATGTGGTATTGCAGTATCACATAAACGGGCACGTCACTTTACCTACCGGTAGTCTTACAAGCACCGGACAGCAAAATCCATATCCGAAAGATCCGACCAGTGACCAGATCTGTCGCTGCCCTTCTTATCCCCTCCCACCCACCAAAAGCGAAGCGTCCCTGGAAAACCGGACAGAACGAAAGGAAGGAAGGAGATTTCGAGTGAGGAGGTGTGATTTTGATTTTGTGATATGATAACGGTAACGTATAGTGCTACAACTCCCTTCCTCAAATACATTCAACCCCCGCTAAACGCAATAGACGAACTAACCCCACATCAACTCGAAATTCGATAACTTTTGGCCTTATGGGAGATCACCCATGGTGTGTTCGGCCTAACTTCGAGAGGTATTGAGTTGGCGGAGGCGGAGACTTCGTGTTAGGTGGTTCGATTATGATGAGACTTTCGGATAGGATGGACCCCGGAACTGGCGGGAGTGGATCATAAAATTCTGGAAGTACTGTAAAGAAGTCTTGTTTTGTAAGTAGCTTATAATTGGAATGTATATATTTGTACATTCCTACATCTCTAGAGCAGTCTCATTATTCAATTAGCCAAAATCCCTTCTAGTTCTTTCACAAACGTAATTGGCGGAGACAGCGCCTTCGTCGGTTCTCACTCGAAATGAAGTAAGCCTCCACAAACTGGGTGCAGTACTGTATTGGGTTGCCGGTCCTAATCAGATACCATCGTATATGTTGGTGGAATTGTTTTCCTATTCACCAAGCAGGGAGCTATTTAGAGGGGAGAAAAAGCAATGGGGTTGAATTTGGGTTGGGGGGAATGCTCAGGTCCAATCGGGCAAAAGGTAATCGTCTTTATTCTATGGTATCCC
Source organism: Choiromyces venosus 120613-1 (assembly GCA_003788595.2). NCBI lineage: Eukaryota > Fungi > Ascomycota > Pezizomycetes > Pezizales > Tuberaceae > Choiromyces > Choiromyces venosus. The sequence goes on from ML120464.1 coordinate 22,707, forward strand.
TAATTTTTTATTTTTACCCCGAGGATTTTTTGGCCGAAGTGGGTATATAAAGGTGGGGTCCTTCCCTCTTTTCGTCCTTTCCCTCTTTTTTTCCTTCTCCAAGAAGCACAACAGCAACCATCACCGCCGCAACCGTGAGTGAAGCGCCAAAGGGACGACAGAAAATGCGGATCAGCAAACTACGACAATCGATGAGAGGATGGGTGCATGGGTGCATGGGGGATGGAGTGGATGGGAGGTTGGATTATTGGGAGTGGGTGGATGGTTAGGATGAAAGTGGGGTGATGGCTGGGGGGGCTGGGTGGTTGGTACAAGATGAATAATGGATAACAATACCCCCTTCTCATGTTTGATGCTTCCTTGATCCTTTGGAGCAATTTATACTAACAAAGTTGGGCTATCCGGGGGCTTCAACAACCAACCATACATGCTCGGCATATCCCTTGTTATGATAGGTGTCCATGTGCGGTATGGTACCAATATTTCTGTGGGACACAAGGGAATTCTAACTCATGTGGTGAGAGTATCGGTGATATTTGATAAGCCAAGTCCGTGAGCCTTACTCTTGGGAGAGAGGGAGGTTCGTGGATGATATTCTGAGGCTTGGCTGTTTCCGTATTTGTCTCTTGTGCCGTGGATTATGGATCAAGGAGGAGAAGGGAACTGCAACTCATATGATTACAATTCTGAATAAATCCGAAGTGCTTTGTCAGGTTCCTTAATCCCCAAAGACTTGAGCATAGGACGTGGAAATGACAAGGGTATTTCTGATGAGTTATACAAAGTTGTTCTTGATTTTCTGGCCCTGCCGGCCTGGAGAGTATTTGTGCTCTGGTGTGTGTATAGGAAAATTTGCAGTGGTGATACCGGTGTGGTCATGTCCAAGTAGAATATTGTGCCTTTTCTTTTGTACCTTTTCTTCCTTTTCTTCTGGTGGCTGGTGATAGTTCTTGTAATATGTTCTGTCTTTATTTCCACCAAAGATCTGTGCTGTTAAAACTTTGCTTATCCGTGAAATCTCTCATTCCGGCGGGTACATAAAAGACTGACATTCAAGGAGGGAGTAGAGATATGCCATCGGAATATGAATCCCATGAGTGGCAGTAAGTGAGCGATCACCGTAGAAGCTCGTTCTGTTTTGCTTTAACTTAAGTCTAATGAAAAGGCAGTAACTTATGCACAGTATGCACAGAACAAAACGGTTACTATGCTCTAATACTCCCAAGTTATAATATGGTATTCTGGTTCAGGGAATTGTACTTGGGTTTCAAACCTGGGCTCATGAGCAGTTGTAGCCTGGTTTCAGCAGTACGAGTATCCGTGTTGGTACTCTATGATATGATAGGCTTGCTAAAAGATCAAAAGGAGATTTATCCAAACAAAAGAATGATAGAGACTTCAGTTTCCCAACAACACTAGTTACAGTACGCGAACAAGCAATAGAAGCAAAATTATAATCTCATGGGGCTTTAACCCTAATCCATAATATTTCCTTCATTTTGTCTGATCTCCGAGAAAAAAATGAACTTCTCTGTTCCATATTCCATGGTGCAACTCTCGGAGAAACCATCATCAGATAGATCCTCGGTGAAACATGCCTCCACCAGCTCATCCCCATCATCCCCACCATCTCCATATACCCCGCCTCTTACTCCCCAGAACGGCTTCCACCGGTGACTGTGCTCGAGACTCATTGTATCCACCGAACGGCTCATAAAGGCCCTGAATTGGATTTTGCGATACTGCACAGCAAAAATCTGCTCATTGGGCGCCGTATATTGTCTCTCATATTCGTCACTTGCGGTCTGATAGCTGCCCATCCCATCTTTCTCGCCCCCTAGTGCTGAAGGGTGAATCGAGCCGACAAGGCCGCGGTTCGAACTCCTCTTTTCCTCCACACGCCCATCGATAACGGTATGATATCCGACAATCAGATACACCGGGTATGCATCCTCGATCGCAGTTTCCAGCCATTCCTGGGTTTCGGGCCTTTTGCACGCCTCTTTAAACCATGCTCCAGAATTTTCAAGCCAGTAAGATTTGGCCTTGCTGCTAACAAGGGTAGCAGTCCCCGTATGTTGATTTCCGTGGTCGGCAGAGAAGATTCGGGTGAAGCGGGCTCGAAGTCTTGAACATTTGGAGTTTTTTTGCATAAGCCTGAAGTCTTCCTGGGTTTTCGAACCCGTAGTGGGGATTCCCGGCACCTCGTGATAATCTTGCTGGGGGCATTTGGCGTCGAGAACGAAACGGCCGAGCTTGACGGACTCAAGCGATAGAAGGTCACCTTCTAGGAGGGCGGTAAATGCCATCGTGGGCGGAGTGTTGACGGAGAATAGAGTCTGTCTGTCTACTAGGAGATATATACCCCACACTATTGGCAGCCCTTTTGGCAAGCGCTTTCACCATCCGCGTATCCGCCCAAGACTATACAGTACCATCAACAATGTGCGAAGTAAGCCGCTGTCCCGTGCGGCTCTGGGACGGCAAATGTTATAAAGCGTACCAGTAATTTAATTAACTCATGTCGTAAAATTGTTGGCAATGGAGCACAAGTCAGCCTTGTTTCACCAAATGTTCTATATGGCTCTCATCTTGACCACGTCAATTGAGGCTGGGTTGGGTCTTCACCAACAACTGGAGGTTTAGTTCATTTAAAAGCTCTGCCCCGATCCCCATGCTTGGGGGGTTTGCGCTGTGATAGCTGCCTTGAACAGGTTTTGAAGGTTTAATGCAGTAGCTCTTTCCTGCTGATTATCCCAAAAACCTTCTGATAAACCAGGCTACACGAGGCCAGTTTACAATCTAACAACTTTCTGGACCTGATGGTAGAGTATCATAGGCCAAATTCGCTTCTTTTCACTAATTTCCAAAAGCTTAGTTTTCTCACTTCCAGAAACTAGGCTAGGCTACTTAATTAGAAGCGAGTTTTTACATTGCCAGCACCATCGCCTGGTAGAGTGGCAGATGCGAGTAAGCCAATGCTCACCATGTGCCACAAGCATGATACCGATAGCAACAAAGTATGCCAAGAAATCGAGTGATGCTACAGTAGATGATCACCAGCACGCGAGACTACTAGTACTGTACTTAAGTACTGCTACTAGCAGCTTTATGCTTAAATTAGTTATAGTGTTAGAAGCGATGAATGTGTACCAAGATCTGAATGTACACAATGTAAATAATTCCGCAAAAATCTTGGAATTCATTATGGTAAAACCACTACCATGTGTGCCAGACAAAGCACTAGAAGCTAGTGGTTTTTTTTTTTACATAGATAAAACCTGGTTTACACACTTGATTTAACAATTGGACAGCACTGATTTTGGTGTAAAAGTGTAAGATGTGCAACATGGCAACAGTGGAATATCCGAGTGCAATTTCTATGAATACAGACTTAATAGTGAGTAGAATCAATGTAAATTTAATCAATAGATTCCACTTACAATCTACTGAATCCATTTCTTCCGCAAATCAACTCCAGAGAGAATATTATGGGATGACCAAGTAACGAGAAATTATTGAAAAGAAGAGTTGGAAGACTTGGTGGACAGAAAAAACAGTGCTCTTGGCGCTCTTGGCATCTGATTAGTTGCACTATTTCAATTAGGACTGGTACACATTTATCGCTTCTACCACCATACAACTCTCACAAAAACTCTCATCAGCTGGGTTATTGGTGAAATATGCCTCCGCCTCATCATATTGTGATTGATTGTTACACCCTAAAAGACATTCCATAGACAAGGAACGCCTCCGAGAGGTGTGAGTGTGAAGTGGGCGAGGGAAATGCGCCGGAAAAATTAAGAGGTACTATCATACCTAACCTTTTGTTAAGTAATCATGTTATGTAATCATGTCACCTGGTGTGTGTTTTTGGTTTTTATCTTTTTTTTCGGCCATGTTATCATTATTTGTAACCCTGACCTAACATTCGTAATATGTGTGTGATTTTTGAAGCAATAGCCATGAGATGATTGGACTTCGCCCAATTATCGTAAAGACACATACCATCTATTCTGCAACTTCTAAGCCCCTTGAATTCAAAATTTCTATCCTGCACAATACAGTACATATTCGCTTGCATAACAGAGTGTTTATTTCTGAAATTATTGTGCCTAGTATGCCCGACCACTTTTTTGTGCCTCACTGGGAGTTTCTTTTTTTTTTTTTTTTTTTGTTTCTGCAAGTATTCCAGTGGGTATTAGAATTATCAGCAGTAGGTTTGGAGAATTATAGACCTACAGGGGTCCGGACGTTTACAAACCATTGACCTCCTAAAAATCAGTGCGGTAAGTCACTCTACGATACTTTTAGTATTCGTTTCCCCTTTGGCGAGTGACCCAAGTTGCTGTACAAACTTTCATAAACAGTTGCCGAAAAGTTTTGCCAAATTCAATCATCAGCACCCAAATGCTTATAGAAACTCTCACTTTACTGTCCCGTCCCCCATCCCCCATCCCCCCTGCCAACATCTAGTAAACTACCATTACATTTAACTTAGCTCCTATCTCGCCGCGCCATTTTCCAATATCCCGTCAGTGAGTTTGTGCCCTCCACGATCCCAGAACAGCTGTCCAGAACCACCCCAGTAGGCTTGGAAATTTCACCGGACACAGGTCAAAACACACCAAAATTGGGGTTTTTTGAGTCTCCTGATCTCAACAGATTACCAGGACATTAACTTCAAAATATGCTTATAAGGTGCTGAGGCCTCTGAAATACTCTATATATTTTTCCCCTATTTTTACCTGCCATGTATATAGTGAGGTGCATTCGGGGTCAGTGAGGTCTGTTGCAATGTATCTTTCACATGCAAAATAGCCTGGCTTGGCAGGCGCCTTCGAGTCAGGCACATCTCACACTCCACTACTCTGCAGAAGAACGAAAGATTCCAAATCCCGTATCTTGAGTTTCTACATGCTAGGGAATTTATTATATTTTTTTCTGTATCGTTTCTTAGAGGATAATTGGGTGGTTATGTCCTGAAAAATGCCAATTTTGGTGCGTTTTGCCCTGTGTCCTGTAAATTTTCCAAGCCTACTGATCCCATTAACCGGGTGATCGTCAATGATTCACGACAGATGTCCTAGCCTCACCGCCGCTGATAAAAGCTTGACTGTCGTGCTATTTCCATGGCTGATGTAAGGGTGCGGATTAATTGCGCTCAAAATCTCGACTATAGGTGTCTTTCTGCTTTTGGCAGACTCAAAACCTTGCTTCCCTTGTTGGGAAAGTGCACTGGGTTTCGGCGTTGGTCCGTACTCAAAATTTTGGAAAGTTCTTGTCCAGACCAGATTGTTATGCGGGGAATTTTGTTCTATGATACCAATTAATAAATTACCTCATGAAATAGAATTCCCGAAGGTAAAGCACAAGTTAGCCTTGTTTCTCTAAATGGTCTCCGCTGGTTTCGCCATGACCATGTTAATTGTTGTCCGAGACTCTCACAAAGAAAATCTACTTGTAACCCCAATGGTTACCATCAACACAACAAGGCTAAAACCAACACCCTGCCCCACGTTTAGGGGCTGAGGGGAATTGAATCCGCAGGCTTTGAATATCAGTCTGAGCCACCACTTGATTCAGGGCGTTGGACCCACTTTGTCTTTATGTCAAACAATTCGAATATCGTCTACGTCCTTCTCTGAAACGTATTCACAAGTAAGCTACTGCAAAGGACAGTGGGGCTGAGATGTCTGTATATTTGCTTTTATGGGAAAGGAAAGCAAGCGATAGTGTAATCAGCGGAAGGGGCATAAATATTGATATTCGATAGAACATTGCACTAGACTGTATCAAGCCTACGTATGTTATCAAAGATTCCTCCGTAGCCCGAATCTATGGTGAGCATCACCGCATCAGACATTCTTGGCGAAGCTGTGCAGAGGTGTCATGCAAAGGCGCGAAATGATACGGTTCAGGGATAAAGACTGACTCCCTCACAAGGCAAATATCCAAAGTGTCTGTTGGGGATGGAAGTTCAATGAGGAATAGTATCAAGATTATTTGTATCGAGATGTAATACAGTAATGTGGTTCGACCCTACAACACCATCCCAGAAAGAAACTTCTTTATGGTATACCGATAGTACTCCATCCAAACCGATGTCGTACTTGCTGTGACAGGCAGTGATTACGTAAGCATTTTCGAAAAGTGGGAGGCTTTCCTTTTTTTCAGCAGAATACCATCCATCCACCACAAGTATCATACAATACCGGTAGTATCGTCGCATTGCCTGGTATGGTGGAAATTCAGCTACGCCCAGTAGCTTAGAGGTACGTAGATTATCCCCCGGAGGTCTCCAACCGAATCGAACTAATTGGAGCCATGAAAAGGAGCTAGGTTTCGACCTCGTGCCTCTCAGTTACCGGGCGTAAATTTACCTGACGTTTCACCATGCCAGGCAAATCGCCATACCCGGCGATGCGATGCTACGTTATCTGCCATATTCGGACCAAAGAGCACTCGCACGGCCAAATTAAACGGATATTGATCAGGGAGTGGTATTCAAAATATTCTTACCCTCTGGCTGGTTCATGGATCTACGATCGCCAGAGTGTCCGATTTCAATGAGGCTGCGCGAGTATAAACTTCCCTGCCGGAACCACATTATAGCGACAAGCCTTATAAACTACTGTACGCCGGCACACCTAGCCCCTTCTTTCGAGTCAGTTGATAACTGGGCTAGGATACAAATAAATACGCGTTACGATAGTACTAACCCAGCCACTGTTTATCTGAGTAGGGCCTGCCCTCCGAATATCGAGGCGACAGTTTGATCACTATATACAACACGATAAAATTCAGTTATAGCCCCGGCTCAGACCGATTCTACAAACCGGGTTTCCCTTCAAAGAAGAATACTCATGGTAGGCCAGAGGGTACCCGATAACAGGACAGAATGCCCGATAGTGAGCTGACTCCTAAAAGCAACCCAAGTCCCCTAAGCTCTCAACTCCTTGATGCATTACAAAGTAACCGAACACCAAACTCGTTAATAACACCTGATCAATAATCTATAATGTGCAACCGAAACAGGTAAGATCAAACTCACAGACTTATGCTCAGTAAGCTACCTCAATTTAGAGACATTAACGCGAAGTCAGCCGCGAGTGGAACAGTAAAATTCCAGTACCAATTCGGATTATGGCAACCCGTGTGCCGGGTCTGGATTTTTTCAGAAAATATGAGCCTCCGGGTAACTTGAGTGACCTTAACATAGCAATCACTGAGGCGGAAAAAGCCAGCGAAGCGCACTCTTCAGACGACCCCAATCGGATAAGATCATTAAACAGTTGGAGCGCCATGCTGTTGATGCGATTTGAGCGGCAGGGTGACCTAAAGGATCTCCAATCGGCGATCTGTAAAAGTGAAGAAGTAGTTGGTGCTGGTAATATTGGACATACCAGTGCACTCGCAAACCTAAGCGTCATGTTCATTAGGAGATTTGAGCGGATAGGGAACCCCGATGACGTCCAGCAAGCCATAAAGCACGGTGAAGAGGCACTAGCAGCTACCCCTCAAGATCACCCTGATCGAGCAGACATGTACAACAACCTGGGAAACATGCTTTTTCGGAGGTTCAATAGGACAGGAGATCTTGATGACCTCCAACGAGCCATAAAGCACGGCGAAACGGCATTAGCAGTTACCCCAAGGGATCACCTCAATCGAATAACCATATACAACAGCCTAGGTAGCATGCTTTCTAGGAGGTTTGAACGGATAGGAGACCTCGATGACCTCCAGCAAGCCATAAAGCACGGCGAAGCAGCACTAGCAGTTATCCATCGAGATCATTCTGATAGAGTAGGCATATACAATAATCTGGGCAACATGTACTCTACGAGATTTGAGTGGACAGGAGATCTTGATGACCTCCAACAAGCCATAAAGCACGGCGAAGCGGCATTAGCAGCTACCCCTCGAGATCACCCCAGTCGAGCTAGCATACACAATAACCTGGGAAATATGTTCTCTGCAATATTTGAGCGGATAGGAGACTTTGATGACCTCCAGCAAGCCATAAAGCACGGCGAAACGGCACTAGCAGCTATCCCTCAAGATCACCCTGATCGAGCAGGCATATACAATAATTTGAGTAACATATCCTCTATGAGGTTTGGACGAACAGAAGACCCCGATGACTTCCAAAAAGCTATAAAATACGGGGAAGCTGCACTAGCAACTATCCCTCGAGATCACCCTGATCGAACTGCCATATACCATAATCTGGGGAACAAGTTCTTTGCAAGATTTGAGCAGATAAGAAACCCCGATGACCTCCAGCAAGCCATAAAGCACGGCGAAGCGGCGTTAGCATCTACCCCCCTAGATCACCCCCAACGGTCACTCCTCTGCACCTGCCTTGGTCATAAACTTCTATTGAGATCCCCTGGTACTGGCTCTGGTGCAGATCGGAGCGAGTCCCTTCGCCTTTTCCTCGAGGCCTGGCATTCCGTTATGTCGCCTCCCAAAGATCGCATCACGGGTGCTCGGAGAGCAGCTCAGTTGCTTTACTCGGCTGGAAACTTTGGAGAGTCTAGCTCCATACTCGAAGATGCAGTTAACTTAATGCCAAGAGTGAATTTACGGTCACTAAAACGAGATGATCAACAGTACATATTATCAGCGCTTTCTGGACTGGCCGCAATTGCTTCTTCTGTCGCTCTCCAAGCTGGGAATGGGGCATATAATAGTCTCAAGTTGCTAGAGCTTGGTCGTGGAGTCATTATGGGGTTTGCTATTGATTCCAGGTCTGATATATCAGAGCTCCAAGCAGACTATCCGCATCTATGTGACAAATTTGACCGCCTCAGGGCTGAGATTGACTCTCCTATGAATGAGATAGAGAGAGAGCAAGGCGGAACACCAGATCAGTGCAGAGATCGGGCAATATCCAGGCGCAGGGAGGCTATCGATGAAATGGAAAATATTATATCGTACATCCGGACGTTACCTGGCTACACCGGATTCCTGCTTCCACCTAGTCCGGATACCCTAATGAAAATGGCAGAAAATGGCCCAATCGTTGTCTTCAACAGCACTTCTTATAGGAGCGATGCTATAATAGTCACCGCCTCAGCTATAACTTCATTAGAACTTCCAAAATTGGACCACGAAGAAACAGGTCGCTGGATGAAGAAATTGGCTAGTTTCGGAGGATCGGGGTTTAAGCGACATCAGGATAACAAACAATTGAAAGAGCTCCTCATCTGGTTATGGGATGCTGCAGCAGGGCCTGTTTTTGACGAACTATACCGTTGTAGAGCCTTCAGCAGCGCAGAGATTGGTAGTACCAATCTGAAGCGGATATGGTGGATCGGGGTAGGGTTCTTAAGCATGGCACCATTTCACGCGGCTGGCGATCATTCACGAGGGTCAACCCGTAACACTTCTAGTCGGGCTATTTCAACATATATCCCCACCATCAAGGCGCTTTCTTATTCACGTCAAACAAAATTCCAGTTATTCGATGAATGCGATGCTTCTTTTTCACCGGAACGCCCCAAGAATGCCCGCTTACTTCTTGTCCCAATGCCGGAAACACCTGGTGCGTCAAGGCTACCTGGTGTTGATCAAGAAATTAAATCTATATGTGATTCAGCCACCGAAAACGCGTTCGCAACCACAGTACTGAACAACCCAACCCCGGCCGACGTTCTCAAGCAAGTCCAGCACCATGATATCACCCATTTTGCCTGCCACGGCGTGTCTGAGATCAACCCTTCGGACAGTCACCTAGTTCTTCTTACCCCCGACGGCGAGAATGCTGATAAATTGATGGTTCGAGATATATCGAATGCGAGCACTCGAAATTCAAAACTCGCATACCTTTCCGCTTGCTGCTCCGCCAAAAATTCTTCAAATGACCTAGCCGACGAGGTCATACATCTGGCAAGCGAATTCCAGTTAGCGGGGTTTAGCCATGTTCTTGCAACCATGTGGGATTCCGATGACCAAGCTTGCCTTGATGTTGCGAAAGAGTTTTATAGACTGCTTTTCAACTGTGTTGGAAATGATGACGGGCATCAGAAAGTCGCAATCGCTTTTCATGAAGCGGTTAAGAAAGTTCGAGACAAAAGACCTCAAAACCCTCTTACCTGGGGAACCTTCATCCACTCTGGTGCCTGAGATATCATGTGAACAATCTATCCTTTAATTTGCCCGCTTCATCTTATTTCACTGGATCTAACTTTCCCCAGCCTCACAGTTGGGTCGTCTGTTTTAGGTCGACCTGGGCTAGGCCCAGGTCGGATTGGGCTTGGTCGGGGGGGGGAGTTCGGGTTAATCGGATTTGACAGAGACTCCCTCCCCCGGCAACCCGGTGAACCCAAAAACCCGGTACCAACCTTTTGATACGAGGAAGGGACTTTCGACAACTCTCCGAAGGTGAGTGATCAGTTTTCTTATCGATACAGTACGATAGTGTTTACTAACGAGTTTCAGTGGCTCTTCACCGGACTGGTATTTTCAACAATGTATGCATGATATTCAGGAAACCGGGTTATCATATAGAGACGTGAATCTTCTATGTACCATATTATACAATCCTCATACATCACTATTTCTTCCGATCATAACTTTGGATTTTTCCGGACGACCCTATTTTGATCCTGTCGGACATATACCAGATTCAAGAATTCTCAACCTGAATGAACCTACTAGAAGCCTGGGTCTCACATTGCCAGACTTCTCCACTGCACTAGCGTTCCCATCATACATCCAATACGAGCCGGTTTTAACCATCGCTTTGCTCCCTCCCTTCTCTTTTAAATGCGTAATTTCACCCAATACCATTCTTGCCCTCTTAGAAGTAGCTTCTAGCATTATCAAGAGGAGCTTTGCCCGCCAAAGAGCTATAATATCATAAATTTTCGTGCTTTTTTTTTGTTTTTTTATGGGGGGGTGCGTTACGTTACGTTAACTTCTGTTGAAAACGGAGCTTTTCATTGCACCACCATAGCATAATGAACTACTATACAGCTTTCACAAACCACCCTCCAACCCACATAATCATAAACATACCTCTGACACCCGAATAATATACTTTGCACACAACCACCCTGTACAGTACACCACAAAAATAAAGTAGAAATTTGTAAAAGGAGAAAAAAAAGGATTCTCAGGGGGGTTGGATATCTTACAGTAAGTAAGCACAAGAGACCGACAAAGCAGAGCATGAATGAATGGAAAAAAAAGAAAAAAAACGCAGTAGAAATTTCTCCACTCGGACTCTGGAATCATAGGTACGCGCAAGTAAAGTACAGTACCACGCTTTGAATACATACAGTGAGAGCAAAACGCAGACTCCCCTCGCCCTTCCCCCCCCCCCCCCCCCCCCCCCCCATAGAATCAAGTGATGTTCCAGGCGCAAGTGGAAACAGGTACAATAATCCGAGCTACAATATGACAACCGTATAAACAGACTTTTGCTCCCATTCCCCCCTCCCCCTTTCATTTCCGAACTCAATAATAATAAAAAAGATACGGTATAAAGATGACATGTAGTACAACAGCCTATAACCACCAAACCCCCCCCCCCCCCACCGCGCACAGATCTTGAAAAAATTAGAAACTTAAACGACCCCCTCGACCATCAGAATTTCATATAAGCTCCAGCATCAGTATCGCTTTAGTATCGATAAGTCGCAAACGTTAAACAATAGAAGAAAAATGAAAAAAAAAAAAAATGAAAAAGTTAAAAAGGAAGGGAAAAAAAAAAAAAAAGCCTCGAATAATAATAACAGCACCCAGCTTCACGCAGGGTTCTCCGCAGGTAGTTATTATAGAAAGATTATTACAATTCCTAAAAAGTTGGTGTATCAGGATAACTTTTTTCTCATTTAAGCCATTTCTTGATCATCGTGATTGCTTTGGGTAACTGCTCCCTAATACAGTAGTTACAGTTCCCCCCCCCCCCCCATCCCAATGACACCAACAGCTTAAATGTAGACTACACCTAACATTGTCTGTCAATAATGCTGGAGGGGATGATGAAGAAAACTTGTAATAAGAGTCTGATTACGCTCGGTATACTATGGGTAATCTTCAAATTAGTGTTATTACAATATCCATAAGAATAAAAATAGTAAGGCTGGAATAGACTTGGGCTTGGTATGGGATTTATTGTTCTCATGTCTTTTCTTATTTTATTTTTTTTGCTGCGTCACTTTTTTCGCCTATTGGTTGTGCTCTTGCTTTCTGCTACTTGCCCATAATGTCATTTTTCTTCTTCCACTGTTGTTTAGCATTCCATTTATCAATACTGAACGATAATGATGATAATACTTAAGCTTATCGCTTATAAAATTCTAATGGTCGAGGGTCATTTTTGAGTTTTTTTGATTAAGTTTTAATTTTCAAGATCTGTGCGCGGTGGCGGTTTCGGTCGTTATAGGCCGCCGTAGACATGCCTTGTATTAATGCAAATAGAAAATAACTCAATAAGAATAACGAAAGTAACCATAGAGAAAAACTTTCCAGAAGAACAAAATGGAAAGCAAGAAAAAATAAAAATAAAACCCCCTTTCACCCGTTTTTTGTGAGCAAGAAAGGATAACGTGTACTCTCTCCGTAAAAGTCTATGCTACATAACAATGATCAAAGGCACCGCTTTTCACCCCCCACCCTTCATAATCACCCAAACCCCCTTGTTTTTTTCCCGAACTCTCACGACGAATGCACCAGTTACCCCACTCAGGCTTCCCAAGGAAAAAAAAAGTATAAAAAAAAGAAAAGAAGGAAATCATAAGATTAAGTAAACTAATCGGAATCCGCCCCATAGTCCTCAGATCCTTCATCATCATCCTCCTCCTCATCCTCTTCATCAGAAGAAATATCGAGTTTGTAACTTGTAGGCTTTCGAGCTCTTGTAGCCCTCCCACGAGGTTCTGGTTCGGCTGCCTTCGGAGCTGGTTTGGCTGAAGGTTTGGCCGCAGCTTTAGAAGTCTTAGACGAAGGTTTAGAGTAGAGTTCATCATCGTCGGAATCTAGAAGTTCGTCTGCCATCTTATCCACGTCCATATCGTCCTCATCTTCGTCATCAGACATGACAATCGGTTTCTTGGCCTTGCCTTTTGGCGCCACTTTTGCTGCTGGCTTTTTGGACTCTGCAACCTTCTTTGGCGCAGCCTTCTTTGCCGGGGCTTTCTTGACTGGTATAGGGATGTCATCATCCGAGCCCGAGTTTCCAGACTCGTTGACGGCATTCTTGCTGAGATTAAGAGGGATCTTCGGAACTCCCTTTGGAGCTACCTTCTTAGCAGCTGCACCCTTCAAGGCTGCTCCAGATGCCTTCTTTGCAGAATCTCTAAACAAAGGTCTACCGGTGTCACTACCTTGACTCCCGATACCCTTAACAAGAACACTGACATCTCCAAGACCGTTCTCCCCATCAGAGTCATCTGATCCAGCAATATCCAGAATTGAAGGCTTTCTTGCCGCTGCCCGTTTTGGCTTTGCCGCTACCGTCCTCAAGGGCGGAGGGTCTGAGACGTCCAAATCAAAGATAGAATCATCCGCAGCAATTGGTTTGGCTTTGGGGGCAGCCTTAGTAGCAGCCCTGGCTTTCGGGGCGGCTTTCTTTGCAAGAACATCGATATCAGACTCTCCTTCGGATTCATCTTTTGCAGGTTTCTTAGCTGGCGCCACCTTAGCCTTCGACTTTTGGGGGGGTTTATCATCCAATGAAAGGAACTCGTCATCACTGCCCTCTTTAGGGTCTAGTTGAGGCTTTTGATCTGGTGACGATTCCACATCGACATGTGTTACTTTAAGAGGAGGTTTTGCAGAAGGCGCCGGTTTAGATTTTCGGTCGAGCATGTCGAAATCTGAATCACTTAGGTCATCGATTATCACTGCTTCTTTTTTTACAGCTCTTGCGATAGGCTTTTTGTCAGGGGCTTTCTCCGGAGGTTGATCGATGGTCTTGAATCCTAGTGTAGTCTGCTTCTTGGCCTCTGTTTTGACCTTCGCAGCCGCTGGCTTTCTCTTTGGTTTGGAAGCCTCGAAATCTGATTCATCACTGCCAACGGCTTTCTTCTTCCCTTTGACTATCTTTGCGCCGTACTTGCCATTCTTTTTGCGTTTGACAACAGTGCCTTGCTCCTTTTTGTCTTCTTCCAGCTGTACTCTCCATTCTCCAATAAAGGCGTCCAATTCGGTATCCCACAAGTCTTTCGGAGACTTCTTGATAAGTTCATCAATCTCGAGTTCTTTTTCGGCAACATCCTGAAGTAGTTTCTGGACCTTCTCATGTGTCAAAGACCAAATAGCCATCTGATCGGGAAACGGTTAGCATGCACAAATATACCACAGAATAACGGAGTACAAACCCCCAAAAGATAGTTGTAACCATCCCCAACAGTTGAATCATCTTCCTCCTCTTCGACAGTGCCCTCAGTCTCGCCGGCCTTCTGGGCTTCAGCCTTATTGGAAATTTTGTCAAACTTCTTCTTCATAAGATCCTCGATAATCTCTGAACGCTTGCGCCCTGAGACCACTAGTTCCTTCTTAATGATCATTTGGACGAAGCGAGCCTGATTAGTGTACTTCATCAATTGTTTGCCCATTTCTTTAAGCATGTTATCCTGTAAATGTATTAGCAATGAAACTGATCAAGAGAACTTTTGGCTTATAATACCTTGCGTGCCTGGTAATACTTCAAACGAATATAATAAAACTCCTTCAGAATATCATTGACAGAAGCATACTTATTAATTCTTCCCTCGGGATCAAAAGCCACCAGATTGCTAGTTGCTATGGTTTTTGTAAGCTTGAACTTGTTCACAAGCCCCTCTGCCAAAGCCTCTTTCATATGATTTTCGGACTCCATGGTAATAATGAAATGGACCCGTCGAGGAGAGTTGTAATCAACGTAATCTTTGATGAACGATTTCTCTCCCTTGATGATATCTTCGAGTTTCTCTTTGAACTCTTGAGTCCACATCTTGATAGGCAATTCACGAATTTCGCAAGTAACATCATCAATCTGATTGATAATCCCGGAGAATCTGAATCTGTCCTCGGCAATCTGCTCAACCTTACCGGTCCAATCACGATACCAAGGAGTCATAGGCTCTAGTTCTTCGTTGTTCATCAAACGTCTAATATTGGCAACCACATCTTCTGGATTGTAATTCGGTATAGTAGTGCTCCATCCTATTATTCGTGTAAGTAAGCAATGTCAACGACACTAGATGTAGACAGTGTTTCAAACACACCTGTACCAATACCATCGGCTCCGTTGATCAAGATCAAAGGAACAACAGGTGCATACCACATAGGCTCAATTTTCTTGTCGTCATCCAGATTATAAGCCAAGAGGGGATCGTCAGTGGCTGGGAATAACTTCCTGGCAAAAGGTGACAATAGAGTATAAATATAACGAGGACTGGCTGCATCCTTTCCACCATCAAGACGGGTACCAAAAGATCCTTCGGGCTCCAAGAGATTGACATTATTGCTTCCAACAAATGTTTGCGCCATACCAGTGATCGTCACCTGGAGAGAATTTTCACCGTGCTGATACGCTGTGCATTCAGAAACGAATCCTGATAATTCTGAAACTTTGAGTTGCTTTGTAAGCTTCCTCTTGAAACAAGCAAAGATAATCTTGCGTTGACCCGGTTTAAGGCCGTCCACGACCGAGGGAATAGACCGAATGTTGTCTGCCATACTGAAGAGAATTAACTCTTTATTAACGAACTCCGGATATGAAATCTTATCAATGGAGTGATCAAGGTAAGTTCCAGGCTTGTAAAGTCGGAGCCATTCCTTACGCTCATCTGCCTTTTTCTTGGAAAATGCGAGTTCGATTAGTCGTTGGCCTTCCTCCTCCATCACATGGAACTCTTTGACATGTCTCTCCAGATCTGAAAAATATAATTTCGCATCTCGTTCACCTGAGGTACCCAAACCCTGGTAAAGTTAACATACATATGCTACTCCGAGTGCTTGAATAGAAAAACTTACTTTGTAGTACTTATGCTCCCATCCCTTTTCCGTGTGATTTTCTTTCCAATACTCATACTCCGGCACGGTAAAGAAACTGATCTCCTTGGTTGGCTTTTTGACACCACCTTTGAACACCTTCACAATAGGTGTGATAAATTCGATCAGAAAGTTGGGCAACTTGAGCAAACTAGGGAATTGAGTCTCGAAGAAGTTGATAAGCAATCCTTTGATATGACTTCCGTCGTAATCCTGATCCGTCATGATCATGAGATGGCCATATCTCAGCTCCTTCCTCGATTCGTAAACCTTCTTATGTTGCAGCCCCAGAATCTGTTTGATGTTTTGAATTTCCGCATTCTTCATTATTTGATCATGAGAGGCGTCTCGAACGTTAAGAAGCTTTCCGCGTAAGGGGAAAACGCCAAATTTGTCCCGCCCATCGATTGCAGATATACCAGCAACAGCAAGTGATCTGGCTGAATCTCCTTCAGTTAGAATAAGTACGCACTCATGGGAGTCCTTGGATCCAGCTCTGTTGGCATCGATAAGTTTTGGATTATTGATTCTAGAAACTGTTAGCACACTAATGACCAAGTAATAACACCAAGACTCACCTAGAACGTCTTGATCCATCCGTTTTTTTCAATTGTTTGTCAGCTTTCATATTGGCAAAGTCGATAATGTTCGAGATAACCGGAGTATTCTTCAAAACATTTTTAATGAATGTGTCACTCAAAGCACACTTACTACCAAACGCAGTAGGTCTGGTAGTTAGTTGTTCCTTGGTTTGTGAGGTAAATGCTGGATTCTCAATCAGACAATTGACGAAAATGAAGAAATGATTGCGCATCTGAGCATTTTTGACGGCGGCCCCGGATTTGTTCTGCTTCTTTAAAGCTCCTTGGAGGTGAGTGCAAAGTTGATCCGCAATGTAATTCACGTGGGTTCCTCCGGATGTCGTAGCTATACTATTGACAAACGATACCTGCTGGAAAGTACCACCGCTAGCGGCGAAGGCTACTTCCCAGCGATCATTCACGATTTCCCATGTAATCACAGGCTTTTCTTCGCCACCAGCTTCCTCGTGCAGTGCATTGATAAACATCTCGCAGTACTTCTTGAAGTTCAGCTTTATCCGTTCCCCGTTCAAGAAGACCTTCACGTCCTTTACGGAAGCTAAATCCAACTATCAGCATGAAACATCCCGCTATTCTTCAAGAAAACAGAGCTTACCAGCCATATCGTAAACCCTTCTCTTGACAAGAGCCTCGAAATCATCATCCATCTCCTCCATGTGAAATTTGGCAAGATCTGGTTTGAACGTAATCTTTGTAAACTGCTCGCCTTTCGGGTTTGCTGTGATTTTTGCCTTTCCCATCTTGCCCATGTTGTCCGTCCAGGTCTGTTTGTACTTTTGCTTCGTATTCTTATCACCAGTCTCAACTGTGAATTCAGTACTGAAGATATTACAGAGCTTTGCACCATAACCATTACGACCACCGGTAACTTTTTTTTCGTCATCGTCGTAGTTGGAAGAGGTAAGAAGGTGCCCAAAGATCAACTCCGGAACATAAACTTTCTCCTTCTGTTCGGTTGTAAGTAAAGATACCTTAACCTGAGATAACAATCAAACAAGTGGCTTACCGAGTGTATCTCAATTGGAATACCTCTCCCGTTGTTATGAACAGATATTGTATTAGTCGCCTTGTCAACAGTGACCTTGAGAGTGTCCATCTTAGGATCACGGATTTTATTGTCCGCCGCATTGACCAAAATTTCATCGAAAATTTTATAAAGACCAGGAACCATAGTAACAGACTTCCAAACCATGGAATTGGTACTCGAGTCGAAAACCCACATGTGTCGCTCTGACCGTTCCACAGATCCGACATAAGTATCAGGGCGTTTGAGGATATGCTCCAATTGAGTAAGCTGTGATGAGCACTATTAGCACAAACAGTTCACTTCAGTAGACATAGGAGCCTTGGGATTAATTCAAACCTTTTGGTATGAATCTGCAAAACTCTTCTTGTCCTTTGGAGACCCTGATCCTTCCCCGAAGTCATCGTCATCCCCATCTAACTCCGACTCGTTTTGCTTAGACTGGAGCGGCTTTGCCGAAGGTTTCCCTTTCTTGGGGGCGGGAGCCTTCTTTTGCTTCTTCGCCGATGGTGGTGTATCCGCTAGGTTACCGTCGTCATCCTCATCGTCAGAAGGAACAGCACGCTTCTTCGAGGTTGCTTTTGGTTTGGCGGCTGCTGTAGTCTTTTTAGGTGCTGCTGTTTTTTTGGGTGCTGCGGCCTTCTTCGCCGCAGGCTTCTTCTTCTTCTATTGGGAAAAACTCTTAGCATACAAGTACCTCCAACGCGGGATATAGGAGACTTACAGGCTCTGGTGAGAAGCCGTCATCGCTACCTTCATCACCAAAGTGGGATGAGACGTCGTCGTCGTCACTGTGCATAATTGCTGGTGTTGAGCGAGAATATTTGAGTCTCTGCAAGGCTCAGGGGAAACTGAATGAAAAACAGTTGATTAAAGAATGCAGTTAGCCACGGGACACTCTGTGCCTCTGTGATTGAAATAAAGAAGTGAAAGGATTTGTGGTATTTCGATCCCTTCTCGTGTCTCCAGCTATGGCTAGTATTTTGGTTGTTGTTGGTTTTGTGTGTGTTGAAGGGGCAAGGAGTGTTGAAGAAAATCTACATAAACCGCGTTTGTTTTTGTTTTGGGCTTGGCAGATGCATGAGACTACAGGGATCAGTCCAAATTGAAATCAATCGCCGCGCCAAGCCCTCCACAAATACCGTAGGTTAAACCCCATCAAACCTCACGCTACAAGATCAATTCACTGTGATAAGGTATGCTGTTATTGTAATTTGTATTTGTACAATATCCTACCGGTACAGTGCAAATATGTTTCAACGTTATTCAGTGCTAAGTTATCTCGCACCCAGAGTTTTACGTGTTGTACACTTCATAACTACAGTACTGTAATAGTACAGTAATTATTGAAATTTTTTTCACAATGGATACAGTACCGTAAATACTCGTTAAATCCACTATCTCGTGGGGGCCTCGTACAAGGTCCGGCAAGAAGTTATGGAAGAGTTATTTCAGGTTAACAAGCCAAATATATCCCTGTCTGTTCCGGTTAATGGGCCATGCCCTTGTACTTGTATCTCCACGATCAGAGACAAAACACCCCGAGAAGGGATAATGTTTTCCAGACGAAGTATAGCTTGGGTAAGCCGAACTTTCTGGATCTCATTAACTGGTATCCGCAACCCTGTTAACCCACTCCACTAAGATTACTATGGTTTAGCACAGCAATTTCCTCTTCAATCTCTGATAGTGGATCTAACGAGTTCCCACGGTAGGCACCCTCTCAAATGCAAGATTGCCCGGTACTCATCCCCTCAGAAGAAAAAACATATAATAGAGAAAACGACTTGGCGCTAAGAGAGCCTTACTATCCATCCGGTATAGCCAATGTAGTTTATTGCCACAATTAGATCTCACTGCGGGGAAGGAGACGCTAACATACGGTATGACCAGCGCCAAGCCAGTTCTCTATATCCGAATACTTTACGAATGGCGAGTACTCAGTACTCGGGGTAGGGCGAAGTATTGGGATATGCAGGGGTCGGAGAGGCATATTATTCTAGACTAAAAATGTAAAATACCTTTCATTGATAGATCAATTCCAACATTTCCACATTGCCTCAACTGCTAATAAATACACTCACCCCCCGCTATCCCGGATCACACTGAACCGGATACCCTGCTGAACCGGAAAGAATCTTTAACACCTTCAATTTTTCACAGAATTTCCCCCGTTGAACCGGAAAAGGGGGGTTTCAGATTCGTATGAGGTTTTGGGGAATCATACCCTGTCTCTACAGAATGTTAGTCTGCTGAACCAGATACTGTGACTACTGTCAGTAAAGCTAAACTAAGAGAAGAAAAAAGGTGAGGCTAGGTGTGATACTAGGAAAAGAGGATGGACAGAAAAATATATAAACCATACTTATAGCTGGATGTCAATGCTATTGCTGTTAGTACAAAGTCTCTATCCATTTGTTTTATTGCCATAATGCCATCTATGAAATCCACCAAAAAGGTTGGATTAACCACTTTACAGAAATATGAGCTTTGCTGCCTTCATGCACAATATCCTCAAATGAAGTTGAACTAGAACATAGAGGCAGAGTATATCATTACTAGTAGTGATTTGGTGGAGGATGAAGAACATGTAACATGTATGGCTACTACCTATGAAAATTTGTTAAGATAAAGCTTCTCACAAGAATGGGAATAAACCTTCTTTACTTTTCTTCAAATAATACAAACCCTCCCTCTGTCGTCCCGGATACCCCGTTGTTCTGGATGAAATACGTGAAATCTGGCCATCCGGGATAGCGGGGGGCGAGTGTACACTCTTTATATTCTTCGCACAGACATTTGACCCCCCTGCTTGTCCCAATATTTTCCCCCTCTGAGTAAACATTACAAGTATGATATGATACAAGTACCCCCTCGAAAATAAACGAACAGTTAATTTAGGTTAACCCGCAAAATAATCCCTGTCTTGTGTGAAAACATCCCCCCTGTGCCTTGTACCCCCTAGAAGTTAGTGAACAGTTAATTTAGGTTAA
Source organism: Choiromyces venosus 120613-1 (assembly GCA_003788595.2). Classification (NCBI taxonomy): domain Eukaryota; kingdom Fungi; phylum Ascomycota; class Pezizomycetes; order Pezizales; family Tuberaceae; genus Choiromyces; species Choiromyces venosus. Next base: position 43,319 of record ML120464.1, read on the forward strand.
CCTGCAAAATGATCCCTGTCTTGTGCGAAAACATCTCCCCTGTCACTGTACGCAAAAAGTGCAATAAAAGTGCAAAATACCACAACACTGTAACATACCGTAGCACTAACTGAGCAATAACTGGCAACAAAAAAAACGCGCCTCTGTCTGATTATTATTTTTTTCCGCCAGATGAATCATCAATAATTACTCATGGATTATCACTCGACATGGGCATTTTTTCGCTGCCTTCTCTATTTTGACTTGCTAGAAGATGAGACCAAGTCACTTTTATGCCATCGGAAGAACGTAAGCGTGGTTCGTTTCGACGGGAGATTTACGATACCGTAGAGGGGGCTCTAAAACTGGTGAAATTGTAGAGCGATAAGTTAACGAATATTAACCTGCTCATCGACCCCTGGAATGCTATTCAAAACCGACTTCACAGAATACCCACCGACCAAACCCCCAAATCTCATAACCGACTTATTCCCGGATTTCCCGAATAGACCACCTATTGAGTGCGGTGCAATTTCTCAATGCCGAAAACCCCCGTACTAACTACCCTGCATGTTGATAAAAAAAAAACCGGAAAACGCAGCAGCAGTTTTTTTTTTTTGCAGTTCCGGTGCATAAAAAGAAATTTGTTTCCGATTTTTATCAACATTCCCGAATACGGTACTCTGCTTTGGGTTTTCTAGTCACGTTACTCGGATTCTGGTGCAGAAACCGTATCAGATATCCTAGCCTACTACATTAGTTCTCGAAACATCTCATCATGCTGTAGAGCAAATTATGTTTCACGCACTGATCTTGACATGTTTACTCGTATTGAAATGTTGATTTTTTTTCTAATTCTTGGGGCTTAACTTGGGCACCTCTTTTTGTTATCTCAAGGCCCCGAGTATGTTTTACCGCGGTACTGCTGAAGGGCAAACATTTGCCTTAGGCCGTTGTGTACTGTACTACCATAAGCTATTTCATTAATCCTTTCGCGAATTTTATTCGTCGGGTTGTGAAATTTCTCCTAGCAGAAGAAGAGGAGCTTGGTATTTCCTGGGCCACAGTGGAATATCCCTATAACTTGTTTGCTGCAAAAGGACTTTGGTTGACGAATATGTATAACTGCAGCAATACCTGCAGTGCAGTTCTCGATGGAGCATTATGTAGACCAAGGACAGCTTAAACGCTTCGGTTCTTCACGCCTTCTCTAAAGTTATGCGTAACTCGGCGCATTGATCTTACCCACACATAAGACAAACACCGTTCAGCAGATGACATAAGGTACGGTAGTGCTGTACATACGCGGTTGTTCATCTCTTACCATACCAGCGTCTCGAGAAGGGTGCGGAATAAACCTTCAGTATAAGAGCTGTCATACCTGGGTAGGGAATCAGCATTATTCTATGCTGCTCACAGGGGGAATGGATTGGATGTGGAAGGCTTTTTGCAACTACCACTAGAGATCACTCGGACTCATATTATTGCGTGCGGCTGGCTGTGCTCTACTGTAGAGCCAAGTAATATCAAGAAGTGAGTGGTGGATTAAACAGGTTTATATCCAGAAGAGGGCCCAAAAGGTGCTAATAAAAGCAGGACTTCCTATCATATCTCTCCGTTAAATACAAGCGTCGTGATAGAAACAATAAACAAAAAATCATTTTCTTAAAATAAACTTGTGAACAATCAAGTTCGACCACCCTCGATGCATATTGTGCACTTGTATGAAAGAATACTTTACCCATTCCATCTCAAAATGCAAGACTTGGGGCGAAGCAACGGACCTTTTTGCTAACGTGATGATGGCTTTTGGCTGTCAACTTGCTGAAGTAGAGGTGGGCGTTTGATCGTCAGCCTCGCGAAGGATTGTTACTGACTGCGGGGATATAAATAGTTAAGCTTTATGACATCAGATCAAGAATCGATTTGATACGGCGTTTTTTTTCTTTTTCTTTTCTTAAGCGATAGCTATCATACTCAGAGTAGTCAGGAAGTATCGTGGATCACCTCTTTGGTGACAGCAAAGCTCTATCGATTTATTCATAACTTGGGGAGTCTTTTTTTGTTGTTGTCGCTGGTCAACGTACAGTACTCGCTACTGCATCCCCCTCTCCTACCTTGAAAAAGTGAGCCTGGCAAAAGCTTGATCTCGGTGGCCAGTCGAGGTCAACTCTCGCCGGCTGGTTGAGTGGCGGATGGCTTTACCGGTATGATATCGAATAATAACTGACCGAGTCTATCCATCCTTTTCTCGGTGAAAAATAATTCTGTTTCGTTCCAACAACCATTATCGAATAATCGGGGCTGAAGAAGATCTTAAACCGGAAGAGGGTTGTCATCTTTGTTCTTGTTGTTTATAAAAAGCATTCCAGTAAAGCCTTGGACACGTGGGGATGAAGCTATCGATGATGGATTTGGGTATTTTCTAAGGGCTGAGAATAGAATGCTGGTGCTGGTTCGTTTTTTTTATTTTTATGATCTTGATGTGGGGGGGGAGCTTCTTTTATTTTATTTTATTTATTCTGAAGGGAGTCAGTATACTTATCGGGTGATGGCTGCGATGATTGTGTTTCTATTTTATACTTTGTTAATCCTTGCGGCTGAGTGAGGTGGGAAGAAAATAAAGAAGTTGAGAAAGAGTGAGGTGGTCATCGGTACAAGGGTATGGACCATTAACCGGAACAGACAGGGATATATTTGGCTTGTTAACCTGAAATAACTGTTCCATAACTTCTTGCCGGACCTTGTAGTGCAAGGATAGGTTTCTCTGTAGGTATGATAATTGATAAGCGAAGGTTTGGGGTACAGTAAGTAAAGCCGTCAGGTGCACCGGGATATCGGTACAAGTGGTTTGAGAATAGAATTGAGACCGTATGATATATTCTTCAACTTTCCAAACGCCGGAAGATCTCGCTTGGGGGTAGAAGTTGAAACGGAAAGAGAGGAAGAGGAGTGAAGAGGAGGAAACAATTCGAAAGGAGACCTGTTCAAAAGGTGAGGGAAGGGGGCTTAAAATCTGAGACGGCAGACTAACCGAGTAGCCCTGTAAAAGTGTTAAGCAGCCATTGACCATGCTGGGATATAAGTTAAAAAGATATTATTTTGCTTTATTGTACAAGGCACAAGGGGGATGTTTTCGCACAAAACAGGGATTATTTTGCGGGTTAACCTAAATTAACTGTTCGTTTATTTTCGAGGGGGTATTACTCGTAGCGGGGACCATTTTAGGTCCTTTTGCAGGTGGTTTCTGGTCATGTTTTTTTCTTCTCTTGCTGATGGCCCCCCTGAATCTAACCACATGCGAGCAAACCTAAAAACTTAGCGCGTGTACTTCCGAGATGAAGTTCATGCTCTTGCTTCAAATGTCCCTCTACCAAGAGAAAGTACTTGGAAAGGGGAAGGAAGAGGAGGAAGGAAGAGGAGAGGATGAAGGAAGAGAATCTCACATTCTCGAGTCTCTCTCAGCGTAATAAAATCTAATGCACCGTACCGCCCAGTGTCCAGTGCCCTCCAACAGCGCTCCACCCATCTCATCCCATCTTTTTTTTTTTAATCTTGTTGAATCTAGCCAGTAATCGCTTCGTCCTTCATTCTCCCCCTATTGAGATCTGCCCCAAAAGTATCCCAGTCACCCCCGTTTCTTTTTCGCTCTCCTTCCTACTGCATCCACCAGACAAAAGTGCGAAGAGGTCCAAAAATCAGGCCGGTCTTTTCACTTGTATCTCTCCTTTTTCTCTCCAATAATGATCAAGGCAGCCGGTTCTTGTTTAGAGTAACTGAAGGCTGCTGGTACATTCCTTTTGAATCTATTAACCAACCTGCACTCACTGGCAGAGTCACCGCTCCAGCTTTCTCCTTTCTCCTTCCTGGTCGTAATTTATGGCAACATATCAATAGCTCTTGCTACTATCATATCTGCAAGCAATCATCAATCAATCCTGCAACCGCGCTATACCACCTCGAAGCAACCGTTGTGTACAGTACCTACTTTCTCTCCTTTCTCTGCCCACCCCTCCCTCGTTGCTGGTTCAATTTACATCTCCCACTTGCATTGCATTATCCGTCCCCTCCAGTCCAGTTCTCTTACTATTGCACCACCAGAGAAAAGAAAAGAAAAGAAAAATCCACAATTCTAACCTTCATTCCTCCGTCCCGCGAGGATTTGTTACCATTTTTGAGAACACCTTTTCTTATTTTTATTCCTCCGCCCCTTTGCACGTTGACTTCACAGAACTGCATGCCTATCGTCTTTTTGTTGCGTTGAGAATTTCGAAGTTTGCTTCATTCGCTGCTTAAACATACATTTCCCACGTTGACCATTCACGCGTGTGCATTCTTCTACTCCACCAAGGCACCTTGACAACGACACGCCGTACCCTCCACCGTGCTGTCCACCATGGAACCTCAAGTGGACTCCCATGTGGATTCTCTTAAAGAAAAGGAGAATACCCCAATCTCAAAAACTACTATGAGTATGGTAACGGTCCGCCTTTCCGACACCACACTCAGATCTCTCCCTTCTCCAACACCGACACTCAAACTCGTCGACGATAACGCTGAAGAATTTCCTCTAAACAACGACGTAGAAGAACCCATGTATGCCCCAGAACGAACAGAGTCACCTTCTCCTGACGAAATGGCTGCCTCCCGGAGATTTAGTACTGAAAGCATTAGCTCACAGAATGCTGTTGACTGGGAGGGGCTGGAGAGAACTGAAGATGAAAGCATCAAAGACGAAACTTCTGAAGAGGTTGGTACATTTTTTTCCCCATGGAATTCGCCGCCTCCAATTTTACTCTTGTCTGCGTTCAGGAATTGAGGGGAAATTCTCTGACAACGGGGTTTAATTTATCTAGGGAACCGCGTTTCTTCTTGCTAGACTGGAGCAAGAGAATAAGCGTCTTGAGAAAGATCCTAAAGCTCTACACATTCACCCAGAACGACCGCCGTCCCTTGCCCAACTGAAGAGAATGATGGACAAACCTGATCCCGAAACCCTTCGATACTCTATGTTGCCCGCTCCGCCTCCTCTCACTGACCTCGAGTTCTACGCTGCTCTGGTCGCAGATTATAATAGAGCAGCTTCGAAGCTACCACATCTTCTTAGTAAGAAGATACGTGGGGGCATTCCCCCACCGCTTCGTGGGGTAGTATGGATTGCCATGTCTGGAGCGAGGGATAGTAATTTGGAAGGACTCTACGACCAACTTCTGGGCGAGACTTCACCATACGAACATTTGATCGGGAAAGATATAGGACGAACTGGGTTGGAGATGTTCAAGCAAGAAGGGGGAGAGGAACAGAGAATGCTTGGGAGAGTACTGAGAGCTTTTAGTATTTACGATACGCAGATAGGCTATTGCCAGGGGTTCGTTCAGCCATCCCCACGTGCGCCCGCGGTTTCTAACTGTTGTAGTCTTGGTTTTTTGGTGGGACCGTTGCTCATGCATATGGGCGAGAAGGAAGCTTTTTGCGTTCTTGTGAGGTTTGTCGATCCCGGTCAAGATAGAATCTCAAGGAAAAGATTAGTAACACATGTTATAGGCTTATGGAACATTATGATCTTCGTTCATGCTTCTTGCCGAATATGTACGGGTTGCAATTGCGAATGTATCAGTTCACACAGCTTCTTGCAATCCATCTACCAGAACTCTCCGCACATCTCAACAATCTTGGGATCCAACCAACCTATGCGTCGCAGTGGTTTCTATCATTCTTCGCCGTCAGCTGTCCGCTGCCTATGCTCTTCCGAGTTTACGATGTCATCTTTGCCGAGGGTGCCCCGGAGACTATTATGCGTGTAGCGCTGTCACTTATGAGACGGAACGAGAAGCGCTTACTAGCAACCTCCGAATTTGAGGATGTAATGCAGATGCTTTTGGCTCGGGGGCTATGGGATACCTACAACTTCAATGCCAATGATTTAGTCCAAGACTTTGTCGGTTTGACGGGAATGGTGACTAGCCAAGGGTTGGCAGACTTGGAGAAAAAGTTCAAGGAGGAGCATCCTGATGACAACGGCGTCAAAGTCACACCAACCAAGACACCTGGTTCGGACTTGCAAGCGGCTGCCTCTAGATTTTTGGGAAGAATGTGGGGCGGTGGTCCATCACCCGGTCTGGTAAGCTTGAGTCCTGCCTCCGGCCAATCACGACCCGCAAGTATCTTAATGAGAAGGACCCCATCCAAACAGAGTCTTTCAACAGTCAGCTCTTTCGATACATCTGATACTGGCAGTGGAACTACCGATGCAACAACATTGTCGCGATGTTCCTCGGTTGCCGCTGATGATCGAAGGATATCAACTCGATCAATATCATCAACGAGAAGGCAGAATAAAGACGGGGAGCTTCATGGCCAAATCGAAGAATTGCTTATGGCCTTGAGCGCATTACAACGTGAACACGCTGCTAAGGTGGATGAGCTTCAAACGGTTAAGGCTGAGAGAGAGGAGGAGCGGATGCTAGCCAAGAGATTGGTGGAGTTGCTTGGAAATGGTTCACCCGATGGCGATGGCGATGGGGATGAACCAGAAGAGAGTCTCGACAGCATTGCCGAAATTAGCGATCTCTGTGACCAGATAAGCGAAAACCTGTCCAGGGCAGAGTCCGAGACAGTTATAACACCCAAACCATCCACCGCACAGTTAGAGGAGGAACTCCAGCGAGCCCGCGAACAAATCCACAGAGAGCAGCTCAAGTCTAGGGACTTGGCAAACAAGCTAGCAGAGCAAGATGCAGATGTTGTTAGGCTAAGAAGCCAACTTCTCGATGCCAGATCTAAGTGGCAGGAGAGTCAGAGAGAGAAACAACAGTTACAGAAAACAATTAATGAGCTAAAGCACCCCCTAGGTTCACCCGAATCCAAGGATCGTGACGGAGAGCCACAGAAAGGTGGGTTGAGGGAGCTTCGCCTAGGTCGCTCCAATTCAACTCGAGGACAGCCAACATCCACGTTTAACAAACGTTCAAGTTCCCTAGGAATGCAGTCCATTCTAGCCCAAGATAACAATGCCCCGACGACAGCTGATGCTCTCCTTCTTGAACTTGTAGCTAGTAAGACCGCCGAGGCGGTTGCAAAGCAAGAAGCCGAGGAAGCTAAGGCGAAGTTGGAAGCACTGCGAAAGGTTCTTGGAGGAGGCACGAGCAGTAGTGCAAGTTCATTCCGGGACCCTCCGTTGTCGCCAGGACTTGACAGAACGGCCAGTGGTGGTAGTTTCGCCTCGCATCTCTCGGTTGGATCGCCTGCTCCCACTGCTCCAAGCAGTGCAACAAGCACTGGAGGAGGAGGATTCTGGGGAGGATGGGGGAAGAAGTCTACAACCGCTGATTCACGATAGTTGTGCGTTACACCTAATTAACATCTGTACGAAGTAAAACGACCAAGCAACTGGGATAACTGGCGCAAGTGGCATTCTCGTGTTTTTGAGAAAGTTGTGGGGAGATCATTGCTATTTGAGGGAATTCGTTATACAGTAGTTTAGCTTCTTTTTCTATTCACAAACCCCCGCTCTCTTCACTTCTTTCTATTTGTGTTGTATACCTTTCTCTTCTTTTCTTTTCTTGCGAATATTTTTCAACCCCTCGTTAGTACCATAGCTATTCACTTCTCTTTTCTCTTTTCTTTCACCCAAACCAACAGCGGTTTAACTAGTTGAATCCTTTTTTCTTTCTTTTTCTAACTCACATAGTCCCATCTTAGCGATCCTCTGCCAGGATCCTTTTCGTGGCTTGTTTGTGTTTTTTTTTTATTTTTTATTTTTTATTTTATTTTCCTCAGCTTTCTTTTCACAACAATTACTGGTGGGATTTTTTTTTTCTCCTTTATCATATCATATGTTATGGGATCTGAGCTTTTACTTTTTCCTTCTATCATAGTTTTTTTCTTTTTCTTTTCTTTTCTCCATGGTACCTTTCTACAGTACTCATACCATGCATTTATTTGTAGGAAGGTGGTTTTTCTTTTCTTTTCTTTTCTTTCTTCACATTCTTGTGTACATGATATTGATAAATGATTCTTTTTTGATTTGATATAACGTTGCCGTAACTACCGTACCTGAAAGAATACAAAGTAAAGTGCACCGCTACCGCGCCGCGTACCGTACTTGCCGGTTCGATCTACAGTGCAACCGCCTAAGCACCTTACTATTTCTTGCCTTATACTACATACCCGCGAGCCCCGGCGCCTACTACTTAGCCACCGGAAAACACAGAGGTAATATTCATAGAAGATTTTAGAAAACTACACTATAGTAAGTTATCTATCTAACTAACTTACCCCTCCCCTCCCCTCCGGCAGGTTCGGAAGATTTGCGGCTCGGATGGCTTGCTTGCGGTGGCGTATTGTTATGTCGCAATAACCAGGAGGATCGATGATAGGTTTGGCAATTGGGGGAGTAAGGGGTGAGGCAACCTGGATATGTACACTAAGTTACACTACTATATCTTCCGGTTTTATACAGCACAGCTCGTGTTTGTGATGGTCGGTGATGTGGAGAAATGATTTCTGGACAGGTTGTTGTGTTAGGTTGCTAAGCCTAGGGTAATAACCCCCCCCCCCAATCCCCTTGGAAAATGCGACTGGGCAAGAAGCTGGTGGTGTACAGTGCCATACCGTACAGTACTTGAAAAGGGGTACAGTGCCAGTTTGTGACATAGGTTAGCGTTTTTTCACATCGCGGATTCCGTGTCATATCATAACTTCAACGTGCGGCACATCCCCCCCCCTGCATAACATGTCATCCCCCCCACTTAAATAGGGGCGTGAGGGCGGGGCGGGTAATTCCGATGACGAGTGCTGGGGTGTGATTGTGGGTGTTTTGGTAAGTGTCGGTATGATACTTGTAGCGGGGGGTTTGGTTCTTTCTGGATATGGTAAAGGGGTTTGGATGCGTTATTGTGGCTGGGGGGTTATGATAGGGGGGGGGGGGGATTTGTTGTTAGCTTCTTGGGTGGGGGGATTGTGTAGGTTAAGAGGTTTTGTCATTGGTGGCGGGTGGCGTAAAAAGTTGTTATTAAGGGGCAAATTGAAATGATTACAGCGGAGGCGGAGAAATTTACCTTTTCGGGTTCGGTTGTTCTTAGTGTAAGCGAGTGTATGATATCGTAACGGTAATGGGTACCGGAAATTGTTATCGTCCCCCTCCTGCCCTCTTGGAGATGTTGATGTTGGCTGTGTTAAGGTCTGTGTTTGTCTGGCTGGAGGGGTTTCGCTCTTGTATCAAGTGTCATTTGATGCTTTAGCACATGTATAAGCAGTGGGTAGAAAAATGGACTTGGCTTCAAACGTTGCTGTACGGTAGTGCTCAGGTATCAGTGGTTCAGTGATGCTACTCGTGCCACAGTTGTGGCTGTCCAGCCACAACCCCCCAAAGCTTGCTCGCTCACTTTTGGGGGCACTCTACAGAGTGCCTGACAGCTCAACACCACTTGACAGCTCAACACAACTTTGTGGCTCAACACAACTTTGTGGCTCAACAGCACTTTGAGCCACAATACCACTTTGTGGCTACACTGCAGATTCAGGCTGAATAGCAGTTGGAACCTCAATAGCTCTTTGAAGATCAATAACAATATGAATCACAATATTCTGGCAGGTTTGTAGTATAAAATAAGAGAATATTATCATAAAATGTAACCTGATCCTATCTACCAAAAATATTACTGCAACTACTATCCACTATGCCACCACTGCCATCGATTATACTCCCCAGTCAACAGGTAGAAGCCTACAGCAATATCGAAATACATATTCAGGCAGCCCTTAATGCCCTGCATGTATTGGAGTCCACTGGCAATGAACAAAATTTAAACATTGCTGCAACAGCTCGAGAATATGAGGTGCCAGTTACAAGATTACATGCACAGTGGAATGGACAACAGTCCTGACAAGTAAGACCTGGAACAAATAGAGCTCTTACTGAAGATCAAGAGCTCTCTATTTGTTAGTATCTTGATCGCTTAGATACCATTGGGACTAGTGCACATCTTCAAATGATTACAGGCTGTGCAAATACTGTTTTGCAAAATGCACATACTGGTCCCCTGCCAGCACCAAAAGTCAGTGAATGTTGGGCAAAACGTTTTTTAAATCATCATCCAGAATATTTCATTCGAAAGCAACAGATGATAGATGCCGATTGCAAGAATGCACACCAACCTGATGAGATACGAGACTGGTTTCAGAGATACCAGACAGTTTGTACAAATTATAACATCCAGCCTTGTGATACATACAATTTTGATGAAACCGGATTTCATATCGGAATCAGACGTGATCAATGGATCATTACATGAGATCCAACCAGGCGGTCCTACCTAGCCAGCTCGACAAACCGTGAACTTGTTTCAGTATGCGAAACCATTAGTGGAAGTGGAAATATACTACCTCCTATGATAATTGTTCCCGGTATTATCCACCAAGAACCCTGGTATAAAGCAACTTCTATACTGGATAACTACCTTGTGGGTACCTCCGAGACTGGGTATAGCAATGACTATTTGACAATGAAGTGGCTCATGCACTTCGAATGGTATTCCTTGCTATAACGAGTTGGCAGTTACAGACTTTTGATTCTTGATGGATTTGGCTCCCACTGCACAAAGGAGTTTCTGGATTATTGTGATAACCATCAAATTGTGGTATTCTGTCTTCCTCCACACACAAGTCACCTCTTGCAACCTTTAGATGTTGTTGTCTTCCAACCATTCAAGCATTATCATTCCGAGGCAGTGGAAGCTGCCACACGTATGGGTTGTGGCGACTTTGATAAAGTTGAGTTCCTAGATAGAATTGATTCTATTCATCAGCAAACCTTTAAGGAATCAACAATTCGATCAGCATTCTGAGCCACGGGGCTAATACCATACAATCCTGATATTGTGATATCCAAGTTACACGAATCTGTTAATACAACTTCAAGTCACCAAGTAACTCAACTACCAGAATCACCATCAACCATTCCTCTTACAATACCAAGTCTAAAAAGACAAGCTGATGAATTACTTGATGATGCAACCAATCTATCACCAAGCTTTCAAAATCATCTTAAGAGAGTACTTCAAGGTGGTTTAGTGCAGGCATAGTCTGGTGCCTTAGCGATGGAGCAATTAGAAAATACTCATGCAGTAGAGCAAGCTAGAGCTGCGAGGAGAAGAGCCAGTAGTAGAAGGCAGTTACAAAAAGGAGGAGTTTTATATGCTTCTGAAGCATGGCAGATAGTAAAGAGGAGGGAAGATGAGGAGTTGGAAAAGGCTGAAAAACAATTGTAAAGAGCTCAAAATGCAAAGAAAAAAGCTGATCAAGCTGCCCGCAAGCCTTTCCTGGATGAGATAAAAGCTTATGCAAAAGCAAGGCAGATTACTGCAATCTATAAGAGCAAAATGCATAAGCGCATAATTATTTCTATTAAGAAACAAATAAAACTTGGTAATATAACTGTATATTAGAAATTAAAATACAGTATCTCTTAAAACTGGAAGTTGTATTAAGCCTCAATGTGCAGTGTAGCCACAAAGTGGTATTGTGACTCAAAGTGCTGTTGAGCCACAAAGTTGTGTTGAGCCACAAAGTTGTGTTGAGCTGTCAAGTGGTGTTGAGCTGTCAGGCACTCTGTAGAGTGCCCCCAAAAGTGAGCGAGCAAGCTTTGGGGGGTTGTGGCTGGACAGCCACAACCATGGCACGAGTACTATGATATATACAAAGTAGGTGGAAAAAATGTATAGGAATAACCTATTTGATCTTTATGAAGTTTTAGTATTGTATTATCTGTTGAGTAAGAGATTATTATGAATAAAAGCTGGGGATGGTGCAGAAAGAGGATTATTTTTCAAGGTATTCTCCTACTTGATCCCGATATTTAAGCTGTCGAAACACACGCATGATCGTAGCTAGCTTGCGAAGCTTAAACCAATCTATGTGCTTGCTGGGTATTCCCTAGGGGACCGAAACTGGCGGGGCTATCTGGGTAGTCTACCTAAGAAAAGATAACAAGAAACATAGCTGCCCGTATCATATATATACTAGCTGCTCATGAAGAACTAGTTCGCGTAGGATCACTTCCTGCGCCGGTACATAATTTTTGATTTATTCCGGAGGCATTTTACATCTCTCTTTCTCCCCCCCCCCCTCATTATCTCCTGGCCGTTGGGCAAGGTGATGAAGGTGAAAATTTTAATATCCGTTGGTCTGCTAAATGATAATAATAACTGTATCCTCCTCCTTTTTTTATAATTTCATGAGAGCGCTACCCAGAGACAACCCTTTCCCAATCCGAGACCTCAACCCCTATCATTTCCTGTCAGCCGAAGGTTGAGATTCTTGGCACTGCCGTTGCTCAACTATAAATACCTCCCTCCTCCCGCTCCCTCTTCTTCCCTCATACTTACCTTGTAGCAGAGTGCTCCACTCATCAATGGTGTATTCTCGTAGTATTCCCCCTACATCGCACATCGGAAGGGGAGCATTACGCCAGCTGTCTTCGGGCACCTGGGCTTCAGAATTTTTGATCTACTCCTGGGATTTTTCTTCTCTTGTTTTTGTCGTCGTCGTCTTTCTGGCCGCAGAGCGAGGGGCGAAGCCGATATTGTGAGAAGAAGAAAAAGATAGTTTTGAGCTCTACCTAACTTAACTGTGTGAAATACTGTATGATACTCTAACTTGTGGGGTGATGTTTTACCGAGGGTCTTCTACCCTTTTGTTATAACCGGTCTTGATCACCTCCTCTGGCTGTCACCCCTAGCAAAGGAGTTGGGAGTATTGTGAAGAGAATTGCTCTCGGTGGGAAATGGAGGATGTCTATTACACCTACAGTATATTTCGCGCGTTCACACGCCCACTCACTCCAATTCCGAAAACCCCTTGCATGAATACAGTGTTATCCAGCTTTCAAGTTCCTTCCCTAATCCCCCTACTCCTCTTCTTTCCCTCTATCGATACCCGATTGGTCTTCGTGGGACCATACCAGTAGGCAGGGCTCATTCATACACCTGCTGTTTCCCAAAAGCTAATAGGCTTTGCTGTTCACTTTTTTATTTACTAGATGAGGCTTGTGCTTACGCACAACCTACTCGAACGATTTGGCATGGTAGGGCCAACACCCAACACCCCGCACCCCTTTCTCAAGTCACTTCTCTAATTTAAAGAGGCTGATGACAATGACCATATGATGATGATCTGATAAGATAAGGAGTGGAAATAAACAGGAGGTGACCACAGAACAATAAGAAGATGCTGAACTGTACAATAGATAATTTGCAAAATGGCACTTAACTTCAACCCCAACCATGGCTATACTTCAGATGAATGACTCCAAATCACCCTCACTGATTGTCACAAACCAGCTAGTAGGAGTGCTACTTGGAGAAACATTAAGTGAAGATAAGGGTTCACATGACTCAGGTATATGAGTCATATGTAATTAGTTAGGCAGATTAGGATTTCATACTATGACTTGTAGTTATGAGTTATAGAGTTTCACATGGCTGTGCACTTGTGAGTCATAGTTATGAGTCATATGGGATTTTGCACTTATGACTTAGTTGAGTCATAAGGGTTTTACATGACTCACAATTGTGAGTCATACATGTTAGGGTTTGCAGGAAGGTAATTATATAAGGAGGAGGATTCTCCTGAGTTGTTAGTTCTTCATGCAACTACCTAAGTTATTTCCTATCTATATACTTTATAAATAAAATACTTTCAAGTTTATGCTCCTCTAATACCTAAGCACCTTTGAAGACTTGAGACTTGTAGGCACTATTGAATATTATACACTTGGACTGTAAACAGTTGGTGAGTAATATAATATATACTTATAAGGAGTATAAGAATCAATAGGATTGGAACTATATTGTTACCTATTGCATGATATAGATAGTTAAGAGTTAACACTGATTATTATATTCAGAAATAAGAGTACAACAATGGTCAATACTTAGCATCTCTCAAGGTTATAGTACTTACTCAACTCTATCCAATTAAGGAGCCAATACTATATGGTTATATTAAGAATCCAAATCAAAAAAAATACTTTCTGAGTTACATGACAATCAGTAATTACTAAGCAAATTGAAGGAAAGCAAATTGCTTAAGTGTGTACTGTTTATGGATGATTTCAATATCCCACCAGATTGAGAGATCCTTAAATAACTTATACTTAGTTTAATCAGACAACAGAATCTAGCTTTGACCAGGATCAGTCAGTATTGAATACATTAATTCTTACAACAATATAAACAAGAGTGCAAATTTATTTTGGCTCAGCAAATGTCTGTTGATCAGGCAAATACTGAAAGCTGAAAAATGAATATTGACTTCTTCTAAAATGTGAATATATGTTTAAGAACTTAAATTAAAATAAGTAGTACTAAGTTTCTTTATAGTTAGAATATATTTATTGGAGATATAATATTCAAGAAGATTATGTGTAGAATATGGATGAGAAAGGGTTTATACTAGAAGGAAAAATACAAAAACTAGTATGTTGTCAAGACCACTGTAGTCCACAATTTAAGGAGTACAGTAACTATGAAAGCTGTACTATTATTATAATTATTTCTGCTGCAACTATTATAGTTACTCTTTTAATTATTTTCAAAGGAAAAGAACAACTTGCAGGATGGTAGAAAACAAAAAAAGGGGCATGAATATTGATGTAGTGTATAAGAAAATATCTATATAAACTCTTGCTTAATATTAAACTACCTCTGGTTGGTTTTTGGACCTGAGACTGCACCGATTACATAGGGTCAATAGAGATTACTGATTTTTGATAGATTTAACTATCATTTAGACTATTGGAGAATTGAGTACTATTGGCAGTGCTAGATTTTACCATTCACTCTCAATCCTCATATTAGCTATATCTTATAGTTCTTGGATGTAGCAGTATTTTCTTCTCTTTCTAATATATATAGAAAGGAAGTAAACTACATTCAGACTGCTGTAGATAAGGATACATTCCCAAATCTCTTTTTTCTCATATACAACAGGCAGAATTTACTCCCTCAAATATTCAAAGTAGATTTAGAAAAACAGGTATCTGGCTACTTAATCTATAAGAATAGTCATAACATTTCTGACAACCTTAGTTTTTATCTCATACACCTTCATAATCACCTCCCTATTCATCATAACTCTATCCTACTCATAAACCTCTTCAATCACTCCTAACTTCTCTAACCTCTTTTACTCACCCAAAACACTAACTATCTCATGATCTCTTAATACCTTATTTAATAAGGCAAATTCCAACCTCCAATCCAACTCCCCTAAAACACATCAAACATCTACTTTACTATGTAAATTGTATTATAGTCCAGAACAAGGTATGGTGAGGTCTTACTAAAGTTAGAGAAGAATACTTATGCAATGAAGTCCACCTCCTTCAGAATAAAGGGAAAGCAGATAAATGTCTATTGAAAAAGAAAGGGAATAAAGGATTTCTTGTAGTTCACAAATCTATTTTGGCAAAGAAATGTGAGGAATAAGATAAAGTAGATCAGAAAAAAGTACAATAAACTATATAAAAAAGGAGGAGAAGGACAAAAGAGGAGGAACAAAAGTTGGGTCCTCTATTATTGCCAGCTCCCTAGATAGATTTCTTTTCTTCTTTTTTTTTTTTTTTTCTTTCTCTAAAATCTGTACTTTGCATTTCTTATTTCCCGAGGGGTTTTTTTTCTCTTCCTCTTTCTATTAAGCACGACTCCTTACTGTATTCAGTATATCTTATTATATCATATCATATCAGATCGTCATCAGACCGTCAGCCCCTTTAATTTTGTGGCTTCTTTCACCAACCCAAGGACTTTGCTTGCTTATATCAGATAATGAGCAGCTACCACACTAAGATGACTTTCTGTTATATCATAGTATAGGATACCGTAGTTCTATTAGAATGCAGAATTGCTACTACCTACTTCAAATTTATGATTCTCAGGTCTGTTACATAATTAGGGTCTTCCTGTTTACCAAGTATGAATTCCTGTAGATACATGTTTCCTTGCTTGTGTGCGGATTTACAGTCACTGTTTGCTTACTTAAATAGTGTGTGTAAACTCCTTTCCTTTCCTTGAACATATAGTTTCCTTTCTTCTAGGCATTTGATCAATCAACCACCTCCTTCTTAACTTGTCTTGTTCTCAAGACATAAGTCGTGACAGTTTCAGAGTTCCCGTCATTTCATATCACTCGAGCTCTTTTGACTAGCAACCCCGCAATTATGGGCGTTGGCAGTGTTTCACTAGTTTGTATTTCTCGAATCAGGTCTATCACAGCTGTTTCGACCCTTCGATAGATGGATGTGTGCTACGGATTATCAGCCAATAATTTGTGGTGGCAAGATACACGTTACCGTATCTTAGCTGATTACCATTGCCATTGGAAACACGTCCAAAGCACCTCGCGATGCCGGTGTTAACTTACGATGGGCGGACCATCGCTTGAGAATTCTTATCCTCAACTTGCCTTAAGTCCACAGACGAGCCGCAGGTGTTGGCAATCCCTCCAAGCTTGCCAGCAGCAGGATCTGCCATCTGATGATTACCTCGCGTACGGCGATATCTCATCCATTGAAATGGCCGCCATGCTCTAGAAATAAGATCGCGGTAACCACCAGTAATGTAGGTTGAATTTTGCAGTATTCCTTGGTTTGGGTGGGTTACTAAGATGTTGACAGTTGACTCAGCGTGATCTTCCAAGAGATCTGCGGTATTCTGTTCCTGGCCGCATCTTGTGGGATCACTGGTATTGCGCTCGTGCACAAGTTGCGGAAAGGAACAGTGGGGTAGGTTCCTTGAAATATACTTTTTTTTAGGTGGCCCACTCCTAGTCATGTGGGTAATAGATGGTAACTCAAGAAAGTCAGTCCGGATGTTCGTCTTATTTATTTGTAAAAAATGAACTAAATTTCCTGCGTGATGTTATATAGAGAAGGTCTTCAGGAGACTTACTTTTTTTTTCTTTTCTTATTGATGGGTTGTCTATCCGGGGGGCTTAAAAGCAGGAAACCCGTGACTGGGGAACTGAATTATAATCCATCAAAACGCCTTACCACAATGCCCTTTTTTATCGATTTCAAGACTTTTGCTCTGAGATCGGCCGCTGTTTGTGGGGCCGTCGTTGGGCAGGCCTCCACCGTGATCCTCATTCTCTCACATATCCTTGATTATGCAGTTTTTTGAGGTCCGGAGGCGGTCGTTCCATGTGAGTTAATTAGAGACTTTCGGCAGATCCCTGTTTTCAATTCGAATTCGAGTTCGAAAGATGATAGACGCGACTAGTAGGGTACTGTCGGGGACGTAATGGTTTCGTTGGTGACTTATGAATATTTCGTGGACAGTGTCGTGGATGATTGCGTTGAAGAAAGAGATTGATGAGTCCTATATTTGGTGAGGACTATAAGGAGGAGAGGGTTTTCCCTAAATCAGAGGAAGGAAGCATTAGAGACATTGGCGGTTTTATCCAGGATAGTCTAATTCTATTTCTCATTCTTCAACCAACGTCGTTCACTTTATTACTCCTGCTGCTTTCAGCTTTCGACCTGTGTGACCCACCTAGATCATACTGCCTTTCCCATATCGAGAACGAAGGTAACTGTGAGAGCCGAGGACCGGACTTTTCCAAGCTGTCCCACCCAAAGAACGCAGCCCTCAGGAGCAAGAGAGGAGCTTCAGTACTGTACCTGGACAAGTGCGCAAGTGACACTAGCTGTAAATTGAGTCTTGAGTCAGTGTAGAACTAATTGTGACGTCCTCATATTGTAACACATACTCGGAGGGGTCATTAAAAAACGGAAAACATAGACTAGTTGATAGGGTGCCGAGAACGATAGGGCAGCGAGAACCAACGCCTTCCTCGGAGGATATACAGTATTGTAGTTAACCTGAATGAAAAAGGCTGACTCATGCGCACTTCTCGCTACCCTATCGTTCTCAGCATTCTATCGACTAATCTAACCATTGTCTCCATAAAGATTTGTATGGGATCTGCCGAAAGTCTCTATTTCATCCATTTTAATTTCTACCCGTTGGCTGGTTGGTGTTGAATTGTTAGAATGGGATCTACAAGATCTACTGCATTCGTACTGCGGTTGTCCAGTCGGGGGCCTTTCTAGGGGCATCACGACACCCACACGTGCGTCCGTCCTTTTGCTTGAAGATTCCGAGATACACGGCCCCTCACTCGACAGGAAAGTTGCGGCTCTGGAAGTGATTGTCGTCATCGACTCACCGAGATCAAGGTGTAGGGAACTAACTTTTTCAAGGCACTCCTACTTGGGGTGAGGTTGTTAATCCGGACACCTTGACAGAAATATTGATAAAAATTGGGTGTGTTGTTGCTTTGCTTTGCGCTAGATATTTGCAAAATTCTTGTGTAGGGTGTCCGGATTAATAATCTCACCCCAAGTAAAGCAAAGACGTCATGGGGTTTCGCTCCACGAAAGCCTGCGGCGGGAGTTTTGATGCGGGGAGAATTGGCATCGTGACGGGGTATGATGGAATGTTGGCTTTCTCAATTGGTCCAAAATAGACGCCCCTTCTCTGAGATCGGCGGGTAAGGGAAGGGGGGCGGCGGAAGGACATAAATGATCGACACGACTACTTTCCATACCACGAGGGGAACCTGCCATACCAGTATTCTTTACTTTGGGGTAAAAAAGGGAGGAAAGGGTTCAAGGTATAAATATGGCTGCTTTTCGCCCGCTCTCCAGGAATCTCATTACTTTCGAAGCGAACTCTCGAGTATTACCTACTTCCACTTCAATCTCCTCGAGAACATATTTACTCAATAACAACGACCCTCAAATCAGAATGTCGAGCACTCAAGAAAATAGGGCTGGAGAAATCTACTCCACCGCAGACACCGGGGACAAACCTGCGGACCCGTACAAGAAAGTCAATTTAGACAAGGATACTTCTATCAAGGAGAAGGTTGAGGACCTGATTACGTTTGTGGAGGGTGTTAAGTTTGGCATGATGACTACCAGGCAAAGTCAGTCTGGACTACTGGTTAGCAGGTGTATGTCATTGACAGCGAGGGTAAGCTTTATCAATCTACTTGGATTTCGATATGCGGAGATTAATGGAGATATTAGGAGAATGGAATTGACTTCTTGTTCTATACAAATACTGAAACGGGGAAGACTGACGAACTGCATTCTGACCCCCACGTCAATTTGGGATTCTTGAAGAATTCAACCGTATGCTTTTGATATCCAGTTTATGATGAACATGAATTGATAAGCGATATAGGGTGAATGGGCATCTATCAGTGGTATCGCAACCGTCGATAATGATCGGGAGAAAGTTAGACAGTAGGTCGATTCTTCCTGAGTTTCCATCCATACATTTTTATTTTTATTTTTTTCCTCATAAAATGAATCACACAGGTATTACACACCCGCTCTCAAGGCATGGGTTGGGGACCTTGGAGACAAAATTCATGACGGAGGTCCCGATGATCCTCGTTTGGCCGTCATAAAAGTTCACGCTAAGACTGCAACTTACGCCCTTCAGAAGGGAACAGCACTCTCACGGGGACTCGAGATTGCCAAGGGAACGATCACAGGAAATACCGCTAACACGAACAAGTTGAGAGAGTTGACCGAGGAGGAATTACAGACCTTCAGAAACAGTCAGCAATTGATCAGTTAAAGGGCTTTTCTGGTGTTCTTTTGCTTTATTCTTTTGCGATTGCAAGTTTTTGTACTTTACCTAAGATGCTTTGTAGGGGTTTAGGATGGGGTACGGTAACCTTATTTATGGCTGTGAAATTATTTGAAAGTGTTTGAAGTTTATCTTGAGTTGTAACTTAAGTTACTTGCAGGATTTCTTGCGGAACTTGGCTGAGAGTGGATGGAAGGCTCGGAAAGGCATGATGATTTCACTTTGACGATTATCATTTGTTTAGTTGGTGGCTGAGACTGCAATGGTTAGCGCATCGAGAAGGCCATCTCTGTTCTTGGAACTTTCCGTTCCACAAAACCGGACACGGCAACGTTAAGAGGCTCGACTTATCGTATCACTCCAGCTGTAGCTCTATGGAAAGATATGTGAGCATCACAACCACCGTAGACCATTCCGCTGTTCTTCGATGAAGTATTTTCCCCTCTCGATGCCAGATTGCAATAAGGGATAGGTAATCATAGCGCCGGCCGGTAGTGTATCATATCCGGACACGGAGCAAAGTATTGCACCTTCTTTTCATGATTTTTATTTGCTTCTTCTGAAGCCTTGTACTGTAGGTTTGATTTTTACGTGCAATAATAACAAGTGTTTTCTTCTCGTATTTCTTGTTGTGCACTTTTCTCTCCATCACATTTGTCGCCCGTTGCCAGTCCATCAGCCACTTGCAAGCAAGCGTACCGTATCATCACATGCGAGAGACTGACGTATATATAGGCTTGCACCATGACTTGGCTAAAGCTCGGAACCTTAGGTGGCCTAGTGACTGTGCCACTTGTACTCTTGTAGTGAAGTGGCCGCACCAGTCATTCAGCCACAACGTAATTGGGACTTTTCCCCTGGTGTCGCACACGACACACTCCCGAGCTTGTCACAGGAAGGAAGAAGGGAGAGAGAAGAAAAAAAAAAAAAAAAAAAGATACCGGCCCTCCTACTCATCCCTCCCACCATCCATCTAACCCTCCACCCTTTTCCTTCTCCTCCAACAACACCACACACAACCCCCTCCCACTTTATCAAACTGTTATAACTTCCTCCATCCCTTCAATTTCTACCTACTTCAGAGCAAATTTTCCATCTTCTACTGCTGCTCTGTTATTCATTCGAATAATAGTTATTCCTCTCCACAACAACCACAATGTCTGATTTTGACAACTCTACGTCAGAGGGGACGGCCGCCCAGATCATTAACGGTGAGGTTAGTATCAACTCCAACAGATGCAAAACCCCTATTCTATTCGAATCCAAAGTTTGCTAACCTTCGTGTTGTTTAGTTTATTCGAATATTCCTATACTCGGGGGGTTTCTTTGTTGTTTGTTATCTCGTGAATTGTCGAGCTGATTGGTTACAGGATCTCATCCCACCCTCCAAAATGCTAAGGCCGACTTTTCAGGCCTTGCCAACTCCGCATCTTCTCAGAACAGTGATACTACTGATAGTGATCAGCCTCTCACTCATTACCACAGCTTTTTCTATGACCTTTTCACCGTTTGTCTCACTCTCCTTGTTCTTATCTTCGTGCTCCGAGGCTCGCTCCCCACTCCCACTCCCTTGCTGACGTAGATGTGTATTGTTGCTTTAGTGGAAATTTCCACGTGCAACTGGGTTCTTCTTTTTCTCTGCAATTTCTTTAATTTCCGCCTTCCGTTTTGTCAATGTGCTTCGCTATGTGTTCAAGGCCACCTATCTCCTCCTTTTTGGTGAGTTTTTTTTTTCTTCTCCTTGTTTCCTTACCCCCATCACCCCTTTGACAGATAAGCTTGCATGAGCTGGCTCGGGTGTTTCAGAAAAGTATCGAAGTTGACATGAGGTACATAACCGGTAGGTGTGGCTTTTCTGGAAATCGCCGCTAAGCCCTTTGGCGCGAGAGGAATTATTTCATCCGTCCGTCCAAAACGGTATTACACCATTCCAAGAGACTCGCTTGACCGCCTTTTTGGGGAGCTTCACGATCTCTTGAATTTTTTCGTCCTCGAATTTCAGAGGGTCTTGTTTGCTGAGAATATATTTGCTACTGTTGTGGTGCGTAATCTATTTCTCCTCATTCCGGGGTTCCGGTTTCATTTCTAACAACATTTGTTTATTTTTTGTTACAGGCATTCTTCGCTTCGTTCATTGGATATTTCCTCATCAAGTACATTCCATTCTGGGCTTTGTTACTTCTCAGTAGGTTTTCCCATAATGACTATTACACCGCATCTCTTGGCAGCGTTCGTCGGAGTTTAGGCTAACCAGATTTTGCTACCATTATTAGCAACTGTTACTGCTTTTACTGCCCCCTTGATCTATCTCCAGAATCAGGAGGTTATTGACGAGCAGATTGAATGGGCCAACGAATATGTCAACGCTCAATTGGTCAGCGGTCGCCAGATAGCTGAGAAGTATATCGATGATGCTAGTGTGCGCGCCCGTGCCACTGCTACTGAACTTACCCAAAAGGTTCAAGGCTACGCGGGAAAGAAGTCCCCTACTACAGAAAAATCGCAGGCGTCTTCGCTCTCTGGACATAACGGCGTCTCTCATGAGTTTCCTGATGCGCCCAAGTCTGATCTTCCAGCAGTCGATGACGAGAGCGATGTTAAAGTTGCTGCTCCTGAGCCTATACTTGCCTAAGTTGTTTAGGGACAAAATCTTGATCTTTCGAAGGATTTGGGTTGCTTTTGAGTGTTGGGGAGGGGCTAGGCGACATTCAATTGGTAAAAAAACTGATACTGACACTTGAAAACTAAATTTCCAAGTAGGCAGTACGCAAAACAAAAGTCTGGGGGATATGGGTGTATTTTCTTTATTGTTTCTTTTTCTTCCTCTTTTCTTTATCCTCTTCAAGTTTTTTGTGGAAATCTCGTGGACGTGAATGCTATGGGAAATGGTTGATTTGAGGGCTAAAAAGGCCTATCACGTTGTTCTTTCTATTTATTAAACTGCATTATCTCTTAGTTACGGTACCCTGCTTTGGTGTCATTTTACGGGAAACGGTTCGCAGGGTGTACTCGTCTTTTATCTCGGGCTTTTGATTTCTGCTTTGGTCTATGGAATGCTGTGCTGGTGGTCGTTGGAGTGCTTCCTGTCTACCTACTTGCCATCTTGCTGCCTGTTCTTGCTGTTGGCTTTTTTTCTTCCCCACTACAATCGTTTCTTGTATTGTGGTATCATAGCATGGTAATGCAGCGTTGATGATGACACAATCACTCGGGAGTTTATTTACTTTTTTTTTTTTTTTCATATCAAGTGATTGCCGCGTCGTGCTGGCCAGATGGTCATTTTCTTTCCTTTTTTTTCTCCGCATCAGCGAAGAAAAAAGAAGAAAAAAAAGCAATTATTGTACCGTAGATCTGTACTTGTGAGCTGTATCACGGGGTTTGGGGAGCTACAGTACGGTAACGTGAATTCTCGACGCACAGGAGAAAGAAAGTGACTTGAGAAAAAGATACAAAGGATGACTTTTTCAGAGATTGATGAAAGTGCAGTGCAATACAACGACGAAAGAAAAACAGACATCACCGCCGCCGTACAACAAAAAAAGTAAGAAAGAAAGAAAGTAAGGAAAGTAAAATTGATCAATCCTTTCTTCAAGAATACATCGAGAACGCCGTCCGACCTATTTATCCCATCCCGTCCACACATTAGCATTCCCAAAATCGCCAGCGAGAGCGCGAGAAGAAAAGAAAAAAAAAAAAAGAATACTCACACAAAGGACAAGACGCCGAATTACTACTCTTAAACCACTTGAACAAGCACGTCCCATGGAACTTATTCCGGCACGTGGCACACGCCTTATTCGGCAGCTTGCGGTCGGGGGTAACGGCGACGATGGAGTAACAAATGGCGCACTCGGCCACGCCTTCAAAGTGGAGAGCCAGGTTCTTGCGAAAGAGGGCGAGGCCGTCAATGATGGAGGCGGACTGGAAATTGATGACGGTCTGCGAGGCCAACTGCATCTTGTGAAAGTCCTTTCCCGTGAGCCCGACGCGCCGCGTTCCCTCCACCTCCACCTGGCGCAGTGGGAAGGTTGGGGGGATGCGCACGCGCATCTCCATCGACTGGTCCTCGATGAGGTAGGTTGCTGTTACCTCTATTGTTAGGGCTTTGAGGATTTTGACGGTCATTGCGTCATCCTCCTCACTTCCTACTCCTCCTGTAGAGGAGGAGTGGGATTGGATCCAGGCTTGCACGGAGGAGAGTTCTTGATCGATTAGCAGCGGCGACATGTACTTCTCCGTAAATTCCTCCGCCGCCAGCACCTTTTGTCGGGATTTGCATTCCGTCCACCACCGCTTCACGAGGGATGGGGTGTGCCGGAGGGATAGGTAGTAGATGTGTGTTAGTAGCCAGTGGACCTCCCGCGTAGGGTTTGTGCTGTCTTCCAGGGAGGTGTCGAGGGTGTATGTTTCGAAGGGGAGCTTTGAGGCGTCGATAGGCTTGCCGCGGGAGTGTCCCAGGATGTCGAAGGTGTAATTTAAGAGGGGGGTTAGGAAATTGGCTTCTTTTAAGGCCTCCACGTAGGCTGTTCGGACTTTGAAGGACTGTTCGTTTGTCGGGTTGTTTTAGCTACTGGGGTGAATGATAGGCTAAGGGGGGGGTACGTACGGAGTTTTCGAAATGATCGAATATCAGGATCCAAGCTAGGAGGTAGCCACGGAGGCTCCAAGACATGCCACGTTCACCATCTAGTTCCAGTACGCCGTCACTTACTGGGGGTTCCATAACCAGTGAGAGTAATTCCTGGGGAAGTGAGAGTTCAAAGTTCTCTTCTTTCGATAAAGCTGCCTCTACTGATACATCTTCTTGTACTGACGGGATGTACCGATGGAGAATCTCGAACGCCGCTTCTTGTATTGAGCGTGAGGGGACATTTAGAAGTGAGTAGGTTTCTTCTGGGCTCCCAGTATACTTCAAATTTATCCCCTTTGTGAGACGAGCCAGAAGAGCGTTGCAGAGATTCCGAGATTGGTCATGCTCATCACCAACTAATTCAGTCAGCTATTTATATAACTTATTCCCAAGTGATAACTGAATCTAAACCTCTAGAACTACGAAGCAACTCCATCAAAGAGGTATACATCGCATCCACCTGCCCATTCCATGCATCCTCAAAGTCATCGTTCTCCTTATGCAGTGATTTTAACGCTTGGAACAGCTTCAGCGATGCAAAAATGACTGGCAGCTCAGTTTCTTTGACACTGGTGCACATCTATCTCTCGGATTAGTTTTTGCCAAAAAAACACACATATAATTAAGCCAACATACCACCCAACAATTAGTCACATATTCGCAAAGCAATTCCCAATGCTCTCCATAAAGCTCCTTGACAACCGGCAAGACCGTAGTAATGGCCTTCGAAGCCTCCGCAATAGCCGGACAGCTAGGATTCACCGCAAAGGCTTCATCTTCGAACCAGCCAAGAAGATGCTTGATAAGGAATATCGCCCGTTGCTGTGGTAATGGTGGTGTGTCCTGGCCGGGCTTAGGCAGTACTGCGTTTAGTAAGACGAGTTTTCGTAGACCCGCTTCTCCAGCTTTGGAAGCTGGTATGCCCGTAATATCACTCGCTAGCCCGTTCCTTAACCTCTCAGCCTCTTTAATGTGCTCTAATGACTCGCCAAGCCCCGTTAGTATCGCTGTGCTACGGAGAATCTCCTGACATTTTCTAACGTCTATTGACTTCAGCCAGCTCTGGGACTGCTCTGAGGAGATCTTGCGATCCTCAGAAAGAGTGGAAATCATTGTTTCTAATATCCTAGCGGAATAGAATCCTTCCGGAGTCTCCTGCTTTGACATGTCCATAAGGCACTCCAGTATTTTAGAGATATATCCAGGAATCTTATCTGCTCCTCCAGCCTCAGGCTCTGATCCATCCTTCAAAGACTCAGTGAAAAAACGCTGGGCCTCGAAAACGAACTCCAGCATCTCCGCTTCCATTCCCGAAGAATATTGATTCCATAAATCATTCGATTCCTTGATGGTAATATTGTCATTTGCTAGTGTAGAAACTAACATAAGATACTTCAGGAGGGTTACCCTCGAATCCTCAGTGATACTTTTCAAGATATTCGCGGCTTTTTCGTCCTTCTTTTCAAGGACTCCCATAGTTTTTAGAAACTCGACAATAAATACCGCCATTCGCAGAACTTTAGAAAGGCCGTCCAGATCACGAACTATCTCCCCCGGACTAGCGCCATCTTCAGGATCCTTGACCAAAAAGACGGCACCACCAATAGGATTAGAGATAGCTAGTGATGGCCCTGGAGATTTCTTCAAGAATGGGCTCAAACTAGACTTCCATTGATCCTCGTTAAAAATAACCTTCTCAACAAGCGCTACTTGTTCGTCTTCCGGAACCCGATGAACTAAATCGTGTGCCCTTTCGGCCAGAAAGTGAAGACTAAAAAGAGTCAGAATTTTCACATATCCGAGTAAATAGTAGTGACATACCCAGGATCAGAGTCTTTCGGTTCAAGAACACTCTCTAACAGGACATCTAACAAAGAACCAACAAGTGCGCTCGAGCTATTAGACAGCTCCTTCTCAAGAATCTTATTCAGTCTTCCTGCAGCATTTGCAACCTCATCCGAAGGGGATCCTGTCAAGACAAGCAGCGTGGATAAGAATTCAACTCCACTCTCTGACCGGGCAAACTCCGCCAAGGCTTCTTTTGATACTAATCTGAGCTGCTTGAGAACTCTCATAGTGCGATCTTCTTCCTCTGGGGAGAGGTTGCTCGATAGTTCTAGAAACATTGACGTGACTGCTGCCTCGGAAGTAACTGTTCCTACACCGCTTGTGAGTACGTATATCAATGTGTACCTCCAGAAACCCATACCTGAGGAAGTTATAGCAGCCCTCACCATTTCCCAACCTATAGTGTTGTCCGTTTTAATGCTCTCCCGCATTTTATTCACTAGGTAAGCATCCAATTCCTGGACAAATGGTAATTTCCCTTGGAGCAATGTGGGAGTCGACTTCAAAAGCTGGATTACTGCAAACTCCTTTTTCCCCTTCTCTAAGGATGAAAGTAATAGTGCCCTAATGTTTTTTTTCCAGGCTCTCTGAAACGACTCTTCGCCAGCGGCTTTTCCAGCGTAAGCTATAAGCCCAGACAATACTTGCTTCCATGAAGGTGACGACATGAATTCCGGGGCATGATCTGCGAAAAATGATTCGACGGACTAAGATCTATCAGCCTGTGCTACATCTTCCCAAAATTAGCTCAAAACGGACCTTTTTCACTTCCTCAATTTTCAGAACCTTCGAACATCGCGTGAGTAAAGACTCCAATAATGAAGTAATTTCGACATTCTCTCCTAGTTTTCCCGTTAGTTCTTTTCTCTATTTCACACGCACAAGTCCGGAATATATGCACCTTTTTCCTTGATAACGCGGTCCAGACTCGAAAGTAAGATCTTAACAATGCTCTCTTTTACAAGATCAACCACGGAATTACTATCCCTCTTAAGAATCTCGGCCGAGAAATCAACCCACTTATGCAAGCGATTTGCGTTGTCATCTAGAGAGTCGGCATTCTGATCGGTGTCAGGATTGATATTATCTGCTATAGATCTCTCTAGCCTTTCCCACACTTCTTTCACAACAAGATTAGCGATCTGGGCATCCTCCATCACTCCTGCCATAGCAATCCCAGTAGCGCATATTTCAGCACCAAAATGCGGCAACTTAAATTGTGCATTCTCAGCATTTTTCAGCAAGAACCCTTCAAAAACAGGATATAGCGCGTCTCTCAGGATATAGGCAGTAACTTCATCTTGAGCATCGACCTCCCCTGTCGCCATCATGTGGTAGCACACCCGGAAGTAAGCACCCCAGGCGGAAGTTACATGTGATCTCGGTTCGGGTGCACTCCAAAGCCCATCCAGAATACTTGTTATCAGTTCGGTGACTCCTTCAACGTCCTTCGGGAGAATCCCTCGAGGCATCAATGTGACCATTTTTGCAACTTTTTGCCAATACTCTGGTGACCCGCCCTGACTTCCACGTTTTATGAACTTTATAACAAGAGAAAGCGGTGTTTTTTGCCGAGAAGGTGTCACCGACATCCACGCTTTATATGTATGCGAAGTCAGGTCCAGGATCGCATCTAATAGCTCTGTGACAGAACCAGTCTGAGGCGACATTAACGACTTTAACATCAGGGCGTTGGCTACCACCTCCAAATTTGATAAAATCAGGCCTGTTAACTCGTCAGTAATGGCTAAGCTGGGTTCTGTGATAAAAAAAAATACCCTCTTGGTTTATTAAACACGTTCTGAGTAGTCTGAAGATGGATCTCCGAAGATACGGATCATCATAGCCCCCAAGCTCCCAGAGGTAAGCCTTCTCAAGAAGTTCCTCATATTTCTCAGATTGCTTTTCGATCTCTTCCGTCGATAATTGATCTACGATTACATAAACAGTCAGAACACCGAGTTTCGTCACATTAAATCACTCGACAGAATGGAGCGCCAGGAGAAAACGAACTAATAAGGTGCGCAACCGTGTGAACACAAGTAGCTATAACTCTTGCAAACTTAGATTCTGCTTCGTCGGGAGAAAACTGTCTTTCGTCACTCAATGAATTCACAGTTTCATTCCCAATGACATTAGAGCAATAGTCCAAAATATCCGGCTGGTACGCCACCCAGACATTCCGTATCTTCTCCTGCGTACCGAACACCACGTTCAACGCTTCCCCTGCCGCCCTTGCAGAGCCTCGGTCACTATCGTATAGTCCAGCCAACCAGGGTCCTACAATCTCCGACATGTGCCTAGCAACCTTCTTCCCACTCTTCTGCGAAATGATTCCGTGGACGATGTGGGCTAGCCGACGTACGCCGATTGAGATATCGGTTGATAACCGGGGGTATAATCGAATCTAGGAAGTACCCAACACGAAGCCAAAGCGGTAGGCGATAGGGATAAGTTAGCAAATTCCATTCAAACTTATTCCGACTCGGCAAGGCGAAAAGTGGGAATTGCGCACCCATGCCGCAAGCACTGTATCCTCCACGTCCTCCAAACCCGCGATTTTCACTTGCAGATCCTCCAAAGCTTTTGATTTCGTAGTCTCGTCCTTCTTCGACAGGAGCTTCAATAGGACCACCATGGAAGGGTCAGACACCCCATATAAATCGGGCCCCTCGGATGTGTATGAAAGCGGGGATACGGCGGGAACGTAGGGAGCTTTGGAAGAAGACGGCCCAGCGCTAGCCTTGTTATCTCGGGGAGAATCATTATTCTCATTCCGGCCACCGGCGTTTTTCCCCCCTCGAGCAGTGGCAGAAGAACCACCACGGCGGGAAGACGAACTGCTACCGCCACGGGAGGAGGATGACTTCTTCTTGCTCATTGCCGGAACAACCGTAGAATCCGATAATTTGTGCTGACGAGTTCCTAAGGTTGCGGGTATTGTTTTGATTTTTTTGATCAAGGCGATAGGGGAGAGAAAGGCGATGTTTGGATTTTCGGCGTAATGTACGTCAGTCACAAATCGGCAGTACGAACTGACTGACAAACGCAGCTTGGATGGCGACAATTGCTTGTCCCGCAATATTAGTAAGCACTCTTGGCGAATGAGGGGGAGTAAAATTCATCCACTCTCACTCGGATAACAATTTCAAGGAATTAGTTAAGGGCGTGATGAATCATACGGCTAGGAAAGGGAGCATCCGGCTTCAAATAGAGATCTAGAGGGCCACAATATAAATAGACTTCTGCCGTCTTACTAATGCCAGTGAGTGTAAACATTAAAATGCACAACGGTTCCCAACATCACCCAGGCGAGGTGCTTTATATCCAGTGAAGGGCAGTAGAAAAAAAACATACCCACTTCCTCAAAAAGGTCCAGAAATATTGCAAAGTACAAAAAATGGATTTATGCCAACGGAACAGTTGCATTCACTCAAATAACACTCTGTTCGATGACAGGAATGAAAACACACATCTGACTTAAGATATAATACAGTTAAAAGAGGCTGCAAGGAAGACCGTCCGTCCAGATTCAAGCAGCGATGCGAATAGACGCTAATTAAATGGGTTGATTCCCGTTTCCCCAAACCTTCTCAAGCATCCCTTCACAAAAGATCTATTTACAAGCTAGTTTTCAACCCTCCCTTCTCAGCAAAGAGGCCAACTTTTCATCACCTGAATACCTTTTCAGGGCAAAAACTTTCCACCCCTCCCACGAGTCCTCAGGGTATACAGCAAATTCCCCCAGAAGTCCCATAAATGCCTTTCTGTAATTTTCCATATTCTCATCATAGAGGGTATAACCAACGCAAATCCGAAACCTCTGGAAGATTTTTCCCAACCGAACACAGTCACCAAGATAATTAACATTGGTAGGGTGCTTCGCACACTCGTGACTAGCATCATCTAAAAGCTGGGCAAACTCAAGCTCAGAACTGCTGAGTGTATTTCTCTCGGAAAAGAACTCTTTTGAGTTCCAAAGGGCTATCGGTGATGTGAATGCCTCTGACTTTTGGGCTGTGTATGCACCTTCCCAGTCGATTATACCGGTAATGTTGAAATCTTCATCAACCATAATATGATCACCCTTGTCATCAAAATGACGCAAATAAAACTTTCCGGTTTCCTGTATGTGCTCCGACCACCGCTCCAATAAATCGAGTAGGAACTTGTGAATGAGGAAGGCATCAACAGCCCAGAATGGGTATAATTCTCCAGCAATAATCATATGGAGAATTCGAGGGATCAGTGCAAGATAGTAATCCCGCAAGCTGGTAAAAGGTCCTGAAAAATTGGCAAGTTGTTGACTATTATGGTCACCGTTAATTGTGAGAGCCAGGTCGGTCATCAAGTCGTGAACAACGGGGCCAATATTTGTCGATCCAGGGGTATCTAGAGATCCCATAAGTGGAAAGGGATGTCGGTAAAGTTCCTTATAGACCTCGGCCAACTGAGCCAAAACTTTACTCAACTGTTCGTTTGTAGGAGAAGCGGAAAGCAAATTCTTCCCTTTGATCGTTTCCATCAATATGTACCCCGTTCCTACCGAATTATCCGAATCCAAGTCATACGCAAAAACCTCTGGGACTGGAACTCGGGTTTGCTTCTTCAAAAAAGAATAGGTTGCCACTTCGCTCCTTATCAAATAAGACCGTACCGCTGCTGGAGGAGTAGAAGTATTATGACGCTTCAGTCTTGCCATCCAACTAAGGCCGTCTTCAAACACGAGTTCAAGGTGGAGGTTGATAGCCCCCATGGCAGAACGGAGAGACGCTTTGTCCCAACGAAGAGGTTTCACGGAGCAAGGTATACCTCCCCGAAGCTTGGAGGCAATCACTGTGAGGGCGTTGACATCGATGGTTTTGAAAAAAGCTCTCAACTCCTTCATTAAAGCTTCTTGGCTCGCAACCTCGTACTCCTTTGTCTAAAAGCCATCAGTTAGGATAGCCTAAGATAAGGAGAAAAGGGAAAGGCGTCGAATCAAAAATCTTCAACGCTAGAGAGGCATACATTCACTCTTGGGCACCGATGGAAATCGGAGTGTAAATGCAAAAAACAGAGATGCCTTCCACAGAGCATACAGTCTCCATGTCTACGAACTGCTGAGCTCAGACAGGCTGCATAATCGCATCCCCAGAGCGGCATATTGTAGATTTGGTGTTTGCAGTTGAAAGATTTCTTAATAACTTTGAGGTTTCTGGAAGGATTCGGGGGGAAGGTTTGTGGGAGGAGTTAAGTCAGTAAAAACAGTGGGAAAAAAATGGGGTCTGCAATAGCTTCCGGGGACTTGCCGTGGCCAGCATCGCATACACACGCACGGTACATAAATTGGATCACATTTTCCTAGAGAGACAAATTTTCCGATACCAGAAAGCAGCGTATCAGAGCCCAGGAACTCTAGAGCACCTAACAAATCCACCCCCGAAAACCAGTTGGCAAACTTTGGTCAGTACTTATTCGACCATTGTCTTATCTATAAAATCCAATCATAGCAGTACAAGTACAGGTACAGGTGGCGATTCTTGATGATGCGGAATTCTTTTTGGGGGACCTACAAGTATCCCAATCACCGATATCAAACCAATTATTATTGGTTAGATGATTCAGATCAAGGGTATAAATGTCTTGCCTTGGTAATGCCAGAAGTCTCATTGGATGAGTTTAAAGCTTGGAACCACTTTCTACTCCAATGATCACTCGTATTCAAAATTCTGCAACAGCACATCGGCACTAACTTAAAAGTGGAGTAAGGTAGCGTGCTCATACCGGATTTAATGGTTCATGTCGAATCTCCAGATTCCTCGATAACTTGGTTTGATAAGATGCACATAAAAGCCCCGATTCCGGCAGGAAAAAAGTAGCACCAAGATGTGGTGATATGGGCGAACTATCTTACTTCTTCAGTTAGGAGCAACATAGTCCAAGAAATAAGTATTGAATTTGTACCAATAACTTACGGGTATTATACTGTTCCACTAACCACAAATATCAACACTCGAATATGGGAAACCAATGCGGTATAATAATACTTGAGCACTTGAGCCAAAAAAGTCCTGATCATCTATATTATTAAAGTCTTGGCTCTCGGAGGATTACAGCAATCGGTGATTTTCTCTTCCTAACCTTTTTGCGTTGGGACAGTCATAAAGTTGTCAAGCGATTTCACGCCTGGCAAAAGCTTCATCTTTCTTTCAACCTTACCGCACCGTAATGAATGAACCGCCAAATACTATATCCCAGTTATGGTACTGGGACACAACATCGCAATCAAACAAAGGATCTTGATTATCCATCTCAGCTGCAACTGTATACCGGTATCCACCGTACCCCCTTCCAGCGCGCAGCGATTACGATACACAGATATAGCTGCCCCTTTCTCTGCAAGATTCGAACGCGCATTTTTTTCCCATCCCGAAGTGGCGAATGAGGCTCTTATATAACACCCCTTGACTTGCATGTGCACTGTACCGTACTCTACCGTACCTAACCACATGTACGAGTAGCCCAACATTCAAAACATTCCTGATCAAGTCAATAAATACCCTAATCCGTATGACGATCTACCTGTAAGTTAGATTGCTCAGATATAGAAGAGAAACAAAGGAGAAGAGAAGAAAAGAGGAAAAGAAAAGAAAAAAAGCTCTTCCACCCACGATCCGAAAATGTCTAGTGATTACGGGAGCGATATAAACCTTGACGAAGATCTTTTAAACATCCTCGACGGCAACATCAACGATAGCACCGCTGACGACTCAACACCATCGTCAACCGATTCCGACCAACAAGGTCGTGAAGAAAAGCGGGTGGCGATAGACAGCGATGACTCTCCGGAAATTATTGACGATGTCGGCCCCATCAGTCCAAGGAGGGTGGTCTTTGTTCCAGTGTTCCAGAACCACTCTGTCGAGAAGGATAGTGAGGAAGGACTCATTCGGTACCCCGAACTCACTGTCGGGAAGGAGGACGAGTTCACTATTCAGTACCCTAACTTCCCTGCGTGCGCAGATGGCGAGAATGGTGAGAAAACAAAAAGATCCCCCTTCCGTTGGCAAAAAGAAAAACTTTTTTTCTTCAGAAAAGCAAACTCTAACCGGCGGCGAAGCGAGTGGTGGGCACAGGTGATGGACAATCAAACATCGACAGTCCTTCGCCAGTTCTAGAGCGAATTGCTGAAGGCCAGCCGGAAATGCAACCTGCTGATGCACCAATCCCTCCCGAAAGTGATACCCGTTCCCCATTCGATCGATTCCGAGCACGAAGGAAGGCTCTGTCAGTTACGGATTTGGTGTCTGGTGTGTGGTGTGAACAGCAATTCGAGTACTCACTCGAACGGGGGTTCAAACGGTCAACACCAGCTATGAGGAAAGGTACGAGGGTACATAGGGCTCTTGAAGAGCAGGTTCACACAATTGTTCCGGTGGAGGTTACTACAAAGGAGGATCGGTGGGGGCTGAAGCTGTTCAATATGTGCCAAGGGCTGTTGAGTTTACGCCATGGCGGGTTGACGAGGGAGTTGAACGTATTCGGATTTCTCAATGGGCAGTTTATACAAGGCATCATCGACGAGATATCATATACGAACCCCAGCGAAATTGTGGCAGCAAAGACATATCCAGCAGTAGCATCGGACAAAAGTTCGGATTCAGATTCAGACGGTGGAGTCCCACTGCCAATCGATCTCACTGGCTCCCCTTCTCCTCCTTCAACCCCCGAACACGAATTGATAGCATACGTATCAGACACCAAAACCCGCGCCAGCCAAACCATCCCCGGAGGTTCCCAATTACGAGCAACATGCCTTCAATTAATGTTCTACCACCACCTCCTTTCGGGCCTCCACGCCGGAAACGTAGACTTCGCTAAAGTCCTGGAGAACTTCGATTTGGACGGCTCCAAGAACTTCTCAGACAACTTCCTCTCGCAAATCGCCTCCCTAGAGTCCGAAATCAGTCTGGAGGAGCTGCTAGAGGACAATTCCCTCTGGGGCCTCTGGGGTATCCTTCAGCGCAAGCTGAGAGAAAGCATCAACACGATCGGCAACACTCTAGCCGTTAGCTACAGAAGCCAGAAATATGGCGACATCATGGAAACCAAAACCTTCGACTATGACGAGGCGTTATTAACAGAGCATTTAAACCATACCATGGACTGGTGGCAAGGCAAGAGACCGGCCGTCGGAGTTGAAATTGAGGAAGCGTGGAAATGTAAGCCACCCATCATTCCCCTTCCACTACCGAAACACCGTAACCTAATCATCTCGGCGAAATCCTCCAGGCCGAAAATGCGAATTCGAGGCAGATTGCACCTGGCGTCTCGGCAAGATCGAAGAACTTAGGCAGGAAAAGGAGGCGAACAAGAAGGCCAAGCGCAAGCGCTCAACAAGTCCCAAGAAGAAGAAAAAAACTCGACCTTGACCTTGACCTCGTGAAGAGTGGGGGTGAGGGGGAATGTATTATATACTACTATTGTTGTTGTTGTACTATATGTAAACCTTTGACTTATACGGTGCTTATTATATCTTCACTGGTCTGGTCTGGTCTGTCTGTCCTGCTTGGTTCGCTTCGCTTCGGCTTGGTTGGTTGGTTCGGCGCTGGGTGTAGTCCGGTCTACGCTACTTTTTAACTGTAACATACATACGTATTGTTAGTTATCAAAAATAACTGAACACCTCCTGGTAACAAGGGGAAAAACTTCTACCATAGTGCCCTACATATGATGAAAGTATTTCCCGTCGCTACCTGGAATTGTTCAGTTATTTTTGATAACTGACAATACATATCGTATAATATGGGGAATTATCATATTCTTTGACAGCAGGAAGTGGGAATAGTGTATCATACGATACCAGTGGAGCGTTCCTTCCATACGTACAGCATCATACCATGATTTACTCATTTTGTATCTTGACAGCCGTAGACTACTGCACAAATAACGATTAACACCTCGGGATACATAGCACTTACCCTCCCCCCCAACAATCCACAAAATCCCCCACACCAGTACAGTACCCAAGATCAACCACCTAACACCATCCTAACCCCCTCCCTGATCTTCAATCCACCACTATACCCCCCATAACCTTCCAAACAAAAATCCATACTTAATCCAATCCAATCCCCCCCAATCCTCCATCCCCGTCGTTTCAAGCAAACTTGTTCACAATGCATCATTCCATTCCGCCCTCCCCCGGCTAGTTTTTTTTTTGGTCATGCACGCTCACTCGAATTTGTGTTCACTCCTGGTAGACGGGGGGAGTGGGAGGGGGAGAAAAGGATTGGGAGGAAGTGGGTGCTTATATTCATACATGTACCGTATCAGACCGGCACGGAGTCTTGTCTGATATTCCGCGGGTATCACAAAGCGGGCTACATGATTTCAAACGAAGCACATGTGGTTGTCTCCTTTTATTATTACTATTATTATTATTGTACAGTACTTGCGGATACTCCTCCCGTCCGTCCCTATCTGCTCCTTCTTCTTCTTCTTCTTCTTCTTCTTGTTGAAACGGAGGAAGGGAAGGGATGCCCGGAGGAAAAAAAAAAAGGAAAAAAAGGAAAATTTTTTTCCCCCTCAGCACTCCGTGCAAAGGATTCTATGGTACTGTGAACTACGGTGCCCCCCACGTGTCTGCAGTGGAATAACTCGATCGGGAAGAGCACTTGTATGAATGAATATGATAAGCCCGGACAAATCGCTTCTGCAGCGGAATATTTGAATGGGGAACTGAAGTGCGGTGTCGTAGTAGTACACAGGACGGGCTGATAGCTGCGGGGGGGGTTTTTTTTTTGGAGGTTCTTGCATGCTGGTGTTACGGTGGTGTTTGTTTATCTATATACCTACCGTACTTGGAGTTGAGGATGATCTACAAACGGTGCAGTACCGTACGGTATTGGGGGGGGGGAGGTTACAGTGAACAAATACTCCTACTGCGAGCCGTAGATTTCGCTGCTAGGAATGGAGAAATAGAAAAATAGAAAATAGAAAATAGAAAATAGAAAATAGAAAATAGAAAATAGAAATAGTAACCAACGTCATTCCTCCCTTCCTTTCTCTCTTTTCCTTCTCTCCGTTGTATCATACTGGAAATGTTGGAAATGTTATCTCTCCAAAATACACCCTCACAAAGTCTGTTTGTTGTGTGTCTTTCTATTCCAGTTCACAACCACCACTTTAGCGAATCAGGCACCTTCCCACCTTCTTCTCTAGTACCGGTACCTGCGTTAGCGCATCTCACTTCCAGTTAGGCTAAAGCTAAAGCGGAGATTTGTTGACGAAAGAAAAGAAAAAAAATCATACGGTATTAATATGAAATGATGATAGGGGTGTGTGACCGCCGCTCAACCTGTCTCTCACGCCCGAGTGCGTGAGAGAGAGAGAGAGAGAGAGAGAGGGAAGTCTGACATGGCACAAGTTTGAGGA
Source organism: Choiromyces venosus 120613-1 (assembly GCA_003788595.2). Lineage (NCBI taxonomy): Eukaryota > Fungi > Ascomycota > Pezizomycetes > Pezizales > Tuberaceae > Choiromyces > Choiromyces venosus. The sequence goes on from ML120464.1 coordinate 79,859, forward strand.
ATGTTCGGAAGAAGGTTTGGTACTAGTAGAGTAGGAGGAAGAGAGGAAGAGGAAGAGAGGAAGAGAAAGAGAAAGGCTTTACGTTTTGCGCTATCTTCTCCTTTCTTTTTTCTCGCTCGCTTGTTTTGGGATGGACTTTTCCGCGCGTTTACGGTAGGGAGTAAGTTGGTGTGCGATTACTATTAGTGAGTGAGTGTGCTATATGGGGAAAAGTCTTGGTCTTGATCCTTCAATTCTACTGAGTGGTTGGTTGGAATCCAACTTCCCTTCGCGCCCAAATAAAGGACATGATGAAGCTGAGCTCGTTAGTTAGTTAGTTTGTCAGTGTTGCCTGTGTTTTGTTACATCTCGTAATACTGTACTTGTCCAGTACAGTATCGGTAGGGGCTACTCGAATGATCAGGGCGAGAAAGGTGAACGGGAGGTGACATATTCTGGATTTTCCTCTCTCTCTCTCACTCTCGTACAGTACTTGTGCGGTGCGTGCTGTGCTGCACTGCACACATCCGGCCCGATGAACACGAGAGATCCCGGTGAGAAGGTGGTGTCACAGGGCATACTGTATTAAGAGTGGAGTTTTTTATACTTTACTTTAACCGACCAATTGAGCGAAGGGTATCTCCAGAATTTGAAGCAATTTCAACATACAAGTACCATACCCCCTACCCCAGCTCGTAGTGGAACTTGTAATCCATTTGAGGAAGATTTCTTTTGATTGTGTTTTTCTTTCCTTTTGGCTGCTGACTTTTTCAGCGAATTAGCCGAAGGTATTGGTGCCTATGGCGTGCCTTATTCCCTTGATCCCTGGATGATATGGAAATATGTGATGGGGGGATGGGATGGAATTGACCAATTGAATCCCGAGTACCCCTGGAAGGATATTGCTGTTTTTGTATCCGCCAGCGGCGTTGGGGGATGAGGGCGGGAGTGAGAGGAGACGAACAGAACGGGAGGTGAGAGGGCACATTCTAAATCTATCATACTGGCAGTGAAAAACCAAGGCCCTAATAACTGGGGATTTTGTTATGTGTGAGTTTCTAACAGCGGTTACAGTAGGTGAGTGATACTTGTCTAGGGTCGGGGGGGAGCCTCACACAGTATGATACCGTCGTAACAGCACAAGCGGCAGCGGTGGTGGTGCAGCACACACACCCAACCTAACACTGGCCCTCGTGGGTCCCCTTTTCTTTGGCCGCTTCCCTTCCTTCCTTCTCTCTTTCTTCCTTTACTCTCCCCCTCCTCTCTTTTCCGCCTACCCCCCTTCCCCTTCCTCACGAATTCTCGTAACGTTTAGCTGTCCTTCCTTTATCAGCAAACTTCGAGTTTTACTCTCTCTTTTTTTCTTTTGGGCTTTCGCCTCGGTCTCTCTCTTTTTTGTTACTGTGACCTTTAGGGCAAAAGACCAATAAACAAACTACTATACACAGATATCGCGTGTTTAGGTCAATTCGTCTTTTTTTTCTTCCGACAAGCAGAATAATATCACGAGTAATCGATTGATAATCTCCTTACCACACTCTTAAATCAACATTTACAAAAATTTAAGGTTTCACCTGTCGAAGGTTCTACTGTTTAGTTTCGGTTCCGGATTTACTATTTGTTAGCCGAGATGGAACCGCATGGTCATCATCGTCGTTCCCGCGTTATGCCCAGAGACGTTCATGCGCATCACAAGAGGATTGAGGTTGTTACCGATGTCGTCTTTGTCACTGCGTCCCCTAGTGGTGGAGGAAAGGTTGTTGGGTTCAGTACTTTGGGTGAAGCTGTTGCAAAGACTCCTAGTCCGACTACGGTTGCTCCTAAGGTTACTGAGAGACCGCAAGCGACAAGCGAGACGCCTAGAACTACTCAATCAACGTTGAGCTCAACTAGTGGTACGGATCCAAGGTTTTTTTTTTTCTCGTTTTTTTTTTTTTTGATTATTTTGGAGGGACAAATCACTGATGTTGTGCAGAATCGACTCCAGAGGCTAGCTCGACTTCCACCTTCGCTACAAGTACCTCTGCCGTAGCCTCGACTTCGGAATCTGTTTTGGCGTCTACCTCGGCTACTTTGTCCGCATCTGAGACTTCCATTGTTCCAACTGCGTCTAGCACTGGAGAGCCTGCGTCGGGAGGAATGTCAACTGGCACAACCATTGGGTTGGCAGTTGCTGGTGTTGCGATTTTCTTGGTCCTTGGTTCCGTTCTCGCGTTCGTCTACCGTAAGAGATCGCGAAAGAAGATACAGGAGGCATATGGAAAACCTGAAGACGAGAAGGCTGGCGGCGCTGCTGTGGGTCCTGTTTACATGAACAGCAACAACAACCTTTCGCGCACCAATACCATCACTTCCGAGAAGGCACCCCGAGTTCCATCTCTTAGGCCCGTCACTCAGTTCTTGCCTAATTTGACTGTTACTCCACCTGCTGCTGAGCCTACTACCCAACTGCAGCCGCAAGCGCAAATCCAGCCCCAGCCCCAACCACAGCAACAAGCTCCCGTGGTCGCTGCCTCTCCTGTACGTCTCACGAGATCTGAATCGCGTAAAGCTCCTCCTCCTGCTTTGGTTTTCACCAAGATTGAAGAGGAAGTTCCATCTGCTCCAGTTTCTGGTGTCACTACTGCCAACAGTGCTGCTCCTCCTCTTACCAAGACTCAGACTTCTCCCACGGCTTCTCCTTCGTCAGCTGAGTATACTGATGGCGGTGACTCTGTTGGAACCCCTGTCACTGGCGGGCCGGCTGGTGCTGCCAATACTTCCCCTGTGCATCGCGTTCAAATGGACTTTAAGCCTTCTATGGAAGATGAACTTGGACTCCGTGTTGGTCAGCTCGTTCGTCTGTTGTATGAGTATGATGATGGATGGGTATGTTTGATATTTCATGAGTTTATATCGTTTTATATTGATTACTGACATTTTATAGGCTCTCTGTATCCGCCTCGATCGCTCGCAACAAGGTGTCTGTCCTCGTACTTGTCTCTCCCAGAGACCTGTGAAGCCACGTCCTCAAGGACCTCCTCCTCAGGGACCTCCTGGTGCTCGTGGACCTCCTCATCCAGGCTTTCCTCCTAACGGTCGCCCTCAGAGCCCAGCTGGAAGCCGGGGTCCTCCTCGTCCTTACTCTCCTACTGGTGGACCTCGTGCTCAATCTCCGGGTCCTAATGGAAGTCAGTTCCCTCGCCCCCAATCACCTGCTCAAATGCGCCCTCAGTCTCCGGCCCAGATGCCTCCTCAATCCCCTGCTCAATCTCCAGCTGGTTATGTCAAGCAAACTTACCGTCCGGCTACCCCGACCCAGCAGGCTCAGCTTAGGATTATTCCAGCAGGTCCAGTTCAGCGTCCCCAGTCACCTGTCACCCAGTCACCTGTTGTTCAATCTCCTTTGGGCCTGAGCTCACCTCTCTCTCTCCAAGTTGGGCCTCCTCTGATCACCGTGACTACCACGACTCCCGCTGTTGCTCCCGAGGCTGCACCGTCCACTCCAACTTCCCCTGGACCAAAGCCCCAGAGCCCCCCTGGATCCCCACCTCGTCCTGCTGTGGCGCCTGTCCGCCCCTCTCCCTTGTCTAATGAGCAGACTAGCGATCACGAGTCAGAGCACGCACAGCCAGTCTTCCACGCCATGTAAACTGGCCCTGTCCTGACATTCTCGGACAAGTAACAAAAAAACCCAATCCTAAAAAATTCAAAAAATAAATAACCATGGTATATAAACCACATGACTTCTTGAGAAATGATCCACTAGGGGGAGAATGAGATGGTGAAAGGGAAGAAGAGAAAAGGTTTACATGTCTTGATGTGTGCAACTTTTTTTTTGTCGTCCCTTTCGTTATCTCTGATTGGGGAAAAAAAATCTCTCTCAAGTACTTGGTGTTCGGTCGGTGGCGCTCTCGCTTTTTTTCTTTTCCTTTCTGTTCTTTTTTTCTTTTCTGTCTTGCGCGTCTTGACGTGTGTGCGGACTACGTGTAGTCCGCTGTTTTATGTGTGCAGCTGGTTAGCAGTAGCGGTAATTCGTGCCCGGGCAGGGCCAAGTGAAGGAAGGGAAGGGGGAGTTGACGGTGTGAAGGGATGGAATGGGAATGGGAATTAAAAAAAAAAATCCAATAGCCCGAGAGTTGGGGAATGTATCATATTTTAACTTCTCTCCTATTTCTTCGCTTTTTCTTTCCTGCTCTCCCTCATTTTCTTTACTATGGTATGATACTACAAAGACCTTTCGGCATACTGACACCACAAAACGCTATCATACCCCAACCTCCTCTAACTTCTTCGATTCTTGTACCTTTTTTTTTTACTTACTTTTTACTTACACTGGGTTGGGATGCGATGGATGGTACGCGGAATGGAATGGGAATGGCTGGAATTAACTTTAATGGAATGGATTGGGGGGGGGGGGGGGGGATTCATGCCATACTATGCCATGCTATTGATTGGTATTTTTGTCTTTTCAAGTTTTGTTTCTGGTTGGATGGTTATGGGTGGGTTGGGGGAATGGATTGGGGGGGTGGATGTGAATAGTCGGTTGGTGTTTATATGATTT
>ML120464.1:84405-100318 GCA_003788595.2 Choiromyces venosus 120613-1
GGGGGTCATGCTTGCTCACTCGTGATTATTCTTCCGCTGCTCTGCCGGGGGTGAAGTAAGTTGGATTCCCACCTACTCTATTCCTTAAATACATGTACAGTATATCATATCCCCCCTACGACACAGACATAAACATCCCGTACCATACCGTAGCGTAGCATATATATACCGATGATGTGGGGGGGGGAGGGATATTTACTCATATCTCCGTAACATGGAAAATGTAATTTTTTTAATACACAATGGATAAAGTATTCATTTCCAATCTCACTTTTACTGTACCGCACTGTGCTCACCCAACGGGTTGGATTGGTTTTTGTACGGTACGTACGTACGTACCGTAGGTTAGACCCTCACCGGTACGATATACAATTAGACTTATAACCATCACCTCGACTTGAATTACGAAAAAAAAAAAAAAAAAAACACCCCCTTCCGGGCCTTCCCCATCCCTCCCTGTGGCGGGGATACAAACCGAAGTACGGGCGTAAGCTACAATCGGACTGGCCTAACTAGCCAGGATCGAGACACAGTGTCTCTCCCCCCTCCCAACAAAGAAGGGACCGTGGATCTGGAAAACCTTTCAACGTACGCCCTGAATCGGCGGCCCCCTATGGAAAAAGACGATCAGGCGGCGGCGGCGGCGGTGGGAGAGGATTTTCTTTCTTTCTTCGTTTCATTTCTGGTTAATTTTGGAATTGATTTTTTTTTTTTTTTTTGGTGATGTGCAGTTTGTAGGGGGGGGCTTTTGTTTTTTTTTTTTTTTTTTTTTTTTCTCCCCGTACAGTATTTAAATATAAAAAAACCTTTTCCTCCCTGTGCTGTGCTGTGCTGTGCTGTGGTGGTGGGGAAAAAAAAGGTAATTGCGGATTTGTCCAAATAAGTGAACGAAGTAGCGCTTTTTGCCCGGGGAAGAAAGTATACATACCGTTTTCAAGAGTACCGTGCCATACGAATTCAGACATCTCTCTCTCTCTCTCTCTCTCTCTCTCTCTCTCTCTCTTCTCGAGCGTGCGCTCAGGATGTTCTGTCCTCTGTAGTCTTTAAAAAAAATGCAGGCAAGTATTGTACTTACACCGAGCGATAGAAAAGAATCGGAAATTGAGAAAACACGGAATTCGTGAACTCTGGAGAATTTTTTTTTTTTTTTTTTTTTTTTTTTTTTTTGGGGAACCCTCCCCCCCCTTTTTTTTTTTTTTTTTTTTTTTTTTTTTTTCTTCGGTGAACTCGATACCCGTGCTCCGATTTTTTTTTCTTTTTTCTTTTTCTTTTCTACTGCTCGCTGTACCGTTGTTCGAAGGTGTATGTATGTATAGTTTTAGCAGAACGGCTTCCGTCTGTTTAGAGGGGGGAGGGATATCGGGCCCCTCAGGACTGACTTTATTATCCATACAGTAGAATATAAAGCTCGGGTTGGAAGTAAGTTATGAGTTGGTCAACATAACTTCTAGCATCTGCACTTCCCTTCCCAGTCCTCGCCCGCCCGCCCGCCCACGAGTATCTGTGGAGGCACAAAACGCGGTTTTGTCAAATGTGTTGATGATGGTAATGATTTAGCTTCTATTGCGTCAGCGAGAGGGTACCGCAAAGTTTCTCTCTCTAATTGTGGTTTGTGGTATGACGCAGTAGCTGTGCTGTTAGTTAACTTACTGTAGTAATTTGTGTTGACGGCCTGTATGCATGGTTGGACGGATGGATGAATGGCCTGTCTAAATATTTTAAGGTATAGTGATTAGTAGGTTGCTATTAGGGGAGTGGTGAAAAGGGGATCAAGTGTTTTTATACTGGGTGCTTTGGGTTTTGCAAAATGGTAAGGGGAGGATGGGATAGCATATGTGCCACCCCGCCTCCTCCCGAAGACGGTATTTTGTAAGGTGCTCTGTTCATGGATGAGCGGCTAGCCGTGCTGGATTAGAGCCCCAATCGGATACCCTAACAGTCTTCATAGTGCTGTGAAGTTGATCTAATAGTTCACAAAGCTATTGATCTTACACCGAATCTTCAATTCACGTACCACGCCTTGGGTTATTGTGTAATCTTTAAAACTACCTACAAAGTATCACTAGAGCAAGATGCAACCATGCATTATCAACAAATTCTGACTATGCTCCAGTGATCCCTGCGCGAACCTCTATTATGGAATCTACTGGACATATCACAGGTGCCTGTCGCCCCACTCACTCAAACAAATTGGTATCCAGCGCCTGTTGGGGTCAGTATGCATTGCAGTATTATATATGTCGGGACACCGTACCTCGGAGGCAGAAAGTCTACGCCCGCTCTCGTAAACAACCAACTCAGACACAAGCTCTCTCGCAGCTTGTGGGGCATCCGGCAAGATGTCCTCCCATTTCTGGGTGGGAAAGTCGTTGAAGCATATCTTGCCAAAGTCGGAGAAGTTTGCTGCTTCCTGTAACACGAGATAGGGTTATTGGGTGCCTTTCAAAAGGGTGTAGAGTTGCTTACAGGCCAGGTTTCCAATGTAGGGGTTCCAAGTTTCCTAAAAATGGACCCGATAAGCTGTAACTCGCTTCCCAAGTCACCGGCGTCGAACAGGGGCTCGTGGCCATCTATATAACATTCCGCCACGACACATCCAAAAGCCCACATATCTAGTGATGTGCTGTAGGCTGTGTTTCCGAAAAGGATCTCAGGAGGCCGATAGCAGGTAGTCCCCACATCCGTAATCTTGCGCTCGGCGGGCTCAGATTCGGAATCCTCGGGTGACCAGGCAATCCCGAAATCTGCAAGGACAGCCGGTCCATCTGCATCCGCGAGGAGGATATTGGAAGGTTTGACGTCACGATGGATTATCCCCATGGAGTGAATATGCTCCAGAGCGCAGAGGATGTCTTGAAAAATTCCGGTCATCTGGTCACTGGTAATTTTGATATTCGACTTGAGGAGTGTGTCGAGGTTGTGGTTGTAGAATGGGAATACCATCACAAATTGTGATGTTGGCAGTGTGAACTTCTCCAGGAGCTTAACGATGCATTTATGCTCGGATTTTTGGAGAAATCTAGCCTCGCGGTGGGAGTTGTGTGGTGGGGCCATTCTTGAAGGGATAGTAACCTTCAAGGCTACAAATTGTGCGGGTGACATGAGAGTCATCGGCTTTAACAGAGCTTTATAGACATCGGAGAAGATTCCCGAGTTGTGATGTCTACAGCCGGTGAAGCGGCCAATTGTTATCCCCCTATCTGTGGCGTGCGCGATGTCCTGTGAGGCACCATCATTGGACCCATTATCAGATTCAGAAACAGGAGACAGGTCCCGAGCTTCCAGCTGCTTCTCTGCAAGTCTCGCCTTGAGCTCTCGTAGTTTAGCCTCCCAAGTGCGGGTATATTCCTCCTATAAATTTCACGAGTGAGAATCTATGCAATTGGTGGACGCCCATAATCATATATAATTGATAGGAAAGTATCAAACAGATCCAATATGAAACAAACAAACTTGTTAAACAGGAATGGGAGTATAATTACCTGAGAGAAAGACATGTCGTAGGACTCGGTTTCGATGACTCGAGCTGAGGATAGAGCGCTAGAGTTTTCGAGACTCGGATCGGATAACTTCAACGATGAGACACTACGACGGCTGTGTGAGCCAATAAACTCTTCCCCCTAGGAAAAATTATTTGAAAGGAAACCGTGCATGATTGGTGGTTGTGGAGTGACGATTGTAAAGTGATGTTACTTTACTTGGTTGATGTGTGGGGTGGTGGGAAAGGGAGAACAAACATATGCTCGACGATTGCAACCCTCTCTCCAAAAGAGAAAGCAGTCTTCCAGGGTTGCGGTGGTGATGGTGCCATGATGAGTAAGCGCAAAAATAAATAAATAGAATGTATGAAGAATGTATGAATTAATTTCTTCCGCTATAATATTTTATATAACGGAAGATGATGGTTCTCTTGCCCTTTAGTTGATGGTAGATGCGGTGGATGCGGTTGTGATGGGGAGAGTACGGTGTCCTTAGAAGAGTGAGCAAAAATATCATGGAGTAAAAGTAATAGTGAGAAAGGTGGTAAAAGGGACGCCAACTGAGTTAGCCTTATCAAACGACGGCTATTGATTCGCTCATGGGTGAGAGGATGAGAATAAGGAATTAGTTACCAGGACAACGCTTTAGGAGACTGCGCTGTCAGGAGTCACGAGAGAGGAAGGAAGAAAAGAAAAAAAAATATAGCAAGGGAAACCCTCACAGATTTTTCGAGACACTTTTTCAAACGAAGCGAGAGGCAGTAGTTTATCATAATATTATTATTAAAGTTTTTATCTAGGTTTTTATTTATTTTTTAACATCTCCGCTAATATGATATGATATATAAGGAAACTTTTTTAGAGCGAGCAGGGTAGAATACGGCAGTGTTTATTATTGTACAGTAGTAGACTTAAGTTATCTCGTCGCAGATCTTGTTACGTGGCAGTCATCTCAAAAGCAAAGAAATTGAGAGAAAAAAATGAGAGCAAAATCTGGTATCATAATCCACTCTTTACCTTTTACCCATCTCCCCCGCCCGTCCAAAAAGCCTCAAGGGAAAGGGGCGGAAGGAGAAAATATCAACTTTTCCACATATATACAGGTCGTCCAAATGCCGTCATGCTTCGATTCTTCATATATTTGCCAAGCTTAGCTACCAAGCTGACCCAGTCCAGTCGAAAATGGGAATTGGAATTTGCAGTGAAAAAGTCAATTGGGGGGATAATTGCTTCGTTGTCAGCTTGACAGGATAGTTTTCAGATGGATGGCTGACATGAAATACTGTACATTTCCTGTCATTTTTGACAAGATTATGACATGCAAAGTACTGGCAATGCGACTGATCTAAGATCTCTAAATATCTTTTGGGCACCAAATGTCACTCGTACGCAATTGCGAATTGAGCTACAACATCACTGTGAACCGAGTTTCAAAGGTTCGCGTGTAGGGGATAGCCTACAATCTTTGTCTAGGTATTGCAAGCTAAGATTTTGAGCATGACAATCAGAACTCTCTCTGTCATATCGTAGGCTGAAATATCATGATTTGACAAATTTGATGCCAGCATATAAAGCAATAATTATCTAACGAATCTCTTACAATTCCAGCACTTAAGGCTACCCCTTATCACATCTAATAACAGCCGGATTATAACAACTGATCATTCGCAGCAGGCCAGAACTCGGTAACCAAAACTTTACCTTTACGACTACAAAATTACGAGTCGACAAGCGAGAATTTTTATGAAAGGACCTTGTGTCGCCAGGACAACCTCATCCATCCCCCACAATCCCTTGAAATTTATTAGCGACAAACGGCGCGAGGGGTTGATCAGCCATGATAGCATGGAACGAGCTTAACTCGAGAGAGAGTGTGTGTGGATTGAATGAATGTTATCGAATGCAGCTGTGAAAATCATACAATATTGATAGGTACGAGGCTGGTGACAAAAATGATGAGCAGCAACCGCAAAATCTCCACCACACAACAACCCGACCGCCACAGAAAAAAAAAAAAAAAAAAATCCCACCATGCCAACATCCTACTGCTGAATGGAGTACTCCTGCAAGGAGTAGAGTCCTTGGGCTATTAGAGGCAGGTTTATCACAAAAAGAAATTGCTGAGATGACTGGTGTTTCTCAATCTACTGTTGGGCATTAGAGCCAAGTACTACATCAATGAAGAACCACTTTTTGACCTGGCCATCCATACCAGCTCACCAAACATGATATTCAAAGACTGATTGGCCAGTTTCAGAGTGGTTGGGAGGGATGAAGACTTTGCTGGTGAAAACTTGGAAAGAAATTGAGATTGTCTGCTTCTGCAAGAACAATTCAAAGGGTTCTTGCATATTATGGTTATACTCACTGTAAGGCTTGCAGAAAGCCTTTTATAAACCAGGACAATCAGGATGCATGGATTGAGTATGGAAAAATACACTACCAAAAAACCAGTGATTTTTGGAGAAGATTGATGTATTCGGATGAATGTTTCTTTGATATGTCAAGAAGAGGATCAATATAGGTTACACATTTACCTCACACACAATACCTTGACTATTGCCTGCAATATATATTTCATAGTAGATGAGCTTCAGTATATATGTGGGGAGCTATCAGCTTTAACTGGAAGTCTCCCCTCATCTTTCTGGTTACTACTGAAAAGAAAGTTGCAGTAGCAAAGGATTACCAAGAACAGGTTCTTGAGTCAATTATTGCTCCAGCTTTCATGGGTCTTTATGACTATAACATATCTCCAGAAGCTGAGTATGTCGAGAATCAAGCACCAATTCATGGAACTCATTGGGCCTTGGTGGAGGTTCAGGCAAAAATGGGGATTCCTCTCCACTATCAACCACTGGCTTCACCTAATCTTAACCCAATTGAAAATGGTTGACACTTGATAAAGCAACATATCAAGGCATGAATATTTCCCAGTCACCATCCAGGAAATGCAGCAAGCAGCTCAGGAGGAATGAGATAAGTTAGAGCCTAAGGATTGGAACAAGTTCATTAATAGCATACCTGATTGACTCAAACAGCTTAGGCAACAAAAGGGCATGCAAACAGAGTATTGAATTTTTTTTAATTTTCTTCAGGTTCTAGTTATGTACATACTCAGTTTTCTTTGGTTGATCTCCTTTTACTGTTGAGACACTGGCTAGTGTTATCTCATTGTCATGTGTGATAAGTTGTGATTTTACCGTTGCTGCTCATCATTTTTGTCACCAGCCTCATACAATATGATAGTGAACCAGTTTGAGTGAAGTTGGTGCTGTATGATGGCGAACAGCGCGTACCGTAAGTGGCATAAGAAGGTCTGACAACGGCAAAGATGCGGCGACAATTGACGTGATCCCCCGGTGAAAAATAACTCTGGCCCATTTGGCGGGTTCATGAGGATTTGGCTGATGCACGGTACATATATTTCTGAAGAGTTCCCTTGCATCGGACAGGCAAACTACTTACTGTACGGAATTCTTCAAAATTTTATTGAGAAAGGCAATCCATCTGGTTAATTTTCTGTGGATCAGTGACTGTGCCACAAAAAAACATTCAGCAGGAAAGAGCGTGACTTATCTTACATCAGCTTTTCTGTCCTCCCAAAAGTTCCCAAAGAGACTGGAGGCAAGAAAAGCCTGTGCAATAAGTCGACTGTGCTGGCAGTTCCGGGCTGTACGCCACAACGCGGCTGCATGGCTACGCTTCCGGCTGCAATGCTGCTTTCCTTCTCTCGCTCTTCTCCCCCTCTGAGGGAAAAAAAAAAAAAATTTCTTGAAACTCTCACCAACTCCAGCAGTCAGGAGCCATAGTAATCACAAGAGACAACAGACCCTCTCGAAAGTGACGATACACTGACTGTCTGTTTGGTAAGGGGCGGAAAAAATCATAAAGGGAGAAGAAAGCTAACTCTATTTCTTCCATACTATTTTCTTCTTTTCTCGCACTCTTTAAAAACCTTTCTTTACCCAGTCTACCCTCCCTCTCTCCTATCTATTACCGGCAGAACCCAAGACAACGACAGCCCTGAAGTCCATTGCTTTCTTCCTCTGACTACCGTACGCTGAAGTAGCAGTAGCAGCGTACAACAGACCAAGCATCATTTAGCTAGCCCGTCATCTCTCCACAACCCAATAACATCCGTAACACTCCATCACCTTCTTCTGAACCAGCCTATTCGCACCGCTTTGGGGAAAATCTATCACGGCTGGCGCCCCTCTTGTGAGTCGCTGCCTCGGAAACTCAGTACCATCCATCGTTGGCCTGCTTGAATATGGAGCTGTCTCGTTTAGAATATCCGGGTATTGTGGTTAGTACCCCCCCCTTTGGTAACTTTGTTTTCTCACAGGGTACGGCAGAATTTTACATAACGCAGCTCCCCAGTGCCATCCATCGTGTTTTCCGTTCACTTTACTGATACATGTTCTTTCTCTTGGAATAGGGTTCTGTCCATCCCACTCCGGCGGTCAAGATCCTGAAGGATCGCCTACACCGGGTCCAGGTTTTAAACACGGAAATCGCGGATTGGCTTCAGGTACATTATTATTTTCCCACTTCACTTTTAAATACACTATCCAAACTTTCCCGAGTGTGGGGATCTCATGCTTACATTGTTTCAATAGGAGCGACGACGAATCGAAGAATTGTACGCTCAAGGCTTGAACAAGCTAGCCAAAAGGACGCTATCGGGTGATGGGTCAGATTTAGGGTAAGACATCACCAATGGCATGCCAATTGACTTCAACTCCTCACGTTTCCTCATTTTCAGGGTGTTTCAAGGTCCATGGACTCGAATCGTTGAATCCACGCACGCCGTCGCATCTTCCCACCAAGAGTTCGCGCAAAGAATCGAAGCCGAGGTCGAACGTCCGCTACGCGATTTTACGGTACGAAATCAGGAATGGGCTGGAATGAAAAATTTAGAGATGAACATGGCCGCTGTGGCCAAGACGGTCGATTCGGCAGAAGAGAAGGTTGAGAAATTGAAGAAACGGGGTCCAAAAGCAAAAGCGCATCAAGTTGCCGAGGCAGCTTCGGCAGCCTCTAATGCATTGGCCGAATGGGACAGCCAGGCGCCGTTTGTGTTTGAGAAATTCCAGGCCGCGGACGAGAGTCGGGTCAATCAACTCCGGGATGTTTTGACAACTTGGCAAACATTGGAGGTGGATCAATCACAACGGAGTATGCAGTCTGCGGAATCTACTCTGAACGTCATATTGGATATCAATACGGAGGATGAGATAAGGGGATTCGCGAATAAGGCTACTATTGGGAAGCAAAGGATTGAGAGGGAGAGAAGTCGAACGACTAGTAGCGGCGCAACAACGGGTATGCCGTCCTCAACTCCATCTATTGTTACGGATGACTCTGTCAGTGTACAGTCCTCCGGTTCCGGTGGAGGTTCAGGGGGAGGTTCGTACAGGAGTCCTCTCGTCTCAACAGGTTTTGGTATAGCAACGTGCTAACATTGCGAAGCTTCTGGAGGAGGTGGTGGTGGTCTGGGGCTTAAAAGACTAGGGACTGTACTTAGAGGGCGTAACCGGAATAGCTCGATACCTTACTTTCATAGATCGGCATCTCCCGGTAAGCGGTCTTCGGAGGGACTGGGGATCGGCAAAGGCCACCCTCCGCTACCTTCACCCCCGACGCCTACAAACAATGGCTTTGGTCCGTCTAGAGGAGAGAATAGCTCCTTGATGGTACCACCAGGAGGGTCGCCTCCTAGGCCATCGACGGCACCGAGCATCCCACCTTCGCCAACACAGAATGGAGATGCCCACCCTCCGGCTTCCTCTACAGCTGCTGGCCCCTCACAGACGCTTCCTACGCCATCTGTATTAGTAACATCAGAAGAGGTGAGTTTTACATTGCTTGTAATGCAATCATTCGCTAACGCTCTGTAGCCACAGAAGGATGCCGAAGGGTATACCATTCCACCACCAGTGCATGACATTGGTGGAAGCGCACTACAGGACGATGAAGCTGCTGAGTAAGGTTTATTACGAGTTAAGTTCACGTTCCTGGCTAATAGAGAACTAGGGAGCCATCCCAACCTCAGTTCAAGGTCGAGATTAAAAACGACGTGATTCAAGAGGAAGAGGAGGAAGCTGATGCTGCACTTTCCAAAGTAGCGACAACTCTACGAGCGGTATGTATTTCCTATATAGTCACCGGGTATACCTCTTACTAACGTTCTTCATTAGCAAAATACTGTTTCTAGGAGGAACAGAGGACGGCGAGATGCTCGTGATGTTAGAAACACCATGTTTATCCCGAGCCCAACACCTGAGCCAGTAGAAGGTCTTCCCTCATCACCGCCGCTCACCCCAATCAAATTCACACCCAAGAGCTCTGCCGTGGCGTCCGAAGCTGGGTCTGATACTCAGTCAATCAGATCCTCGCGATCTGTGACTAGTCTTGCCAGCTCGCCAATCAGACATCCGGAATTGATGGAATTTGGTTTATCTGCTTCATTAATAGAATCAATCAGCATGTCATTCGATACTGGAGCACCAACAAAGACACTTGTCACTGGAGAAATAGCCGTGGCTTACAATCCCATCGAACCAGTATCCCCGGACCAGCCGCCCCCGGTGGAGCTCGTGCGCATGGACAACTTTTCCGTTCTGGAAAAAGTGGCGCCCAACCCTGCCTTCATCTTATCGGTCCCGGACCATGCAGGGGAGTACAAAATGTCACTAGCCAACATCCACAAAACCTCGGTAGCCTTCAAGTACCAGGTGCACGTCGATGAAGCCAACGTCGCCGTCTTCGCCCCGATGATCGCGACGCCCGTGTGGCGCCTAGAATCGCACCAATCCTCCGTCATCATCCACTGGAAGCCCAACCCGAGCTTCCGCCGCCTGAACGGCGCCACGGGACCCTTCACCATGAAGAACGTCATCTTCACCGCGGGCATCGAGGGCGCGCCCGCAACTACCTGCCAGAGTAAGCCCGCTGGAACATTCTCTCGCGAGAGAGGCCGTCTAACCTGGAAACTCGGGGATGTCCTCATCGACCCGGCCGCCGGCGACGAAGGCGCCCGCAAGCTCGTCGCACGCTTCCTGACCGAGGGTCAGGCGCGGGCTACGCCCGTGGACATGCGGTGGGAGATTTGCGGCGAAGACGCAAATACGGCTGGTAGCGGATTGACATTGTCATTCTTTGACAAGTCGGAGAAGGCTGAGCCTACTGCGGCAGCGGAAGTAGAAGAAGCAGACCCATTCGCGGACGAAGGTGGTGAAGTTAAGAGTGTTGCGGGCGCGGACGACGACAACGAGCAGGAGGCAGTGGCAGCAGCGGCGGCGTGGAAAGTGGTGAATACTGCTAGGAAAGTAATGGGTGGGAAATATGTTGCTGTTTAAAGTACTCTTCTTTAATTCTTTTATCATTGTTTACTGTTTGTTTGTTCGTGGTCATTGTTATTATCATAGTTTCCTCCTTCCCTCTTTTTTTTTTTCTTTTTTTTTTTTTTTTTTTTTTTTTCTTTAGGCAAAAGGTGTCATCAATTTTTTATTTTTTTATTTTTTTTATATATCTTTATATCTCTGGATGAAAGTATACCGTAGTAGTATCATCATCTCCCCTAACTTTTTTAACATTATTCACCTTCCTACCGTAGCTTTCCGGAGACAAAAGCAAAGTCTTGTGGCATGGTATTTGTATTCGTGGATGCGGTAGATTTTTTGCTTTCTCTCTTTCTCCCCTTCCTTTCCTTTCCTTTCCTTTCCTTTCCTTTCCTTTCCTTTCCTATTATCTGCTCGTCATACATACCCTCCATACCCGTACTCGTACAACTCTCTCTCTCTATACGAAAATTTCCTTTTTTCCTTTTTTCCTTTTTTCCTTTTTCCTGTTCTCGCACTCACTCTCGGCATTTCCTTAACTTTTTTTTTTTTTTTCATATTATCTACTTCACCGATAGTATTACTAGCTTACTCGCCTTTTTATTTTATCAATCTATTATTACTCACTCGCCCTTTTTGTATTTTGTTTTCTACGTTTGCGTTTGCGTTTCTGGCGGTGTCTGGTCACTGGGGCGACGTTTTATTTTTTATATTTTTATTTTATTTGTCATGTTGGTATGGTATGCTGTCGAGTAAAGAAAGTTTTCGGGAGATTACCGGTATGGTGCCGGACAATCAAAACCTGCCCTCGTGGCCAAGTTGATTCAAAAATTTTAAATTTTAAATTGCTTCTTATTTCCTCCCAAAGGCACACAGAAAGTCATTGTTGTGGGTTGGGGTTGGAATTGAAAGATGTTGCATGTCTGTATCAAACAGCCCACTGCGACATGATTTTGATTGGTGATTTTGAACTCATCTATAAAATAAAATAATAAAAAAACGCAAAGGCCATTAGAGCATTTCCCAAGGGATTCTCAACAAATTTGCCAGAGCGATTCTTTTTTTTCTTTTTTTTCTTTTTTTTTCTTGATTCCTGATAATTCGCACCATACACGTCCCCACACCAAATGTAAGGTACTTGGGAGAGTCAATGACATGAAGCTTTCATGCTAACCGAGCCAGCAAAACAGTGTGTTTTTTGGCCTGGAGAAAGGCAGTCTTGGCACGAAATACTTTATTTAGCAAGCAACTTGAAGGAACCCACTAAGACCCCAAATGGCCTAAAGATTTTTTTCAAAAAAAAATCTGGGGAAGAAAAAGAATAGGCATGACATTCAATCTATGGATCTATAAGTCTTCTGAAAATCCTTCTTTTTGGGGGTTTGTCATCAATTTCTCGAAACCGCAATTTTGGGGTGTGTTACTGGCGATTTCCCAAATACTTTCTTTCACTCGACTGGTATGGCTTTTGGTTATTGTTTTCCACCCTGGTCAAAATAATGTATGATAGCAACAGAGGTACTGTAGTGGTCCGATCATTTGGGACACTCCGAATTGCTGACACTCAAAAAACAGGTATTATGCATTGGGACACTCCATGCTGACATAAAAAGGTTTTTGGGATGGGTTGTATAAATTTTCCAAGTTTTTTTTTTTTTTTTTTTTTTGAAAGTTACTGTATTTAACAATTTTTTTAATTTCAAAAATTCTCTCAGGTGATGACTAATCTCAGAGAGGATTTAAAAATAAAATAAAAAATCTGCACTATTTCTATGGTGATATAAGCTTGTGTACAGGGTTTTCAGCCACCCCTAGTTTCCAGCCACCTTAGCACAATGGCTGAATACAAAATATTTCTAATCTACAACTCTCATTCAAACATACAGGCTTCTATTTGCTGCTTTTGTAAAGTGTTAGAGGTTTGTAATGCTTCCTCTACTACAGATGACTGCTTAGCCTTTGCCAGAGCCTTTTTTTCTGCAATTTTAGCCTTCTCTACCTCAGCCACTACCTGTGCCTTCTCTGCCTCCTCCAATGACCTCTTTATGCTTTCCACATTTGCAAAGACAGTATTGGGGTCAAGAACAACCTTCTTCTTCTTTCTCTTACTTTCCAACTCATCGACCTGAAGTTTTAGGTGTCCGTTGGTTGTATGTAAGGTGGCCTGCTCGGCAGTAAGTTGTCTAAATGCTTTTTGTATCTTGTGAAATATGGTCTGCTGATCTTAAGTCAACTGACCAAGCTACTTTACCAATTGGTGAATACTGCGAGGGTGTTTGGGTATCCTGTGAAGATCAAAATCCTCCATATTTGTGGACTGCTTTTGTGTAGCTGGAGGAGCTGGGGGGGGGAGATGCTGGGTGGGGGGGAAAGGATGGTTTTGTTTGTACAGTAGAAATTGAATGAAGTTGCGAGGAGTTGAGAGTTTTGCTTAGGTTCTAGGAGAATAAGCCAGCTGCAGCCCAGCCAGCCTGTAGGGTATGAGTGGTAAAGGTTTCCTTGTATGCTTTCTGATAGGCCTAGATGAAGTAATGCTTCTTAACTGCAGCAGCATCTTTGAGGTGGGCAAGGTCAGGAATTTCCTTTCTGTAGCATGACTTCAGTAGTGAGAATATGCCAAGGTCTAAGGACTGCAGAACATGGCTAGAGTAGTCAGGAAAATATAATATATCAATTTGGTTCTGCTTACAGAGCTACATGAATTCAATTGTCACATGGCTACCATGTCCATCTAATAGTAGGATACAATATGCAGTTTGCCCATCAGGAAGAATCTGTGCTGTTTCCAGTTGAAACACCTCCTTTAGCCACCATAATCCAATATCATTAGAAGTCTAGCCCTTCGATGTAGTAGTAATAAGCCAGTCAGGAATATCCTCTACACTGAACTATGATATTTGTATATCTTTCCCTTTGAACATTACTAAGTGATGAATACAATGACCAGAGGCATTCATTCCCTCCATAACAGAAATTCACTCTCTATTTTCAGGTGATTGAATATAGGTTTTCTTCTTCCCACTTGCTCCCAACATCCGGGAATTAGCAAAAACATGCAAGGCAATCTCATGCTCATCCATATTCCATATATTGGCTTGCTGAGTATTGTGTCTGGCTCAAATTGTATTGAATTGCTCATAAAAGTTACAGATAGTGTCAGGTTGAGGTCTTTTAATCCAAGCTGCCTCAATTGGCTTGCCAATAATACTTCTGATGCTGGAATTTCTCTTCATAAAAGTTGAAACCTATTACTTGCCTAGAGGCTTGCTGTCTCCAGAGAGGCTGAGTATAAGAGTTGTCATTTCTCTTGCATGAGAATGCAATGGAGCATAGTTGCATGCTTCTTGTTCCAGAATCCAGGTACACAAATACTGTTCCTGGTCTAGGGATAGGTATTGTTGATGAGAGTGGTCAGAATATACTGTAGACCCACCAGCCTAGCAATTTTGCAATGTTGTATGTAGGATGCCATACTCACTTACTGCTTTTCTCTCTGAGGTGCCATTATCAATTGCAGCAAGGGCTAAGGCAATCATTTCCTCCCACATATCTATATTGTGCTTTTTCTACCTTGGATTTCTGATCATTTGTAGTGATTGAACACAGTTGTTGTTGTGGCTGAAAGCTAGAGTTGGCCAAAAACCCCCTATGCGAGCTTATAAAAAGCTGATATGTTTCCAATTTTGGGGACACTTACCAGCTAACACTTGACAAAAAGCTATTTTAGTGGGATGGGACATACTATACTGACAGCAGACTGTCCTTAATGATCAGACTACTACAGTACTCATGCCTCTGAACCAAGAATTGGCATCTCATTTGCCCATTCTATCCCTTCATTTGTATGCTGAATTTCACATACTTTTAGTCGGCAATAGCATAAGGGTCAACCAAGGAGTAATGATTTTAAGTGGAGAGGCTATACCAAGAAAAAAATAAATGAAAGTAAAAACTAACCATAAACAGAAGAAAGATAAATGCTGCAGACACCTAGTAAGAAATTTGAGAGTTATGATACTTTTACATACAAAAAGTCTTATATAAGAGCACTTTACAAAATGACCATTGAAAATTGGTATATTAAATCTACCCTTTTGGGCCATTAGGATTGTGGAATATGGTAGTCAATTCAGGCTTTTTTGAAAGATACTGGCAGAAGAGGCAGTAGTTCCTAGTGCGAGGGGCTTTTTCTAAGTTGTGGTCTCCAGGTAGAAGATGGCATGAACTTAGATCATAGTATTTTGTAATATAGGAGCCAGCTCCTCACCTTTGGGATCAGTTGCCCAGTAATTAGATTTTGGATGAAGGTGTATATAGATTAAGAAGAGAGGCACTGAGTATAGGTAATATCTTTGAATGATGAAATCCTTCAAGAACCAAGTTCCAAGCAAGCCAAGTATGGTAAAACCTATGAGCAGACCAGGATTTACTCTTAAGACTAAGGGAAGAGTATGTACCAGTAGGAGAAAGAGAACTTGAGGATGAGGATGAAGAGGTGAGACAACTCAGAAGAGTAGAAAAATAAACCTGTGATAGGAGAAAGGGATTTATCATAGAAGTGTCAAGTAGCCAAAAAAATAAAGGAAACTAGTTGTGGTAAGTAGGAAGTTGAGTGTAATAGTAGCTGCACCACTGGTCTGCAATATCAACCCCTCCTATATAATCATTATAATTGACTGATAAGAGAGGCATTCACAGTTGTGGTACATAGTCTTCACCCCATCTAACTCTGATGAGTTCTGAATTGGATGGGGTAATGCAAGGCCATTTGTACCTTTGGGTAGTGAAATTTCTCACCTCTGGTATGTATTCATAGTAGGTGGTGAGAAAGTGAACAACATTCTTATCTTACCAAACAACTGCAAGAACATCAGTAGAAATAACTCCTGATAGAGTATTCCAAGGGAGTCATAAGGGATGCTTATTGAACTTGAGGACTGGAGGATATTTTGCTGAGTTTGGCCTAGTTGTCCCCAGGCTATAGGCAGCTATAGAATATTCTTGTAGAGCTTTGAATAAAGGGATATTTGAAAAGTAATTATCACAATAGAGAACAAACCGATGGTTTGCATAAGGAAGTGACATCAT
>ML120464.1:103663-328027 GCA_003788595.2 Choiromyces venosus 120613-1
TTCTTTCTTTAGGCAAAAGGTGTCATCAATTTTTTATTTTTTTATTTTTTTTATATATCTTTATATCTCTGGATGAAAGTATACCGTAGTAGTATCATCATCTCCCCTAACTTTTTTAACATTATTCACCTTCCTACCGTAGCTTTCCGGAGACAAAAGCAAAGTCTTGTGGCATGGTATTTGTATTCGTGGATGCGGTAGATTTTTTGCTTTCTCTCTTTCTCCCCTTCCTTTCCTTTCCTTTCCTTTCCTTTCCTTTCCTTTCCTTTCCTATTATCTGCTCGTCATACATACCCTCCATACCCGTACTCGTACAACTCTCTCTCTCTATACGAAAATTTCCTTTTTTCCTTTTTTCCTTTTTTCCTTTTTCCTGTTCTCGCACTCACTCTCGGCATTTCCTTAACTTTTTTTTTTTTTTTCATATTATCTACTTCACCGATAGTATTACTAGCTTACTCGCCTTTTTATTTTATCAATCTATTATTACTCACTCGCCCTTTTTGTATTTTGTTTTCTACGTTTGCGTTTGCGTTTCTGGCGGTGTCTGGTCACTGGGGCGACGTTTTATTTTTTATATTTTTATTTTATTTGTCATGTTGGTATGGTATGCTGTCGAGTAAAGAAAGTTTTCGGGAGATTACCGGTATGGTGCCGGACAATCAAAACCTGCCCTCGTGGCCAAGTTGATTCAAAAATTTTAAATTTTAAATTGCTTCTTATTTCCTCCCAAAGGCACACAGAAAGTCATTGTTGTGGGTTGGGGTTGGAATTGAAAGATGTTGCATGTCTGTATCAAACAGCCCACTGCGACATGATTTTGATTGGTGATTTTGAACTCATCTATAAAATAAAATAATAAAAAAACGCAAAGGCCATTAGAGCATTTCCCAAGGGATTCTCAACAAATTTGCCAGAGCGATTCTTTTTTTTCTTTTTTTTCTTTTTTTTTCTTGATTCCTGATAATTCGCACCATACACGTCCCCACACCAAATGTAAGGTACTTGGGAGAGTCAATGACATGAAGCTTTCATGCTAACCGAGCCAGCAAAACAGTGTGTTTTTTGGCCTGGAGAAAGGCAGTCTTGGCACGAAATACTTTATTTAGCAAGCAACTTGAAGGAACCCACTAAGACCCCAAATGGCCTAAAGATTTTTTTCAAAAAAAAATCTGGGGAAGAAAAAGAATAGGCATGACATTCAATCTATGGATCTATAAGTCTTCTGAAAATCCTTCTTTTTGGGGGTTTGTCATCAATTTCTCGAAACCGCAATTTTGGGGTGTGTTACTGGCGATTTCCCAAATACTTTCTTTCACTCGACTGGTATGGCTTTTGGTTATTGTTTTCCACCCTGGTCAAAATAATGTATGATAGCAACAGAGGTACTGTAGTGGTCCGATCATTTGGGACACTCCGAATTGCTGACACTCAAAAAACAGGTATTATGCATTGGGACACTCCATGCTGACATAAAAAGGTTTTTGGGATGGGTTGTATAAATTTTCCAAGTTTTTTTTTTTTTTTTTTTTTTGAAAGTTACTGTATTTAACAATTTTTTTAATTTCAAAAATTCTCTCAGGTGATGACTAATCTCAGAGAGGATTTAAAAATAAAATAAAAAATCTGCACTATTTCTATGGTGATATAAGCTTGTGTACAGGGTTTTCAGCCACCCCTAGTTTCCAGCCACCTTAGCACAATGGCTGAATACAAAATATTTCTAATCTACAACTCTCATTCAAACATACAGGCTTCTATTTGCTGCTTTTGTAAAGTGTTAGAGGTTTGTAATGCTTCCTCTACTACAGATGACTGCTTAGCCTTTGCCAGAGCCTTTTTTTCTGCAATTTTAGCCTTCTCTACCTCAGCCACTACCTGTGCCTTCTCTGCCTCCTCCAATGACCTCTTTATGCTTTCCACATTTGCAAAGACAGTATTGGGGTCAAGAACAACCTTCTTCTTCTTTCTCTTACTTTCCAACTCATCGACCTGAAGTTTTAGGTGTCCGTTGGTTGTATGTAAGGTGGCCTGCTCGGCAGTAAGTTGTCTAAATGCTTTTTGTATCTTGTGAAATATGGTCTGCTGATCTTAAGTCAACTGACCAAGCTACTTTACCAATTGGTGAATACTGCGAGGGTGTTTGGGTATCCTGTGAAGATCAAAATCCTCCATATTTGTGGACTGCTTTTGTGTAGCTGGAGGAGCTGGGGGGGGGAGATGCTGGGTGGGGGGGAAAGGATGGTTTTGTTTGTACAGTAGAAATTGAATGAAGTTGCGAGGAGTTGAGAGTTTTGCTTAGGTTCTAGGAGAATAAGCCAGCTGCAGCCCAGCCAGCCTGTAGGGTATGAGTGGTAAAGGTTTCCTTGTATGCTTTCTGATAGGCCTAGATGAAGTAATGCTTCTTAACTGCAGCAGCATCTTTGAGGTGGGCAAGGTCAGGAATTTCCTTTCTGTAGCATGACTTCAGTAGTGAGAATATGCCAAGGTCTAAGGACTGCAGAACATGGCTAGAGTAGTCAGGAAAATATAATATATCAATTTGGTTCTGCTTACAGAGCTACATGAATTCAATTGTCACATGGCTACCATGTCCATCTAATAGTAGGATACAATATGCAGTTTGCCCATCAGGAAGAATCTGTGCTGTTTCCAGTTGAAACACCTCCTTTAGCCACCATAATCCAATATCATTAGAAGTCTAGCCCTTCGATGTAGTAGTAATAAGCCAGTCAGGAATATCCTCTACACTGAACTATGATATTTGTATATCTTTCCCTTTGAACATTACTAAGTGATGAATACAATGACCAGAGGCATTCATTCCCTCCATAACAGAAATTCACTCTCTATTTTCAGGTGATTGAATATAGGTTTTCTTCTTCCCACTTGCTCCCAACATCCGGGAATTAGCAAAAACATGCAAGGCAATCTCATGCTCATCCATATTCCATATATTGGCTTGCTGAGTATTGTGTCTGGCTCAAATTGTATTGAATTG
Organism: Choiromyces venosus 120613-1; assembly: GCA_003788595.2. NCBI lineage: Eukaryota > Fungi > Ascomycota > Pezizomycetes > Pezizales > Tuberaceae > Choiromyces > Choiromyces venosus. The sequence goes on from ML120464.1 coordinate 106,665, forward strand.
CTCATAAAAGTTACAGATAGTGTCAGGTTGAGGTCTTTTAATCCAAGCTGCCTCAATTGGCTTGCCAATAATACTTCTGATGCTGGAATTTCTCTTCATAAAAGTTGAAACCTATTACTTGCCTAGAGGCTTGCTGTCTCCAGAGAGGCTGAGTATAAGAGTTGTCATTTCTCTTGCATGAGAATGCAATGGAGCATAGTTGCATGCTTCTTGTTCCAGAATCCAGGTACACAAATACTGTTCCTGGTCTAGGGATAGGTATTGTTGATGAGAGTGGTCAGAATATACTGTAGACCCACCAGCCTAGCAATTTTGCAATGTTGTATGTAGGATGCCATACTCACTTACTGCTTTTCTCTCTGAGGTGCCATTATCAATTGCAGCAAGGGCTAAGGCAATCATTTCCTCCCACATATCTATATTGTGCTTTTTCTACCTTGGATTTCTGATCATTTGTAGTGATTGAACACAGTTGTTGTTGTGGCTGAAAGCTAGAGTTGGCCAAAAACCCCCTATGCGAGCTTATAAAAAGCTGATATGTTTCCAATTTTGGGGACACTTACCAGCTAACACTTGACAAAAAGCTATTTTAGTGGGATGGGACATACTATACTGACAGCAGACTGTCCTTAATGATCAGACTACTACAGTACTCATGCCTCTGAACCAAGAATTGGCATCTCATTTGCCCATTCTATCCCTTCATTTGTATGCTGAATTTCACATACTTTTAGTCGGCAATAGCATAAGGGTCAACCAAGGAGTAATGATTTTAAGTGGAGAGGCTATACCAAGAAAAAAATAAATGAAAGTAAAAACTAACCATAAACAGAAGAAAGATAAATGCTGCAGACACCTAGTAAGAAATTTGAGAGTTATGATACTTTTACATACAAAAAGTCTTATATAAGAGCACTTTACAAAATGACCATTGAAAATTGGTATATTAAATCTACCCTTTTGGGCCATTAGGATTGTGGAATATGGTAGTCAATTCAGGCTTTTTTGAAAGATACTGGCAGAAGAGGCAGTAGTTCCTAGTGCGAGGGGCTTTTTCTAAGTTGTGGTCTCCAGGTAGAAGATGGCATGAACTTAGATCATAGTATTTTGTAATATAGGAGCCAGCTCCTCACCTTTGGGATCAGTTGCCCAGTAATTAGATTTTGGATGAAGGTGTATATAGATTAAGAAGAGAGGCACTGAGTATAGGTAATATCTTTGAATGATGAAATCCTTCAAGAACCAAGTTCCAAGCAAGCCAAGTATGGTAAAACCTATGAGCAGACCAGGATTTACTCTTAAGACTAAGGGAAGAGTATGTACCAGTAGGAGAAAGAGAACTTGAGGATGAGGATGAAGAGGTGAGACAACTCAGAAGAGTAGAAAAATAAACCTGTGATAGGAGAAAGGGATTTATCATAGAAGTGTCAAGTAGCCAAAAAAATAAAGGAAACTAGTTGTGGTAAGTAGGAAGTTGAGTGTAATAGTAGCTGCACCACTGGTCTGCAATATCAACCCCTCCTATATAATCATTATAATTGACTGATAAGAGAGGCATTCACAGTTGTGGTACATAGTCTTCACCCCATCTAACTCTGATGAGTTCTGAATTGGATGGGGTAATGCAAGGCCATTTGTACCTTTGGGTAGTGAAATTTCTCACCTCTGGTATGTATTCATAGTAGGTGGTGAGAAAGTGAACAACATTCTTATCTTACCAAACAACTGCAAGAACATCAGTAGAAATAACTCCTGATAGAGTATTCCAAGGGAGTCATAAGGGATGCTTATTGAACTTGAGGACTGGAGGATATTTTGCTGAGTTTGGCCTAGTTGTCCCCAGGCTATAGGCAGCTATAGAATATTCTTGTAGAGCTTTGAATAAAGGGATATTTGAAAAGTAATTATCACAATAGAGAACAAACCGATGGTTTGCATAAGGAAGTGACATCATTAACTGAAAAACTATAGAGGAGGTGGGAGAGAGAGCTTGTTGACTAGGTCCATTATAGAGACTTCTTTGTAGATCAGAAAATTTATCTACTTGAGATGTAAATATGAAAGCATATATGTATCCATGCTCACACAAAGCTAACATCTTAAAGCCCTAAGGAATAGGCTTTGCTCTCATCGTCACAGTATGTACTGATCATCCTGTGAACTGTACTATCATTTCATCGATTGCAATATGAGTTGCCAGAAGCAAAAAAAACTGAAATCTTTGCTCTAAATTGGTCACAAGAGGTTGCAGCTTTTGGGTCCAATGCTTACATGCTAGTGGCCAGCTGGGGTTCTGGTGATCAGAATTTGGCTGGGGCGGGGGAGAGATATATTATTACAAACCTGGCATGGTTTGTAATAGTTTCACATAACATATGATTGTATGTTATAGTATTTCATTTGTTAAAGGTTTTTGCACATGACTCAGTTGAGTCATACAATGTTATGTTTTCACACTATGACTCACATACGAGTCATAGGGTCTCACATGACTCACAGTTGTGAGTCATAATTGTTTATGTTTGAAATTGATTGGTATGTTGAGTGTTGACTCATATGAGTGCATATGAGTCATAAGGGTTAAGAGGCATGACTTCATTTATACAAGTCATGAGGTTTCGCACATGACCCCTTTAAGGTCATGGGACTTTCATGCATGACCAAGTATAGTCATGAGATTATATGTTACGTGAATGTATGAGTCACAATTGTGACTTATTAAATTGTAAGTGGGTTGCTGGAAGAACTATATAAGGAGATCAATAGGACCTAACAGTTAGTTCTTCACATAACCACCTAAGTTATTTCCTATCTTATAAGTTATTAATAAAACACCTTCATATTCTTTATCTATAAGACCAACTATCATGAAGAAGGAATAAGACTAATACCAGTTGGTACTATAAGGACTTAGTATTGACAATGGTCAATATCTAAGATGTAGTGTAAGATAATAATGTATTAGAACTCTCAAAGGAGAAGAGAAGTCAAGGTAAGTATCTCTCCAACTAATAGAAGAAAACAGTAGTCATTGCCTATTGTGAGATATAAGCTAGGAGAGATCTTATAGCCGATTGTAACATATGTAGATATCTTTTCAGTTGCTCAAATCAAAATTTTGACATATACTAAGTGATTTCATATCTTGGAAACATGTCACTTTTCTCCCAGTACAGTCCTACTCTCATTGACTTATAAACTCCCATGTATATTAATAGGCCAATAAATATCATCAGCTCTCCTGATGAAGTATCCCACCACTGGCGACAAGACTCCCCTGCCCCCTTTAAGGCCACATAGGTACTGGTATTATTGGCCAAGGTTTCAAACTCAGTTACTGGAAAAAAGAGTGAGAAAAATGAACTAGGAATGAGCTATTGATTTGGTTGAATAGGACCTTCCACCACTTCAGTAGACTCAAGAGTAAGGCTATTGGCTGGAGTAAGTTGATCCTTATTCATAGTCATCAAAAAACTCTCAGGAAAGTTAGAAGGTAGCATAACCTCTCAAACATGCTCTGGAGTATGATGGTTGAATGGAGTGAATTCAGGTGAAGGTGGTGATTCTCGATTCAATAAACCTGCTTGTGTCCTTGTAGTACTTTTACTACTACCTTTACCTTTACCTTTGCCTTCACTTTCATCCTCACCACACCCTTGAATATATCCATCATTATCTAATTCTATTTCCTCCTCAGACTCATTGAGGTCCAGCTTCATATTGGAAAGAGGAGCTGGTAATAGATCTGGCTGATGGAAATCGAAAATTGCAAGACTCTGGTATTTAGGATACCAGTCAGCCATTTATCACCTAAAAAAATACCTAAATTTACATTAGTCTTTAACCTTCCTGCAATATCTCGCATCTATATAATACTTACTAGATAGGTGGGTAAGGGAAGATATTCTGGGTGCAGGTGACTGGCAGGTAGTATTTGTTGGCTGGCACTTGTGTTGAGCAGTTGATGATCACCAGTCAATAAAGTTTTGTGAAGATTTTCTGTACCAATAGTCACTTTCTCTTGGCACTACTCGTAACTACCCTTCCAAGGTCTAGTGCATCACTAGTTCCCTCAAGTCCCTCACTAGCTTGCGTCCGTGAATATGAATGAAGGGATGGATCTGTAGTAGCTATTCTGAAAAGGGTACCAATTCTTAGCATGGAGACACAAGTACAGTATCATACAAGTTTGAGTGTTGCAACGAATATACTGTACCCTTCAACCCCAACCCCATAGAAGTGATTCACTGTATGGATTTTATGACATCAACCATCAGAATGTTGAGAAAAAAAAAATCACAAAAAAGGAGCCTTTTGTTTAATGGATTGAAGTGTAGTATTTATATTCCTTCTAATATAAAATCCATAACTGATTCTCAAAAGTATTAAAAAGTATAAGAATAATGCGAACTGGCTTTGCACACAATCGAGGTCAGCCAAGAGTCATGGGGTTACGGATTACTTCTATAGACTAGAGTTTGGCTGGGTGTACAAGGCTGGTGACAAAAGTGATGAGCAGCAACAGCAAAATCTCTGGAGCTACTACAACCACATCACCACTGAAAAAAATGAATACCCTACTATGCCAACATCCAACTGCTGAATAGGGCACTCCAACAAGAAGCAGAGTACTTGGACTCCTGGAGGTAGGCTTATCACAAATTAAAATTGTGGACATGACAGGTATCCCGTGTTCAACTGTAGGGCACTGGAGCTGAGTACCAAAGGCTTGAAGAACAAACTTTTGGTCAGGCCACCTGCAACAGCTCATCAAACACAATATTAGAAGACTTATTGGTCAGATTCGAAGTGGTTAGGAAGGGAGAAAACTTTGCTGGAGAAAGTTGGGAAAAGAATTGGGATTGTCAGTCTTGGGAAGAACAATTCAAAGAGCTCTTGCATGCCAGGGTTATACCCACTGTAAGGCTTGTAAAAAGCTGTTCATTAATCATGAAAATCAGCATAGGAGAATGGAGTATGGGCAAACCCACAAGGATAAGTACACTGATTTTTGGAGAAGATTGATGTATTCAGATGAATCATTCTTTGATAAATCAAAATGAGGATCGGTATGGGTCATACATTTACCTCACAAATGATACTATGATCACTGCCTACAACACACTTTCCATAGTAGAAGAGCTTCGGTGCATGTCTGGGGAGCTATCAGCTTTAACTGGAAGTCCTCCCTTGTATTTCTGGTTGGTATGGGCAAGAAAGTTGTCGTCACGAAGGACTATCAAGAACAAGTTCTTAAGCCGATCATTGCTCCTGCTTTCCTGGGTCTCTATGACTATGATACATCCTCAGGAGCTGAGTATCTTGAGGATCAAGTGCCAGTCCATGGAACCCATCGAGCCTTAGTGGAGGTTCAGGCAAAGCTAGAGATTCCGCTCCACCACCATCCAGTAGCTTCACCAGACCTTAGTCTGATTGGAAATGTGTGGCGCTTGATGAAGCAACATATCAAGGCACACAACTACTTCCCAAGAACCATGCAGGAAATGCAGCAAGTGGTGCAGGAGGAGTTGGATGAGTTGGAACCTAAGGATTGGAATATATTTATTGACAGTATGCCTACTAGACTCATGCAGCTAAGGCAACAAAAGGGCATGCAAACAGAGTATTGATTATTTTTAATTTTCTTTACCTTCTAGTGTTTGACATATCATGGTTTCTTTGGTTGATCTTGCTTTACTGTTGAGAAATTGGGTTGTATTATCTCATTGTCACTGAAGCGAAGCTGTGATTTTGCCATTGCTGCTTATCACTTTTGTCACCAGCCTCATACTTGTATTGCAATGCTCAAACTTTGTACCTCTATGCTATGTTATTTTCACCATGGTGGATATCATACCATCTCAAAAGTACGAGTACAAGGACAGGTGTTACAATCTGCTATAAGACCTCTCCTATCTTATATCTCACAACAGGCAATAAGTCTGTAGTTAGCTTTTCTTAGAGGTAATCTTACTTACCTTCTATTGTATTCTCTTTCCTTCGAGAATTCTAATACTTGTTGTCTTACACTATATCTTAGATATCAAACTTTGTCGATACTAAGTCCTTATAGCATCAACTCATATTAGTCTTGGTCCTTCTCTCTGGTTATTCAATTTGTGTATAAAGAGTGTAAAGGTGTTTTATTTGTAATATAATAGATAGGAAATAACTTAGGTGGTTGCATGAAGAACTAACTATCAGGTCCTATTGACCTCCTTATATAGTTCTTCTAGCAACCTGCTTACAAATCAAATGGGTCATAACTGTGACTCATACACTTGCATAACATATAACCTCATGACCATACTTGGTCATGTGTGAAAGTCCCATGACCTTAAAGGGGTCATGTGTGAAACCTCATGACTCATATAAACAAAGTCATACCTCTCAATCCTTATGACTCATATACATACATATGAGTCAATGCTCAACATACCAATCAAATTCAAACATAAATAACTATGACTCATAACTGTGAGTCATGTGAGACCCTATGACTCATATGTGAGTCATAGTGCGAAAACATACCATTGTATGACTCAACTGAGTCATATGCAAAACCTTTTAACAAATGAAATACTATGACATACAATTGTATGTCATGTGAAACCATTACAAACCATGCCAGGTTTGTAATAGCAGGAACCCATTAACCGGAACAAACAGGGATATATTTGGCTTGTTAACATTAAATAACTGTTCCATAACTTCTTGCCGGACCTTGTATCCGGAAGTCTGGGCGCCAAGCCTTTCAAAGCTTGTTCCAACCTGCCAGTCTTGGTGCCCAGACTTCCAGATACTTTTGAAATCGGCTAGTGCTGTGCGAGCTTGATATTTGGCTGGCTGGTGTGATCATGAAACATCACTCTTCCAGCATGACAAGTTTAAACCCCAGAACTTTGGCTACCGGTATTCGTATTCTCAAAAAGACAAAAAAGAAAAAAAAAGGAGTGGGTGAAAGTATGCACCAGGGAAAGTGTGTATCATTAAAGAAATAAAAAATAAAAGAAAAAGGAAAAATTAATCAATAATTCTTCCCAGCTTTCACCCCATCATCAGTCTCGAGGACTTTTTCGATTTTTCCCGGTTCTTCATAGTACTCCGGATAAGTCCTTTTATACCCCAATAACCAGTCTCCAATCACCACGCCGCCGACAAACACTACCACCCAGGAGATTGCTTTTTGGAGTGTTCTGGGCAGGCCTTTGATCCTATCCCCCCCCCCCAATCCATCATTAGCCCAGTCTGCAGCGATCAGTATGAGAGGTGGGTAGTACTAACGGAAACGCCAAAAACATCTCCGCATCCCACATAAACAACATCATCTGCCAAGGACTCGGTTCTCCCTTCCCTCCACTTCTAGCGTCTATCGCATAACTATAGTAATTCCTGAAAAACTTCTCCTCCATCATGGCCGCATCCCTCCCCTCTACTCTCGGAAACTCAATCAGAATCTGCAGATCCTCGCTATCACTCGCGTTCCGGAAATTATGGTACTCCCCCACCTGCACGGTAATACTTTCGCCAGGGGCTAGCAGGTGCCGCTTGGATTCTATCGTGACGAGGACCTTGCCGGATTCTACCGTGAAGGTTTCCCACTGGCGGAGGTGGTAGTGGTAGGGTGGTGTGCCGAAGGTTGTGTCCACGCCTTTGTAGGGCGGGAGGAATTGTCTTGAAGCGATCCTGGGTCCCTTTGGAGGGTTGGGGAAGGCGCAGGTGTAGCGCCCTCCCAGGGGTAATGGGGAAAGGGTGGAGGTTTGGGTTCTGGGAGGTGGGGTTGCGAGGAAGGAGAGTATGGTTTTTTTGTTCTTTGTTTGGTTTGGTTTGGATGGTAAGTGGTTTGAAGGGGTTAGGAGGTAAATAAAGGTTGGAAGTGAAAGGTGAAAGTTTGAAGGTGGAGTACTGTATAATCCGGCGAAGATCAGATTGGCACTAGTGCAGATTCCCTTGAACCTCCCCAATCGCCGCTCTCTATATGTCTAAACTGTGCCAAGCCAGCGGCCTCCGTTCCCTCCTGTTGGCTCGGCCGCCTCAGTTTCGGTGGTCAGAGGAGAGGTAAGGATGATAGATAGTGGGTAATAATGGCGGTAGGGAAATATGTTATGCAAGCCGGAGGGTACAGCCGTGTCCGGGAAGCTCCTCCGCCCTTGCATAGCAACAGATGTCAGCCAATACTCCATCATTGAACCTTTTCCAATAAATCAAAAAGAATGTAAATAGGATAATAAAATTAGGGGGTGTTTGGCGCACCACGATTTGATTTTGAAATTAGGAATTCACGATTTCAAAATCACATGTAAAACCCTCAAATCACGCCAACCCTGATTTCTGATTTTGAAATCAAGGGTGCGCCAAACACACCCCAATTTGCATTTGGCCCCTGATGATTATCACAATTATTTTTCTTCTATGTACCATATATGTTACAAAGCTCTGGCAAAGTAGTATAAATATTGAATCTTTTTTTTTTCCTTATCTTCTTGTTCGATAAATGGTAGACTATTCCGCTCAATAAAAAAAACAACTACTTTCAGTTATCCTCACACAAGCTATAAATACAATTTTTAAGTTTGTGGAAAGATAATAGTAGGGGGAATGAAGATGATTGGTGGAGAGAAGATAGAAGAAAGAAAAATAAAAAAAGTATTATGTCATACTTGGATTCTTTGTCTATTTTTACAATTACTAAGGTGGTACTGGTCTTGGCATTCTGCAAATCAAGAATCAAAATCATGGATAGCATCTAATTTTAAAATCAGACTCAAAATTGGGTGCGCCAAACATTTCTTATTTCAAAATCAGGCTCGGCGTGATTTTCCGATTTCAAAATCATAATTGTGGCACGCCAAACACCCCCTTACATTGCCCTGAACGAAACGGAGGGTTTTACGTATGGCTGTAAGAAAAAAATGCCTAAATTATCTTATCCGATAGGAGAGATCTCATGTGAAATTCTCACAAATGCCCAAGGGGGGTTGTGCTCCTCTCAAGTATGAGGCAGCTGTTATTACCCTTTCTTTGTCAGGTCTGTGGTTGTGAGCTGAAAGGTATTACCCACAGTGCTCTATTACTCATTGCCACACATCCACAAAAACCATAGGACATTCACATTACCATCTGTACAGGAGTATTCAAAAGGTTCTGTTTGTAAAGTGCCAGAAACCATACCAACACGATCAATAGATACTTAAGTTACACTTGACATAACTTGGCATAATAGGTCATGTCACTTATATCTCTCTCAATGCTAAGGTAATTCTGATGTTTAATACCTAGCACCAGAAACAGTCCCACCATTGCTTGTGAAGAGGGATTGGGCGGCACAGAGCACCGCAAGGTCCCGACGCACAAGCCGATGGGGGATGTTTGGCTCTCAAATACCATTACACTCAGAACCTTCATTATTATTACAAATCCGACTAGTACATTGATCCTCATGTAGGACTGAGGGTTTCACATTTTGAGGTGGACGATGATGAGGATTACAATGTAGTAGAATTTGCAGACAGAAATTGATATTTGGAAACACAGTGAAAAACAAGTCAATTTCACTATATTCAGCCTTTTAGAGTTCCAGCTGCCCGCATTGCCTGTAGCCAAAAAAAAAAACTTCCTCCTGCAACATCATAGCCTATCACTCGGCTATGTCGATCAGTAGGCTGTAGAAATTCACCTGCCACTGGGAAAGTCACACCAAAATTGGGGTTTTTTTAAGGTTTTTCAAGCCATCAAAACTCAATGAATTTTACTGCAATTATTGCAAAAAAATTTTAAAAAAGTTTTTTCTATCTGGAATATGTCATATCATTTTTGGAATTTTTTTGCTTCAACTACTACAAAGTGGTAGGGGGATCTTTGTGTTGTAGTCCCAAGATACCTGCCAAGACAGGGCTTTTGTATGCAAAAGATACATTGCAACCGACCTCACCAACTTCAAATGCCCACCATCCTGTATTGTTGTGATATAAAAATTTCCAAAAATGATATGACATATTCCAGATAGATAAAAAAATTAGAAAAATTTTTTGCAATGATTGCAGTAAAATTCATTGAGTTTTGATGGCTTGAAAACCCCCAATTTTGGTGTGTTTTGCCCTGTGGCAGGTGAATTTTTACAGCCTACTGCGATATCGCCTAAATTGCCACCTTTTATCTTTGCGCGACACGATTCTAGACTGCTGCTGGTAGGTGGACTGAGATACCGGTATGATAGAGTAGATTAAGGTTCGGTAGGTTGGCAAGAAGTCCTGTACTGTGCTGTACAGTCGTGTCCGGAAAGTTTTCGTACCCCCTCGTTAAACTTGAAATCGTACCCGTTCTCAGTCATTGACATGCAGGGTGGTGTGCCGCTTCGGCAGGCATCTAGGGGACGCCGATATCATCATCAAGAGACCTCAAAATGCTCAGTTCTTAACCGTTCCGATCTTGGTAGTATCTCACTCTCCGGCATACCTGCCGAAGCGACAAATCAGACCACCTGACACGATTATACCTCAAGCAGTAAAAACTCTTGTAATCCGCTATCTCCCTAAGCCTAGGATAGGTCTAGTTTGACAAGTTAACAGAATTGCGTATACCAGTTAATGAGATCAACACGTCCTAAAGGCTGATCTTATACCGTGACAGGAAAGCACCAACCCGTTTCAAGACCTTTTGTGTGTAAATCCGGAGATTAGAGGCGTGCCGGAGATGGCGAATCGCAAGAGTTTTTACGGTACTCGTGCTTCCGCGGTTAGATCAGGTCACGTGATTAAACGGTGGCGATAAATGGAAGCATGGTGTTGAGAGGCAGCGCTCTCCAGAAATACTTATACCAAAATCAATTGAGCTCAACCATTATAATTATTACTACCCCCTCACTCTAAGCTGAGTCTAAGATTACAGTGAAAGTTATTGCACCACCTATCTATGAGGTCTTGAGGGATGCGATACCATTCTTCAATCAGGAGCTGCTTTACTTTCTCCAGTACAGCAGAACTGCTTCCCCGCAAATTGCCGTAATGGGTAGGCATGATATCTTTAATATATCTCCATGCTTGCTCTGACATATTGTAGTCGGGAGAATTTGGAGGAGCATTGCAACAATGAACTCCATTCAAGTCAGCCTCCTCTTGATCGATTCTTGCAGCCTTTGTATGATTTCCTGCATTATCTTCATATAGCCACATCGTATTCCTCCCAGTCTCTTCTTTAATATGCTGAACAAATGGATAGAGACATTTATGAAGCACCTCCTTTCGATACATCCACCAATCCATACCACCTCCCTTACTCCTCTCTCCAACCTCCTCCTTAAAAGCCCATTCAGGACGTTGTGGCATTTGTCATGGATTATTCGGTAACTGATTCTGGTTGTAGTTGTGAATTTCAGCATTGATTGACTCGAGGAGACTATGCTCTTCAGTTCCAGGTATATGAGCATTGGTACATAGTTGTTCTTAGTATTTTCTCTTTCATTCATTTTCAACCTGTAGCTCTCGTACATGCTCTTTTCTTTCACTTCTCGTCTCCCTCACCCAGATATATGGTTCACCCCGATACCCATGCACAAAGTGACCCGAGAGCATCAATGTGAACTGTGGTCTAGAGTCGGTAGGAATTGCAAAGTCGTATGGATCTGACCCAACTGGTCTCCAGACATTTAGCTTGCCTCGAGGAGATCCAATCTCAATCCAGGTCTCATCTGTAAAGACGAAGCTTTCTTGCGGTTGAGTTAAAGCCCACTGTGCAAATTGAATACAAGATAGGATTTTGTTTTGACTCAGCTTTGGCTTGCGATGTGGCCTGTAAGGAGCAAAGTTGTGATGTTGATGGATGTATTTGTAGGCAGTTGAAGGCACAATATCCAGGCTGGCAAGACGAGCAAGCTGAACTGGATTCTTGCCAAAGCTCTCTGGCTTGAGAGCAATGTCCTTCAATCTTTCTAACTCTTCTGACCCCTTGGGGTACTTTTGGGATGGGCCAGGAGGATATACTGGTTCATCATGACCAACATCATTAAGGAGTGCAAAGAAATCATCACAGACATGGGCCTTTGAGCACTGAATCATCTGGCGAGCACTCTCTGGGTGGACTTTGAGGTGTGTAGAGATCTCATTCCATTGCATATAGACAATAGAATGGAGAGTAAGAATGGCAATACGCAATTCTTGTGGTATAGAGGCGCCTTTGGTCATGGTTTCTCAATGGCTTGGTGAGGTTTGGGGAACGAATCTGAAGTTGCCACCTCAACACCATGCTTCCATTTATCGCCACCATTTAATCACGTGACCTGATCTAACCGCAGAAGCACGAGTACACAATTACCGGCAAACCATGGCTCTCACTCTGAATAGCCTACAACATCACATGCCGTAGAAACTCCAATAATCGGCCCATATGCTATGTCGTTGGAGTTGCCTCCTCTGGTAAGGTCTGGTGTTTTTTTGTTTTTTTATGTCTCTCAGCGGGGCGGAGCAGCTCACCTTTTGCTCTGTTTTTCGCCCCTTTTCCAGAGTAGGGAATTTTCGACGACATAGCACAGCTATAAAAGGACACCCTCCTGCCCAAGGACAGAGAAACACCTCGAGCATCACTTCACCTTCTCTCCTCCCCCTTTTTGAGACAGAGAACACACACGCTCCCACTACGAAGCCCTGGGCTCAGGCCCAGGCAAACCACGATACCTTCCCTCCCTCAGGAGATCCCCAAGACAACTAAAAGCCCCAGTTCATGGGCACCCACAGCAAAAGCCCCGGTTTACCCGGGCACCCACACCAAAAAAGCCCCGGATTACCCGGGCACCCACACATATCGGGGAGCACTTTACGACACGCCCCACCAACCATGCAAAGGCCCGGTTTACCCGGGCACCCACACATATCGGGGAGTACTTTACGACACACCCCACCAACCACACAAAGCCCCGGTTTACCCGGGCACCCACACATATCGGGGAGTACTTTACGACACACCCCACCAAACACACAAAGCCCCGGTTTACCCGGGCACCCACACATATCGGGGAGTACTATACGACACACCCCACCAACCATGCAAAGGCCCGGCTTACCCGGGCACCCACACCAAAAGCCCCGGTTTACCCGGGCACCCACACACATCGGGGGGTACTTTACGACACACCCCACCACCCATACAAAGCCCCAGTTTACCTGGGCACCCACATCAAAGTCCTGGCCACGGCCAGGCACCTGCTAACTGGAGGGCGGCTTAACTGCCTCAAGAAGTTCGGTGGGACCGGGGGGGAGTCTGGGGGTGGCATCTTGGCGACCGTCGTGATTCGGGCTTTGAAAGGTCTGGGCCACAGGGGTATCGAGCCCCCACAGTTTCGAAGGCTATGCAACCCGTGTCAGTGCCGAGTGTGGCATCGACATCCGAGGAGGAGGACACAACCCGCTTTGCTTTCCCAGAATTTTTAATTTTTGCCGGGCTGAGGCGGTTGACTTGCGGGGAGGGTTTCTTTTGTGGAGGAGGGCTGCGGGGGCTTTGGCCTGGGTAGTGGAATTTTGAGCATGCGGCGGACTAGGAGGATTTTCTTATAAAAAGAGGGGGCCTTGGCTGGGGGATGTTTCTCATGCTGTACAACGATGCGATTTAGTTCGTGGTTTGTTTATTTAGACATGTAGGTTTGAATAAAAAATCAGGTTACACATAGCACATGGGCCGATTATTGGAGTTTCTACGGTATTCCAATCTCCCCTTCCCGCATCGTACAACCTTTTGCTTCTCCTAGGTATAGCAAAACAGGAGAAAATTTCTTGTACGGTATGTAATTCTTATAGGAACGTATCGGAGATGAGATAAAGAAATCACACTAGACGTAGATAAAGAGGAAACTGGCAAAACGATAAAGATCCTAGCTAAAGACAGAACGGAGATATATATATATCCCCCAAACAGCAAAACATCTCTCTAACTGAACTCTCCAAACATCTCCTCCTCAGTGCTATCCGGAACACCACCAAATAAGCAACCGTGATCTAAACCAATCCGCAAGCACAAGCAATGGATCAATGATTCGGAAACCAACATCCAATGCAACTAGGCATAGAGCCAAAAAAAGCCTCAACCAGCCTAAGTGCCTAATGCCGAAAGGCATAAGGCCTAACAGAACCAAACAACAAAACACAACTAGCCTAAGTACCTTATGCCGAAAGGTGTAAGGAACAATGGCAAAACCAAACAACCAAACTCAAAACCAAACAATCAAACCGATACCCGATGCCTAACAGTATCCGATGTAAAAACCCAATCTCCTAACCGTAACCGTAGCCATAGCCATAGCCACAGCCGTACCCGTACCCGTAGCCGTAGCCGTAGCCGTACCCTCATGTCCTATAGGCAACCCAACAATTCTCACCCTCCTCCTCGCAAGTGGGTTGCTGTGGAATGCAATCTCAGCTTCATTGCAGTGAAATCCTTGGTAACTAACCAGGGAACAGCATTCCAAACCCTGCAAGTTACTATATCTCCTAACAGGTTTTCACGCACTGGGTTTTTTTTTTCCGACCTCCTAACTCCAAAAAGCGGTAGCGGTGGTTTATCCTCAACCTGGCAAAGCCCAAATTCGTTGATTGGCTAAGTCAAACTTCTGTGAATGAGCCTCTTCCTTTAATAGGTGATAGCCTTGCCTATCACCGTTCTGAAAGTGCGTGAAATTCGGTACAGACGAAGGGATCGTGCATATGTAGCGGGTGTGGGGGGTAAGTCTGGCGAACTCTTGCTACCGTGTTATATTGAATAAGAGAGAATTGTCTCAGGACGTCAAGGTTGCCTCTCTAAGTAAGGCGTTTTTTTTTTTTGCTGTTGTTTTCTCCCGTCTCCAGCTTAATAGGAAGGTCAGACGTCCTGAGACAATTCTCTCTTATTCAAGATAATACGGTACAAGTGGGACGCAAAAAGTGAGTGGGCACAAGCGATTTTACACCAAAAATGGCCAATTTCGCATACTTATTCCAGCACCAATACTTGAATTAAAAATAGGATAACTTCATAGAGTGTTGAGAAAAGATGTAGACTACTTGACTTCTACTGTAACCTCAAATGAATTTAAATTCTCTGAAGAGTAGTATCAAGAGGGAAACAAACTTTCCTCAAAATTGCGCCAAGACTGTTGTTTTTGGTGGGAAAACTGTGTCTTGGCGGAATTTGAGAGTTCAACTGCATACCACTCTTGAGGAGTTGGGAATTGAGTGGACATTTGTACATAGAAGATGATGTCCTTACTGCTTTCAGTGGCTCTATGGATAGTTTGGATTTTTGTGAATTTTCTCCAGCATAATATCGTGGTGTGAAATCTGCTATTTTTGCAGTAAAATCGCTTGTGCCCACTCACTTTTTGCGTCCGACTTGTATGTATTTTGCTGCCACGAGCTCGCCAGGCTTTTTCCCAACCCCTAGTACTCTAGCACTCTAGCTCAACTTGAAATGAACAAACCAACGAACGAACAAGTGGCAAGCTGAATTTTGTGGGATGAAATAAGAGAGAACTCCGCTTTCATTTTTTTTTGTTTGAATAAACCCAATCTAATGGTTTCCCTATCTTTTTTTTTATATCTATTCACTTATGGCTACGGGTATTATGCTCAAGAGGGGGGATGTGATGAATTGCTCATGGTCAAGTGTACTATCTGTTGATGGATCATCGGTGACAATTGGGAAGCTTTGACTGGAGTACTGTTGTGGGATGGGGTGATAAGTTCATGGTTATTGTGATTATGATATGATATATACTTGTAGTCTATGTATGTATGTACTGACAACTCTTCATAAGTCTGCTATTGTAGTTAGTAGACGGAAGCCTGCCTGTGTATCTGTCCGTCCGTCCGCTTGTCTGCCTACCTGCCTGCCGCTAGCAATGGGCTGATCCTCCTCTCTCCCGCGTTTTGTAGGGGTGCTTCCGTACGATATGTGGGGGTATCCAGATAATTTTGTGTTTATCCATCGTCCCGCTCATTCGCTGGATACCTAGTGGTCTAGAATATAGATCTGATAAAGCAACCCCCTCAGTGGGCCCTTCAAGTCAAGATAAAGTTGAACACGTGACCAATCTTGAATAAGTCCAAACTTGCCATTTCTGGAAAATCTAATGGAAATTGTATGTCAGCGAGGCCAGCCTCTAGTTGGGATTTGTTAGTTTAGTTGAGTAATCAATCAAAGATGTCGAAACCACTGGTACGGCGGCCCGCTCATCCTTGAGTGGTCGGTGTCACCGGTACCGTACTACTGTAAGGTCAATAGAGTATCTAATAATGCTCACCGGAGAGTAGGATTGTGCAGTAAACGGCGGAATTACTCGTCAGCAAAAAATCTGTTTCGAAATCTTGCTATTTCTAGCGCCATTATCATTAAACTGTGATAATCGTTTCTCTAACGTATCGAGTGTTTGAAGAACCCGGAAGAACTCGAGTTTGTCGAATGATCTCGACAATTATAGCACATTTCCAAACCTGCTATAATGCACAGGAAGCTTGTTGCTCATGTCGAGCTTAACAAACTTCATGCTGTGATTAGCATCCCCAGTTAACATAATCATTACCCATCGCCTCCCAAGGAGTTTCGGATGAACATTCCAGACTGAGAAGGAGTTCTTGGACGATGGTGTATGAGGTGTGTTGAACGACGCTGGTTTCCGGTTCCTTGCAGCTGTCTGATCAAGCAAACTGAAAGATAAGGAAGGAAAGAGGCTTGTTTGGGCGTCTAGAACTCTGATGACAGATCGGCATCGAACCTTAATGCCAGGAATTAATAAGGAAAAACAAATAACCAGCACATGTTTAGAAGGGATCATATGTTACGGCGGTTTCACATGGTGAAAATATAGCTTTGATATTTGAGTTTGATAGGGTAGGAGACGATCACTCGGTTAGAAGTGAAAAAAAAGGGGGAGACGAGAAGGAGGAGTA
Organism: Choiromyces venosus 120613-1; assembly: GCA_003788595.2. Classification (NCBI taxonomy): domain Eukaryota; kingdom Fungi; phylum Ascomycota; class Pezizomycetes; order Pezizales; family Tuberaceae; genus Choiromyces; species Choiromyces venosus. The sequence continues at coordinate 123,572 of ML120464.1, forward strand.
TTGAAGTCTTACAGTTGCACCCCGTTATAACGAACGCCAAGTATCAGGTCTTTTGTGTTCGTTATAGAAGACATCCAGTAAAGCGAATTATGAATATTCTCCACTTGGTGTCAGGACCTTTTTTTCTTTTCTTTCAAAGTTGGTTCCGAGTATTTAATCATGATTCCCAACCTGGAGGGCAAGTTTATTGATGCCCTGGGGATTTAGGTGAAAGAAATTTATCCTAGACTCATTATCAGCAGCTTGTTTGAGTTCTTGAGTGCTGTACTAAGGGGCAAAAGCACCATATCATAGACTTCAGGAAGAGCCAGTCTGTGAAGAGCTAGGGATACACTTTACACACACTGTTTTCTGCTGGTATGAAGGCCTCTCAGACTCGTGTTCTTAAACATTTACCAAAACCTCACCACACTATTCCTGAGGTCCCCTTGTAGACAGGCTTTTGTTTGTTATAGCAGATTCAATTTGTACGGAGACAGTGGGTAAAAATCTAAAAATTCAATTCAGTTTCGTTACCCTGAATAATTCGTTATAGCGGGACAATTTGTATGGGCGAATCGAACTCCCGAGTGATTCGTTCGTAATAGCAGTTTTTCCACTATAAATGGGTCCACTACTCGAGTATAGCGGGGTGCGACTGTACTGTTTTTTCACCTTGGCTCGGCCAATACCGGTATATCTGAACGGGGGATGAGACTCCAGGGGGTTGAAAGGGAGAGATTGTTTTTCCCTTTGTTCATTGCACCATGCTGCACATAGTACGTCCAGCCCATCGCTTCGAATAGCTGGTGTCACAGAAAAGAGGCGTTGGAGATGCTTGTAAGGTACTGTAGAGTACAGCAGTGTTGGCGGTGACGGGGTAGTCACCCCCAAAACTCAACCTGACCAGTCATCGACCCTGAAAGGTGACGGGGGTCACGACTGATCATGGGGATGGGAGAGCTAGGGTTGTAGTAAGGGTTAGGGTCAGAAGTAAAGGTTGAGCCGCTAGATATGGTTTACGGTACCAATGTACTAGCACAAAAGCAGTCACTGCCAGGTCTCTAGTGGGATGCCAAGCCTCTTAGTCCCCCGACACTCCCCGTCACCCCTTCTTCCTGACTACCCGTCACTGACCATGGTCAGGTCCATGACTAGACACTTGGCACTAACGGGTCCTCGCAACACTGGAGTATAGTGCTACCATTGTATAATTATTGTGTTCGGAAAGTTGGTGAAATGCTGGATGGGGGGAGGACAAGCTTTAGGGTTGCGCAAATGCTAGAGTGAGACATTGCGCCTTATGTCGTTCGCTGGTCAAAGGTCCGAGCATCCTTCTGATAAATTTTTATTTTATTGTAAGCTTTCGGATCATCCCCCCTAAATCCCCGGCCGGCTGCTTCGGTGTGGTAACAGAGAGTTTGACAAATCATACTGTACTTTACCGTACAGTATTGTAAATCACCAAGTGTGATATGATATGAGAAATAATGGAATGAAATGTGAGCTGTATCTTTACTTCGGAAGAGAAAGTAAACAGAGACATACGGGACAAAAGATTGGAATTACGGTATGATAAAAGTAAGGGGATGGAGATGAGAATTGAGAATGAGAGTTACTGTACCGTACGGTACTCGCACTGTACCCTACCGTACTGTACCTGAGAAAAGAGGGAAGATGGGGAAGCTTCAAATCAATAGAGGACGCAGGTCGGAGATGAATCAAGGACACGGTCTCGAAAATCCTCCGCTCCCGCTGCCGGCAGCTGCGCTGCACAGAAGATTTCTCCAAGACCTCGATCGATTCCTCTTTAAGCTCCGGCCCTGGGAACACGATGCACTGTGTGAATGTGCCTAATTCCTGTATGTACTGCGGCTACTGTAGTTGAGTGTATGTATGATAGGTCCTGTATTGTATGGTACCTGTATGTACCTGTGTCTGCATACTGAAATATTGGAGCATCTCGTATCATATCGTGACAAAGAAGAAAAAAAAAGTCTCGGGGTCTCCAAACTGTCCTCCCAAGCACGAGCCGGCGAGCACTTTTGTGAGACGATAATACTTGAGTAAGTTAGCAACGATACTTTCCTTATGATTGGATGTTGATTAGGCAAGGCTTGGTATACATGAAAAGGCATTTCCAATATGAGATGAGAATACAAATGGGGTAGAATCAAGTGATATTCACTACACTCTTGTACCATCCCTTCGTTCGTCTGCGTTTTTCAGGCCCAGGCACACCTCAAATGTGTGTAGATAAGATCTTAGTCTAATGAGAATAGGTAAAGAAAGGTCAAGTCCGCTGCGACCGGGCTAATAAATTAGCAGAGAATATCGACGACCCGTGCTCGCCACTCACTACTGAAGGTATTCAAAGTTAATAACCGCGACTTTACATTGACAGTTTTCATCATGACCACATGTTGCGCTAAGAATAAACTGACCAATAGAATTAATCAATGGAAACTGGCAGTAGAAATAACACTGAGGACACCATATACGGAGCTGATAATGTTGTGACAATGGTTCAAGTTTGCCCTTCCTGCCTGGTGTTTTTTTCTTTTCTTTTTTTCTGCTATTCAACTCATGGTCTGTTTCCAATTTAAAGAATATATACAATATTCGGATATTGTTGTCTGCAAGACCACATATGAAGGATCATACCTAATGCCTCAAACCAGCCTTAAGCAACTTGTATCCACCAAAGTTATAGAATTAGTATTAAGAGTTTTACTACCCCTAGACCTTTGCTTTAATGACTCAGGAAATAATAACCCACATCAGCAAAAAAAATTTTACCTCATGAATTACATACTATATTTTATGAATGGTCTGGTAATGCCAGTTCCCCTCATACCTTAGGTACCTCAAGTGGCTGTGACCTTACTACCAACCTCAAGATACATACATGTGACTTGTAGTATAACACAAAAATCTAGGAATGCTCAAGGGTTTTTCTGTTATAGCTATTAGCCCCTGAAGTTTCTCTATTATGGACAGCTGCCTCCTGAGTTCCTCTAGTATGGTCAGCTACATAAAGTACTTAGTGGACTGGTCAGAGGTCCCCAGAGACTCAGATAGTATTAAGGGTCTACATGGATCTCTCCTTCACCCTTGGTAGTAATTGTCTAAGCAAGAAATCTACCTGATTTGTTGCTTTTCAATGGGTGCCCTAGTTATTTACTATAGGATTAGTAGTCTGCTTTGGCTACCCAGAGTCCTAAATGAGACTTTTTTTCAGAGAAATATAACATGTCATATTTTATATCAGTTTTATATCAGTTTTAGTTTACATTAAAGAGTAGGAGAAGGTACTCTCAGATTTTATTCTATAAGGGACAGCAGAGAGAAGTATCAGAGCACTGAAAGAATATTCTAACTGTACTACTACTGCTTGCTCTCTTTCTCTCCTCTCAAAATAAAAGAAAGAAAGTGAGTGAGAGCTGATAACTGTTAGGCATATGGAAAAAAGGGCCAAAGTTACCTGGTCTTTACACAGGATTATTTCTACCATACCCCTGCAGCCCCCATGAAGGGACCGAGCATCATCACGGTATTACGGCCGAGTTGCGTCCTGACACTTTAGCCACAATAAATGGCACCTTCAGCATAACACCATATACGTTGTCACCGTCTGTCCAACCGGATGCTGTCCATAGGATATATGAGAGGGCACCTTTGGCGACTCATGGGAAGTGACTTGGAGGAATTTGGTTAGGTTTTGAGTAAGCTATTACTTTGTACATTAGCAGTTAAATATTATGGCTGATAAGTAATGGGACAATTTGGGAAGAAACCTTGGTGACCAAATATCGTGAGCCTATGGCACCGATGGGTAGCCATAGAGCTGAGCCTCTTGCTTTGAAAGAGGTGGTGCCCCAAGAGGGCCTACTTGAGAATCAGTATGAGAGGTTTTCACTGGATAAGCTATTGGCTCAATCCAGAGTAAAAAACCCTATATATCTGATGGGCCTTGTGATGTATCATTATGCAACACAATGGCTGCACTCATTCATTAAAGCTGATAACTTTATATTTTGAGGCAGAACAATTGGTATAGTCGCCATTAGGGCAGCATACTCAAATTAAGTTCATATAGTGGAGAGATCGAAGACTACCTACTGGAGGAGCATTCACACCCCCCAGAAACAATAGGAGTCTGAAGAGATCAAAGCTAAGTAAGGCAAATATTCTCAGGGTCAAAGGTGTTCACACTTAGGGAATTTAAGAGGTTTTCAATGGAGGTAGTTAGATAGTATGGGAGTTGATTGTAGCCCACAATAACCCAGACGTGGAATATAAATATCGAGGTACTCCCAGCTATTTAGAAACATCAAGCAACAGAGAAGAGATCTTATTAATATATTTATTATCTTACTCTGAAAAAAACCTTATTACACTTATTCTTTCTGAGCCATTGGAAAATACGAGCCTACCTTAATGATCTTTGTTTTATCTTTACCTTACCTTATTTCAAGAAGCTTATGGCTTAGACCTATCAGCCCTAGCTACAGTTGGACTACTCCATAACAATAACCACACAGGGTAGGGGACTTAGTGAAATTTTACTCGCTTCCAGATTACAACACTACTATATAATACTATCATACAATACCAAAGCTGTTGATTCTGTAGCTTTTCACATCTTTCTTAGGCTATAGATGTCCAATCAATAGGTAGTTTATGCCATTGGATTCAGCTCCTCAAGATAGTTAGAATGATATATTGGGCTTCCTGATCACATTAATATTAAGGTCAGTTCTCTTAGGTTTATACATTGTATTTATACTCTACATTTAGATTGATTACTTTGGCTACAGGTATTCACTTGAGTTCTAGCTTATACCATTGGATTTAGCTTATTGAGTTGGTCAGAATGCTATATAGGGCTTCCTGATTGTATTAGTATTAAGGTTAGTTCTCTTCAGGTTTACACATAGTATCTATGCTAGTAGATTTCTGGAGAACTTCTACATTTTAATTGATTGCTTAGGCTATAGACATTTGCTAGACTTCTAGCTTTTACCATTAGATTCAGCCCATTAAGATGGTCACAATACTATATAGGGCCTCTTTATCACATCAGTATTAAGGTCAGTTCCTTTCAGGATTACACATGGTCTCTATACTGGTAGATTTCTGGAAAACATCTACATTTCAATTGATTGCTCAGGCTACAAACATTCACCCAACTTCTAGTTTACACCATTGAATTCAGCTCATCGAGATAGTCAGAATGGTATATAGGGCTTCTCGATTACTTCAGTATTAAGGTCTTTTATCTTTAGATTTCTTTCTAGTATAATACTAGTATATATAGTTGTAGATATATAGAACTTTAATAAACCTAACCTATTGCCTGACTCCAAATGACTAAGCAAACTTTATGTAATTCCTGTGACCTGATACATGCCAAGCATTTTGAGTCACCTTTTTGCAATTTTTCTGGAATCTATAGTTCAGTTCATGATAAACCAACAATTTGTTCATTTAGGGCCTAGTGAAAAAAAAAACTACAGTAAAATTTTGTGCCAATTTTTATTTTTTTTATTTTTTAGGAAAATACAATTAGGAGAGAGATAGTGAAGAAAAAGGAAACTTTTATGGAAATATATATACTTGTTATTATGATATAATAGTACATTTTGGGGAGAGAAAGGAAAGTATTGTAGATTTACTGATACCCTATGATGTTATTTGTAAATTTAAGTAAATTTAGCAATCCTATATTGCACCACATCATGGTTGGCTTCTGGATATATTGGGTTTTCCAGAAATACTTCTCTATCAACTGAGTGTGTCATGATTTTTTGGGTGAAAATTAATGATACTTTGAATTTTTGAAATGAAACTAAGTAATACCTGATGAATATAGATAGAAAGTAATTTTTTGCATGTTTTATACTACTTAGGACTATACTCTAATGTGAAACCTAACCAAAAGCCCCACTTTTTAAGGATTTTGTGATAATAAATACTTAAAAGAAAGGTCATTATATGTGTTCACTTAGGCTAAAGGTTACTGTTTTTCAAAAGTTAATACTATCCTGAATAATTAAGATAACAAATTTCTGTGTCATAGACATAATAGAGACACCTCTTAGCTATAGAATAATTCTTTTAGAATTTAATTTCATTCAATTCTTAGGTATGTACAGCCCCTTGTCAGAAGTATTCATGATTGCTTTACTAAGTAACGGCACCTTGCTAAATGCCACCTCACCAAGTTGATCGTGACTGTACCTGCTACCTATTTTCACAACAGTGTTGTGAAAATCTACCACCTCCTTTTAATAATTTACCCTTTCTCTGAATTTCCAATGGTTAATCGATCTGGATATACATCAAAAAAAAAACGAAACCCAAAGACCGCCTGAAGAGAAATGACCAATGTTGAAAAAGGCATGATCATTGGATTTTTCTACTGCCTCCGGAATATTGCCCTTGTTGCTCAAATTATTGGACGGCCATGGACAACCATTAAAAGCTTCCTTGCTTGTGCATGTGAGTGTCTATCACTGGATAATCTTCCTCACCCTGGTTGCACATCCATTCTCAGTCAGCGATAGTGTAGCACAATCATCCAGGCAGCCAAATCCAACCAGAAAATGAAGAGATCAGATTTCAGGGATAAATATGTACTGGGTATTTCTCTTTCTACTGGTTTGTACCCCCATGAGTAATGGGACATGATTCTCTAACAAATTTATAGTAGATAGAGTACTTAGAGAAGCTAATATCAAGAAATGGCTGGCCAAATCAAGACCAAAGCTCAAGCTTGAGCATATTGCTAAGAGATGGAAGTGGGCTACAACTTATAAGGATTGGACAGCTGAGGATTTTGAGAGAGTCATCTGGAGTAATGAGTGTAGTGTGGAGAAATCCAAGGATCCAAGGTAGCAGTAGGTTTTCAGAGAACCTGAGAAGCAGTGGCTTGCAGAGTGCATCCACCCAAAGGAAAAGGATAAGGGTATTTCACTTATGATATGGGGGTGCTTTTGGGGTAAGAGAAAAGGTCCTTTGGTTCCTATTACTCAAAATATCAACAAGACCAGGTATATTAAGCTCTTAAGAAGGTATCTTTTTCCTGTAATTCATCAAATAATTTCTTTTGGTATGCAACTTGAAGATATTCTTTTTCAGCAAGACAATGCTCTTGTTCACAAGGCTTATAATATTATGGCATAGTTGGAGAGAAATTGTATTGAAGTAGTGGAACACCTGTCACAAATTGTGACTAAGCAAGGCAGACTGGCAAGGCGGATTTCACCTGACTCATACTTATGAGTCAGAAGGGACGAGTATTTCACATGACTTGCGCTAGCAAGTCATTAGTAGGTTTTTATTAGTTGTTTGATTTTCTATGACTCGCAATAGTGATCATATGATGTTATGTTCTCACACGTGACTCAGATTATGAGTCACGGGTTTGATACATGTGATGCGATTTGCGCACATGATTAGTTCTTTGGTTTTTGATTGGTTTTATTAGTTAGCGAGGACGACTCATAGGAGTCAGCTGATAGATTTCACATGATGACTCATTCGAGTCACGCATATGGATAACTCACAGGGATGAGTCATCAAGGGATAGGGTTGGGGGAGGAACAACTATATAAGGAGGCCTGTAGGCGAGAGTAGTTAGTTCCTCACGCAACTATCTAAATACTTTTCAATATAAAAAGCTTTTCTACCAAACCAGAAATCCGTTCGAACATTCAAAAGTTGGCGTCGGGAGAATAAAGGATTCGTAGAAGTCAAGGACTTGTACTACGGAGACCGAAAAAGTAAGCGAAAGGGAGGAAACAGATCAACGATCAAGGAAGATAAGAAAGGTTGCCTACTGCAAGTATACCCGAGAAAGAGAGGATTGTAACATTTGGTTGCGTCTAATAAGCAGCACCCAACAACGATGAGCAATGCAATGGACATAGTACCCCCAGCAGGGGAAGGAGGAGCAGCAGGACCCCCAGCAGGAGGGGCTGCAAACCCCCCGCCAGTAACACAAATCCATGGGTTTACTCCGAAGCAATTTGCGGAGATTATAGATCACCTAAACAGCAGAAGGGAAGATGGAGATCGAATGAAGGTAGAGAAGCCACCTACATTCAACGGAGTACGAAGCAAGCTGCGAACATTTTTGGCCCAATGCAGAGTGTATTTCGACGCTACGGGAACAACAGAAGCAAGGCGGAAGATTACATATGTCAAATCCTTGTTAAGGGAAGGAGTGGCCAACTGGGTAACCCCCTATACAGAAGGCAGGAGACCGGAACCCTGAACAACATATGAAGAATTCGTTGAAGCACTCCAAGGCCAGTTCGGAGACATCAACGCAGAAAATGCGGCACGCACGAAACTGGAACAATTAAGACAGGGAAGAGAACCAGTCACGGATTACTGGAATGAATTCCAACTTACGGCAACTGAGGCAAATGAAGATGAAGGAACTCTAAGGAGACAGTTCCTGAAGGGAATCAACAGAACGCTGCAGGATGCTTGGGCCGCCGACCACTTCACGGCCAATAACGTGGAAGACATGGCCAGGTGGGCCATTGAGAAAGAAAACAGGATCAGCATGATCAAACACCTACAGGGAGGTCAAGCAACGGGACAAAGGACAATGGAGACATCCAGAAACCCAAACGGGACATTTAGAACAGGACGGGAAGAGACCCCAAGAGGGGACCCCATGGACCTAGACGCGACGCGAAGGAGGCCCAATCTCAACCTGTCCAAAAACGAGTTTGTTCGGAGAAGAAACAATAACCTATGCTTAGCATGCGCTAAGCCAGGACACTTGGCCAGGGAGTTCAGAAGCCCAAGAGACAGTAAGGATTATACAACGGTAAAAAAAGAATGGAAACCAATGGACCACAAAATGAGAAGGAATCGACCCATGATTAAGGAAATGGAGGTAGAGGGAGAGGAAGGGCCGGCGGGAAATGAGGACTGTCCCCAGTAAGTGATGGACTGAAGGACAGACCAGAACGAAAACCCATCATTTTATCCAATTACTATACAGCACTCCAACACACGGAATCCCTGGAACAAGAAAACGACCACGTTATAGTAAAAGTGCAATTACAAGAAGGAAAAAACACAGTCGCGATTAACGCAATGATCGATTCAGGAGCGACGGAAGACTTTATCGATAAAGAAGTCTGCAAAAAACACGGAATAACAATAAAGGAAGCCAAGAAGGCAAGAGAAATTTACTTGGCGGATGGAAAACTGAGCCAAATGGGGCCCGTGAGCCACACGGCAGAGGTATCAATGAATATAGGAAGCCACTGGGAAGAAGGAACCTTTCAGGTAGCAGACCTACAGAACCACGAAATCATCCTTGGAATGCCATGGCTGAGAGAACACAATCCCACGATCGACTGGAATGAAAGAAAGATCGCATTCAATAGCGAACGATGTACGACATGGTGTCTCAACAGTTCGCCAGTGGTTTACTCAGTACCAGAAGTGGAAGCCCAGGAAGAGAACCTGATCACAAGACTTTCGGAGATTCAGATCAGGGAAGACCAAAGGGTCAAGGTCAGAAAGCTGACAACCGACGCAAGGATGCCCACCAAGGGCTCAGAAAAGGCTGCAGGACACGACCTGTATGCAAGCGAAGACGTCAAGATAACAGCCAATGGGCAAGGAATAGTATGAATGGGAATAGCACTAGGGCTACCACCCCAAACTTACGGACGCATAGCACCTCGAAGCAGTCTAGCGGTCAAATATTGACTTGCGACAAACGCAGGAGTAATCGACGAAGATTACACAGGAGAAGTGAAGGTAGTTATGGTCAATCTGGGTAACAAAGAATACCAGATAAAAAAGGGAGACCGAATTGCGCAGCTCCTGGTAGAGAAAATCAACACTGAAGACTTACTAGAAGTAATGGAGTTGAGAGACACTAAGAGGGGGAACAAGGGATTCGGAAGCTCAGACCCTGCTGATACCCAACAACCAGAAGAAAAGAAGCAATCCAAGAAGATTGAGATCCACGAAATATCAGCCAAAGCATTCGGACACTTCTATAGACGAGGAGAATCCACAGGGATAGTCCGATGGAAAAAAGAAGAAGAAATTCGGGTAGAGGCCATCAATATCAGCACGGAATTGGCCATACAACACCGAAAGAGAGAGGATGAAAGAAGACTGGAAGAAATAATTCCAAAAGAATACCATCATCTGTTGGACGTATTCGAACAAGAAGAAAAGAGAGGGCTACCTCCACATAGGGAAGAAATAGACCTGGGGATAACCCTGGAAGAGGGAAAAAAGGTCCCAAAGAAGAGAATATACAAACTGGGAGCCCACGAACTAAGCGAGTTAAAAAATTACATCCAACAAAACAAAGAATAAGGCTGGATCCGACAGGTGTGGACAGACCAGGCCTCACTAATACTATTCGTAAAAAAAAAGGACGGAAGCCTCAGATTATGCGTGGACTATAGGGGACTCAATGAAATCACGAAAAAGGATAGATACCCCTTACCCTTGATAGGGGAAGCTCTGGACAGACTAAGCACGGCAAAGTACTTCACCAAGTTAGACATAAAAGATGCATATCACAACATAAGAATCCGAGAAGGGGACGAAAGCAAGACAACCTTTGCTAGCAAACTAGGAACATACGAATACTTGGTAATGCCATTCGGGCTGACCAATGCCCCGGTGGCTTTTCAACGATGGATCAACAACACCTTATGGAAATATATTGACGAATGCTGCATAATATACCTGGACGATGTCCTGGTATATTCAGACAACCTCGAGCAGCACAAAAGGGACGTTGGCAATATATTGGCCGACATAAGAGAATCTGGAATGAGAGTCAAACCATCGAAGTGCGAATTCCATAAAAAGGAAACAGAATACTTAGAATTTATCATCAACCGAGAGGGAATCCAGACAGACCCAATTAAGACCAGTGCGGTATGGGACTGGAATCCTCCACAAAAAGTCAAGGAAGTACAATGTTTTCTAGGATTCTGCAACTTCTATCGAAGGTTCATCGAAGGATTCAGTCGCACAGCAAAACCTCTCTACCGGTTAACCGAGAAAAAGAACAAGTGGGAATGGGGAGAAATGGAGCAGAAAGCCTTTGAGGAACTAAAGAAAAAACTCACCACATCCCCAGTATTAACACATTACGATCCAACGAAACCCACGATGATAGAAACCGATGCTTCCAAATACCTTTGCACAGGCATCCTGTCTCAACAAGGAGCAGACAGGAAATGGAACCCAGTGGCTTACCGCTCAAAAACAATGAATAAGGCACAATGCAACTATGACATTCACAACAAAGAACTACTGGCAATAGTTCAAGCACTGAAGGAATGGAGGAGCTACGTAAAAGGATGTCAACACCAAGTAAAGGTCATAACGGACCACAAAAACCTGGTACCCTTCATGACCACAAAAGAGCTAAACGAACGACAAATTCGATGGGAGGAATACCTAAGTCAGTTTGACTTCAAGATACAATACAGACCAGGGAAGGAAGGAGGAAAACCAGACGCTCTAACCAGAAGGGAAGGAGACCTACCACAGGAAGGGGACCTGAGGATCACGTACAAGCAGAGAACCCTATTACCGAAGGAAAAATACTTCCTAGAAGAAATGGAACTGGTGGAGATCTATGACCAGAATAAAGAAGAAATACCACATGCGGTACAACAAGATCCATGGATTCAGGAAATCCGAAAGGCATTGGCAACAGGACAAAAGGAACTGAAGGGAGTAGCCCTGGGCCTATGTCAATGGAAGGATGACTACCTATAGTATCAAGGGAAGATATGGATCCCAGAAAACGAAAACTTAAGGACAACAATTATTCAGAGACACCACGATGGTCCCCTAGCAGGGCATGGGGGGATAGCCAAGACAACCGACCTAATCCAACGAAAATACTACTGGCCAAAGATAAGGGAAACAATCAAGCGGTACGTAAAAAACTGTGACACATGTCAACGAACAAAAGTGGTACGACACGCGCCTTATGGACTACTGCAACCGAACGAAGCACCCGACCGACCATGGAAATCGATCGCCATGGATTTCATCACTGACCTACCAAGATCGGAAGGTTATGACATGATATTGGTTGTCATCGATCGTCTCACAAAAATGAGTCATTTCATCCCCTGCAAGAAGGATCTAGACGCACGGCAATTTGCAAACCTGTTCCTTAAAGAAGTGGCTAGACTTCACGGATTACCAAAAGATATCATCACTGATAGAGGATCCCTGTTCACTTCAGACCTATGGAAGGAAATCACAAGCAAATCAGGAATCGAAAGAAGACTCAGCACAGCATTCCACCCCCAAACAGATGGACAGACAGAAAGGACCAATGGGATACTAGAGCAGTATCTGCGAGCATATATCAATTATCAACAGAATAATTGGTGCGAACTCCTACCACTGGCGGAATTCGCCTACAACAATGGGCATCATGAGACTATAGGGACATCAACATTTTACGCGAACTATGGAATACATCCAGAATATGAAATGATCGGACACCTGATGAAGGCAAGAATGACGCCGAAGGAAGGAATGAGTCACCTGCACAAGTCATTGCGTCAGGAAATAATCGCAGCACAATTGCGACAAAAAGATATTTACGATCAACACAGAAAACCAGATCCCAATTTGAAATCAGGAGACATGGTATGGTTGTTGCCAAAAAATATCAAGACCATGAGACCATCTAAGAAACTAGATTACAAGAAAATTGGACCATTCGAAATAGTGGCAAAAGTCGGCCAGAGTGCATATAAACTGGCTCTTCCGCCATCAATGAGAATACACAACACATTCCACATCTCACTACTCGAACCCTACCAAGACAATCAATTCCCCTCTCAAACACAAGACCCCCCACCACCTATCGAAATAGATGGCGAAAACGAATACGAACTCGAGGAAGTCATAGACTCTAGGCTACATCGCGGCAACCTGCAATATCGAGCCAAGTGGACAGGATACTCACCAGAACACGACAAAACCTGGTACCCAGCCAATAACTTCAAAAATGCCGAACTCGCAACCGATCGTTTCCACTCAAAGTACCCCCATAAACCAAGAATGGGTACGCGTCACAATAAAACGATCGCACTCCACGTCCCCACCCAAGACTGAACCGTGGGATAACTCGGGGTATGTCCCCAGAGACACCACCCCCACCAGTCCCAAGTATTCGGGACCAATAGGAAGAGATAGGATGGATGAACAGAGGGAATATACGGAGAAATTAGCACACAAGGCACTGTCCTGGACTGGCTGTTATGATGATAGCTGTCCAGTACACCTATGAGACAAAGAAGGAGGAAACTGGTTCCCCAGGGAACCAAGGAAAAGAAGAGCCCACAAAGAGGTAGTGGGATGGGAACATTGCTACAATGATCGGTGTAGGGAACACCGATGGAAAAAGGTGGATGCGGGATATTACCCGAGGGTGACAGGAGAAAGGCTGCAACTATCAACGATAGATGAGCAGCTAAGAAAGAAGAGAAAAACCGTGAGGACACGGTTGGGGAAAGAGGAGAGCGAAAAAACAGAACCGGACGCCGAAACACTGCACGGGCAGATAAACGACCTCCGGAAACTGTTAAACGACAAGGAAAAAATAATCGAAAGCCAACAAAGAACAATCGAAGACCAAAAACGTGCCTTTCGAAATGCTGGTAGTACGATGGAATCCTTGCAACAACGATGCCAAAGACTGGAAGAAGGTCGACGGCAGTGGAAACAAGAGGCTCGGGAGATAGGAGCAAAATTGTGGAGAATGGGAGGTTAGGAAGATAGCATCGTGGGACCGATGCTAGGGAAGGACGGGAGCTAATGTCACAAATTGTGACTAAGCAAGGCAGACTGGCAAGGCAGATTTCACCTGACTCATACTTATGAGTCAGAAGGGACGAGTATTTCACATGACTTGCGCTAGCAAGTCATTAGTAGGTTTTTATTGGTTGTTTGATTTTCTATGACTCGCAATAGCAATCATATGATGTTATGTTCTCACACGTGACTCAGATTATGAGTCACAGGTTTGATACATGTGATGCGATTTGTGCACATGATTAGTTCTTTGGTTTTTGATTGGTTTTATTAGTTAGCGAGGACAACTCATAGGAGTCAGCTGATGGATTTCACACGATGACTCATTCGAGTCACGCGTATGGATAACTCACAGGGATGAGTCATCAAGGGATAGGGTTGGGGGAGGAACGACTATATAAGGAGGCCTGTAGGCGAGAGTAGTTAGTTCCTCACGCAACCATCTAAATACTTTTCAATATAAAAAGCTTTTCTACCAAACCAGAAATCCGTTCGAACATTCAAAAGTTGGCGTCGGGAGAATAAAGGATTCGTAGAAGTCAAGGACTTGTACTACGGAGACCGAAAAAGTAAGCGAAAGGGAGGAAACAGATCAACGATCAAGGAAGATAAGAAAGGTTGCCTACTGCAAGTATACCCGAGAAAGAGAGGATTGTAACAACACCCCCCTTACTCCCCTGATTTAAATCCTATTGAGCATGTATGGGTTGAGCTTAAAAAGTAATTACACCAGCAGTATCCAAGGATTGGAGATACCCCAGGAGGAAAAGAAACTGTTAAGAAGAGGCTTGCACAGGTGTTACCTTTAGTTTGGGAGACAATTCCTGAGGAGTTTTTTGAAAAGTTGTGGAAATCAATGCCTGATAGAGTAACTGCAGTATTGGAAGCAAAGGGAGGTTATACAAGGTATTAGCTAGTTTTATTTATTATTTCCTTACTTTAAAATATATACAGTAGATGATTAATCATTGATCATTGTTGATTATTGAGGAGGGGACTCAGAGTGAGCATACATGCCTGCACGCATGCCCATTGACAACCCCACCTGTTAGGGAGTAGTCCAACTGTAGATAGGGCCGGTAGGTCTAAGCCGTAAGCTTCTTGAAATAAGGTAAGGTAAGATAAAACAAAGATTGTTAAGGTAGGCTCGTATTTTCCAAAGGTCTGGAAAGGATAAGTGTAATAAGGATTTTTCAAGGGTAAGATAATAAATATATTAATAAGATCTCTTCTCCATTGCTTGATATTTCTAATAGCTGGGAGTACCTTGATATTTATATTCTGTGTCTGGGTTATTGTGGGCTACAACCAACTCCCATACTATCTAACTACCTCTGTCAAAAACCTCTTAAATTTCCTAAGTGCGAATGCTTTTGACCCTGAGAATATTTGCCTTGCTTAGCTTTGATCTCTTCAGACTCCTATTGTTTCTGGGGGGTGTGAACACTCCTCCTGTAGGTAGTCTTCAATCTCTCCACTATATGAACTTAATTTGAGTATGCTGCCCTAATGGCAACTATACCAATTGTTCTGCCTCAAAACATAAAGTGATCAGTTTTAATGAATGAGCGCGGCCATTGTGTTGCATATTGATGCATCACAAGGCCCATCAGATATATAGGGTCTTTTGCTCTGGATCAAGCCAATAGCTTATCCAGCGAAAACCTCTCATACCGATTCTCGAGTAGGCCCTCTTGGGGGCACTACTTCTTTCAAAGCAGGAGGCTCGGCTCTATGGCTACCCGTCGGTGCCATAGGCTCACGATATTCAGTCACTAAGATTTCTTCCCTAATCGTCCCATTACTTATCAGCCATAATATTTAACTGCTAATGTACAAGGTAATAGCTTGCTCAAAACTTAACCAAGTTCTTCCGAGTCACTTCCCATGAGTCGCCCAAGGTGTCCTCTCATATATCTTACAGATAGCATCCGGTTGGACGGACGGCGACGACATATATGGTGTTATGCTGAAGGTGCCATTTATTGTAACTAAAGTGTCGGGACACAACTCGGCCATAATACCGTGATGACGCCTGGTCCCTACATGGGGGCTGCAGGGGTATGGTAGAAATAATCCTGAGTAAAGGCTGGGTAACTTTGGCCCTTTTTCCATATGCCTAACACCACCATTGACAACCCCACTGTTGACCCACCATATTATGGCACAACTGCAATTAAACATGTCTCAGATCATGAACACTTCTGATGAGGGGCTGTATTAACTTTTTGTTGGGCCTACTTTTTTAACTACACTTTTGTTGGTTTATCACGAGTGGAACCATATCCAGAATTTATCTGGTGTTTCTCCATTAAGGACTGATTCTCCTTGTAATCTCTGGTAATGCCAGCCCTCCCCATGTAATACCTGATAATTCTGGACAACTGTACATACTCATTGGTAAGATTGAGCTACTCCTTAATGCATTTGGTCTTTTTTGTATCTCATGAAATATCCTTACATAATCCCACTCCTACACTGGCCTCATGTATTTTTTTGTATTAATCTTGGGTACAACAACTGGAGTTTTATAATTTGACCCCCCATACCCCCCATACCTCATGAGGTATGGGGTACAAATGTGAACTTTTACTGATGATCTTTGCCAAATACATTCTTTATCTCTTCTATTATTTGATTCATATTCCTCCTTATAAGGAGTATATAATTGATAAGATTTGGATGAATACTTCCAATGACTTCTACCTTATAGTATAAGATAAAAGGGAATGATATACGAGAAGACTTAATCTTAGGAGGCCTAAGATTTAGTATGAAGAAGTTTAAGACTGTGAAAGAGGAAAGAATAAGAGAAGTATAAGCTAAGGGTTGTATTCATAGACTAAAGTAATATGAGGAAGAAGAATAATATTATCATTATACAATCATTGCCTGTTGCAAAGTTATAAGCAAGGAGGTGATCCTAACAGTTGGATGATGCAAGCGATTGCATGGCCCAGGGATAGTGTATGATTGTAAAGAGCATGGAAACCATCAACTGAAGGTTGAAAACGGACCTCCAGGCACCTGTTTAAAACGTGAACCTTCAACTCTGCCTATGAAGGTGGTCTAGCTGTTTTTGGCTGGCCACCCCCACTAGCATACTCTGATTTTCAACGCCGTTTTGGATGTAAATTTATGGTCAGTAACTTTGAATACCCTTACTGGTATTGAACCTCACTACCGAATTAATAACTTGGGGTGTGTGTGGGCTCGAAAACGAACGAAGGGATACAAGTACCGTACAAGGTCCGGCAAGAAGTTATGGAACAGTTATTTAATGTTAACAAGCCAAATATATCTCTGTCTATTCCGGTTGATGGGCGCCTACCCTTGTACCCGCTAGAAAGTTAATAAACAGTTAATTTAGGTTAACCTGCAAAATGATCCCTCTGTCTTGTACGAAAACATCTCCCCTGGCACTTGTACGATGGAAAGATTCACAATTAATAATCCAAGTGGTGAGGAGAGTGTGGGGTTAGGGTTATTCGGTTGGGGGATGGAAGGGAAGTGCGCCATCGGACCTGCTCCATGAAGCGGCTCGGCAAATAGCATGCCATATCATATCGTAGTGTTCAGACCTTTTAATCCTAACCTACTGTATGATAGAGCAAAAGACTGGAGAGAGACAGCTAGAGGTGGGAGAAAGGTGGAGAGAAAACTGAGTGAGGATAAGTGAAAATTTTGCTATACTAGTCTGTATTATACGCTTCACTTTGTAGTTGAGAAAACTGATGCAAGGGAAAAAGAGAGAATAAGGAGACACAGAAGAGTACGGTGACCAGAGAAAAAAAAAGAAAAAAAGGCACCAGACAGGTACAGTCAGAATTGGGTGTTCAGGGCATCGGCGGATTTGGCCTTCCCCATTTTCTATCCTGCAACGGGCTTGCTGCTACAGTACTCCTTCACTTCCTCCCCCCTCCTTCTAAACTCTCTGTCCTAGCAAATACACACTATCATACCGGTACCTACACTCCCTCCTTCCCTCACTAAGAACAGCCAAACCCATACTACGCTACCGTACTCCTACACACCCCCACACCTTAACCACCCTCCTTCCCTCACTTAAACTGCTCAGCGCCAATCCTCACGCCTTCACGCCCTCACGCCCTCACACCCTTACGCCCTTCCCAGACTTTTTTCTGGCTACTGGCTGCTGCAACCGGACGCGGCTCTCTCGTCAAATTTAAACTTATTACTTTCAATTAGCCTACTGCCATTCATTAAATTGCATTTTCTTAAATCCATCCTTCCGACCACCTACCGAACTTAATCTTCCCCCACTCTTAACTTCAAAGTGACCCTCAGACGAAACAATAAGGTACGATACATGAGCCCTGGCGCATTATTTCTCTGCCCCTGCTAGTACACCGAACACCTGTCACTCGTGAACCTCCACTCTTCCTCTTGGTGCTAAACTACGACTACAATCACATCTAATACCCATCGCCTCCACCAGACCATCACCACTACGACAAACAACAAACTTCACATATCCCTCAAATTATCAACTTGCAGCGTCCCATGGATGGGGACAGGAGGCTGGTGCAGACTTTGTTGGAGAGGCTTTCAGCGAGGGTACATCTTCGACTCCTACTGCTATTGCGAACCCGATACACTGGGTTCGTTGAGGAGAGTTAATCAGCTGATTATTTGTTGCGCAGCTCCCATTTCGGACCGGGGATGACTTGAGCGATGTTAGACGCGATGAAGTCGTTGCCTTGGCTCGGGGCTCGTTGATTGAGCTGGCAAGGGCGCAGATCGACATTGTCGTTGACAGCATCGCGAAGCACCTAGAGTCCATTTCACGGGTATGTCTAATTTAATTAAGCTCTTTTCGAATCTTAAACGGTTGTGGCATGTACTGAGATGTCTTTTGCGGTGTAGGGTTTTGGTGATCTTGCTCCTAGGAGTAGGCCTTTAGTACTCCTCACCCAGACCTACTTGGTTGAAGTTCTCGCCGACTGCACGGGCGCTCATTGGGACTCTATCGACGCTGCGCATCGAGGGATGGTGGGAGAGAGGGCTTCAGTTGCAGAGCCATTACGGAAACCAGGGGTTTCAACGAGGAAGTCACGGAGAAGAGAAAGAGAGCCGCCACCACTGGACGACATACAAGCTAAATATGTTCTGGAATTACTTTTACGACTAACGGCAACCCCGCTAATGGACGATGGGCATGGCCCATCTGTGGGGAGAAAGGAGAATAATAATAACTCCCAATCAGAGGAGCGTAGTCTGGACGGGCTTCCCAAGAAGGCCAGCGATCTCGAGCGTGCGTCGTTCAAAGTGATCGAGTATCTTAGCGCTTCAAATTGGGCCTTGGTGTTCCACACCATGTCTCAAAGGTTAAAATTCTTACGAACGACCGCCTCTGACGATAGTGATGCTAGCGGACTCCAATTCATTGCTCACATGTGGATTAATCAGGAGAAGCTGTCACTTATTATTAAGGAAATTAGCGGTAGTTTCCTTCCCTTACGGAAGCCTGCACAAAACATGCTTGCTGCGTTATTACCAGAGACTATTCATCGGTGGATCGAAGCTCATCCAAATGACTTTGTTGATTTACATGTAAATAATAGGCGACTTGAAAAAGGTGTAGATATCTTATTCGATATCGCTACATCACTTGCAGATGGTGCCAAGCGACGGGCTATCATCTGGCCGCTTCAAACAGCTCTCATACTTCTTTTACCGGACGTCTTCTGGACCCTGGAACTGCGGAGTGAGCAGCGGGGAAGTCTGTCCAAAAAAGTTGCTTTCTTAAATGATCTCCGGCGTTCTCTGCGACTTCCAAGGAGCTCAGACATTGCCGCATCATGTCTTATCATCATGTGCCGTGCCGGTAGCCTCTTCCCAGCTGAGTCGGAAAGCGCTCTTCTCGGCTTTGCGTTGGACGTGCAGAATGAAGTGACAGAAGAAATATTCCGACGGCAACAATTTGGCGAAGATCTCAGTGTTGATACGGACATCATGATAAAAGCCTTTGTGAGTTCGGCAAAACTGGGAGTAGATAGCGTTGTCGAGAACTTGTTACCAAGGTGCCTGGATAAAAACTCGCCAATTACGTTCAAGATTACAGTCTTTGCTGGGGTGGCCGTGTTGGCCTCGCAGGTAAGTTATGGGGATCCCATGAATATAGTAGTTAGTGGCGGGTATCGGTTATAGTTGCTAATTCTAGCCTGTCTTCTCTAGAATAATGCAGAAAGTTATGATGCGTTATATCATGCGATTGCGCCCGAAGCCAGAGAGCTCTTTATTGTATGTTATCTTTACTCTCGCTCGTTATGCGTTGCAATCTAACAGCCAACTAGAACATCGCTTCAACTCGACATGCCAATAGCAGTAGCACAAATGGAACCTCTTTAGCAGGAAGTACTCTCAATTCACAGACCCGGCATAAAAATCTGTCAACCGATAGCATCGGATCATCAGAATTACTATATCAGCTGTTAGAGCTTCTCAAAATGCGTCCATTATTGATGTATGAGAATTTGAATGCAGGCGCCGAAGAATGGGATAGATTAGGAGATAGGATGATTAGCAGTCTTTTAAGACTCATATATGACGATGACGAATTTGTTAGGAATTCAGCTGTGGTATTTGCCAGGAGGCTCTTGAGTCCAGAAGCCTTTCAGATGACTACAAACATGCGACTAGGCGAAGGGGCGATCAGTGTGCTAAACTTCTTCTGGAAAGCAACGTTAGTTCCCCCTAAATTACCAATTTGACGGTGCTAAACAAAAAATGGGACAAATAGATCTGCGATTGTAGCTACCTTGTCAAAGAAGTTACTCGATTTTGACTTCCGAGATCCGGGATTGAAGAGCATGTTGGAGCTGGTTCACGGGTATCTGGAAACTAGAGTTAGCATCATTTCCTCTAGAAAGGTGAATTCTGCCTCTGACGCACAAGTACCTTCATCAACCAAAGCTGAATTTTCCAAAAAGGACATTACAGAAGGCATTACAGATATTCCTGAGCGCACAATCGCCAACGTATCACTCGAGGTGTCATTCTTGGTCTTGCTATGCTCTAGTGATCTTGACATATGCTCTATCACAACACATGCTATTGCTCTTCTTTGCGAAGAGGGGCGTTTAACGGAGAATCCCGACGATCTGGCGAGGAGTAATCTTACAGTTATGCGCAACTTTCCTGTATATTCTGAATTATCTTTACAGACGTTTAGAATCACAGGCCCCGTGGCATTCCAGAAGCGATTGAGGAAACTGCTGACGAGAATGAGCATGCCTGGTCCAGGAATACTGACAGCTTGGGAAGCAGTTTTTACGAGATGGCGGACACTTTCAAAACA
This sequence comes from Choiromyces venosus 120613-1, assembly GCA_003788595.2. Taxonomy (NCBI): domain Eukaryota; kingdom Fungi; phylum Ascomycota; class Pezizomycetes; order Pezizales; family Tuberaceae; genus Choiromyces; species Choiromyces venosus. Next base: position 144,726 of record ML120464.1, read on the forward strand.
TATTCTCTCACCTGGTGTAGCAAGTGCTGGTGGAATAGATGATAGGCTATTTGCAGAGTGGAGAAATTATTCGGGCTTCTTAGCCTCAATTGCGGGATGCTGCATTGCGGATTTGCCACACGGCCCACACCAACTTCGTACAGACGACTCAACGCCGTTAGGTTTACGCTGGATCGATCGCCTTGCCAGTGACGGTGATCAAATGAGCCTGTTGGAACGATTTATGAAGCAGTGCTTACAATTACTGGTGTGCAAACTCGTCAATGTACGGGAAAACATAAGAGAGGTTCTCGGGACTGAGTTGAATCCCCGGCTCTACCTTCAGTTATTCAGAAGCTTGGAGACGGAATTCAGTATTTTGTTTGACCCTGGATTCAAAGACACTCTGAGTGAGAGCCGGACGCTGTTTGCAGAGCAAGCCTGTAGTCTGCTGAAGACCATTGTGGAGAGATTGGAGGATGCTCAGGACATGTTTCTTACAGTCGACTTGGGAGCACTGACATTGAGTCTTGCGAGATACTTGAACACGCTTAAGGAGGATTACACTACGTTGAGGGTCAAGATTAGGATGTGTCAGTTGGTGGAGCTTGTCGCTAGGAAAAAGGAATTGGTGAATCTCAGGCAGGATATTAGAGTACGAAATAATCTGCTGCAGATTCTTAGCGAGTGGATGCCTCGTCCTGCAAAGGTAGCCCTTTCATCTGTTCCCCTAATATAATTTTTCTAAAAACTAATGTTCTTTTTTAATAGGAGACAAATTATCCAATCAATCCTCGCAAGGATGAGCTTATACGCCCGCAACGTGATCTCGACCGTGCCTGTCTCAAAGCTCTTGTAAATTTACTTCACCGCCTCCCATTACAGCCTCCAGAGACTGCGCATGATAGCGCGGATGTTGTTGATGCTCGCTCACAGATGTTCTGCAGCTATTTTACCTTGTTCCTTTCATTGTTGGACTCTAGCCAGCTTGAAAGCGATAGAAGACGTGAATTGCAGACTGTCTCATTAGCTAAAGATGATGCTAGCAGCTTCCAAGACCTTGCAATCCAAGCATTGAGTAACTTGCTTAGCGCGAACGTAGATGTCGGCTTGAAGTTCAGTTTGGAGATTGGCTACCATGACGATATACAGACAAGAACTGCCTTCATGCACGTACTCACTAATATCTTAACTCAGGGGACAGAATTTGGAGCCTTAGGTGATTCGGCCATTGGCGAGAAGTACGAGAAGCTGATTGATGTGAGTTCTGCCCTGCGACTAGCTAGTACGACGGAAATACTAATAAAGGAAATTTAGTTACTCGTGAATGACCTCCAGTTTGCCTTGGCCTTGTGTGATAGCTGTCCCAGCAGCGAGGTTGATGAGATGAGCATTGCGTTACTTAACATCTTTGATTCGCGAGGTCTAGGGTTGACCCTGTTGAAGGAGCTCATCGAGCAAGAGGTTGCAAATACAGGTCAGTTTCGCTCTAAATACTCTAGGGGTGATATAATAGGATTGGAGCTAATCCTGTAATAGAGAGTGAATCGGAGCTTCTCCGAAGAAACTGTGTGGCGACAAAAATGCTTTCCGTCTTTGCCAAATGGAAGGGATCAGAATATTTGCGCAATGTTCTCCAGAAGGTCCTCCAGCGAGTGATCGTTTCGTCTGATAAGCTTGGTCTAGAACTCGACCCAGCGAGGACTCCTTCGACGGAAGAGCTACATAGAAACGAGTTACAATTACGATATATCACCAAGGTGTTTATCGATGAGATCTGTAAATCCGGGAACATCGTCCCAAATTCTTTCAGATGGATCTGCCACACCATCACTACTTGTGTAACGTCACGGTTCCCGGAAGCAAAATTCACCGCTGTCGGTGCATTCATATTCCTTCGATTCTTTTGCCCGGCAATTGTCGCGCCCGACTCGGAAGGCCTCGTCAATAACATCCCGAACAAGGAGATGCGGAGAGGACTGCTGCTGATTGCTAAAATTGTGCAGAACCTTGCCAACAATGTCTTGTTCGGGGCCAAAGAGCCTTACATGATCCCACTGAATGACTTCCTCACGGCAAATATTTGCGTAGTCACGGCTTTCCTCCGCGAGATTTCTAGCCTACCGAAGAAGCAGGAACCAGTTTTGGCACAAGAATCTTTCGATTTTGGCAGTAGTGTTGCCCTTCATAGATTCTTGTACGATCATTGGGAGACCGTACGACAGAAGCTCATTTTCCAAGAAAAGCATAAGGCAAGGTTGAATGGGGAAAAGAATTTTTCTGCCGATGGTGGGCCGTCGAACTTGCAGTTGTCTATTACGAAATTCTCTGCCTTGATCGGTACTCTCGGGGCTCCGCCGTTGGACATCAGTTTGGGGAGGCCGACACTTACGGGAAATATTCAACCGGCTTATAGTAGATATCAACATTTCATGCTGAGGAACTCTGGCAGAAGTGTGGAGAGTATTCTTGCTGCTAGGATTGTTTACGATGGCGGAGAGACTAAAGATAACATGCCGGTTATCTGCTTCGTACTGAGGAATATCAATATTGGAACTGTGGATCCTGATCTATTGATATACTGCTATTTGAAGGTTTGTTACTCTACTCACTGTCTCTTTCTAGTTGGCGCTGATGTTCGATGGTCTAGATTGCGAGCAGGATGTGGCACAAGCCCTTCGCAGTGCTCATTGATGCTACTTGCTACAGTCTGAACAACGAGATGCCAGACGAACTCTACAAGAAAATTGACAGCCTTATGCCCCCAGATATGGTCAAGAACTATAGTAGGTTGTACATTTATAACATGAACACTGCTTATCGCAAGTTCTTCCGCCGGCAATTGCGTTATGCCGTCCGCGATGAGAATAATGCCTGGAATCCGAACAATATCGACTTTATTATGTTGGGCAGTCTGGCGGAATTACAGCAGCATTTCAATCTTGGCTCTCTGCATCTCCCTAAGGAGACAATGAGCTTTCTGAGTGATCCCCGGTATATGTATCATCATATCACTCGGTTATCGAAGACCAAAGGCAAAATAGAGGTGGTATTCAAAATTGGCACCCAGTATATCCAGATCACGCCCACAAAGAAGCAGGAAATTGTCGCCGGGCTGAAGATGTCCGCTACTATCAACGATATCTTCCGATTGAATGATGTGGAGGAAGCCAACGCGTCTTTCCATACGGATGAAGAGAATGCCTTCGGGATTAAGACTGATAATGGGAAGCTCACTATGTTCTTCTCGAGTCCTAAGAAGAATGAGATTGTTCAAACTCTCAAGAACTCAAAGTCGAAGTACTCTAAGGATAACAGGCCTTCAAAGCTCAATGAGAGGACAATAAGACCAGAGGATGTTCCCGGAACTTTGTTAAACATTTCTCTGATGAACATTGCCAGCTATGACCAGTATCTGAGGCTGGCAGCATATAACCTCCTCTGCGCGCTGTGCCAGGCTTTCCGGTTCAATCTGGATAGACAATTTGTCAGCGCGAAAGGCTTGAGTATTCCGACGGATTCGGTAACCCTGATTGTGGGTGTGAGTGAGAAGTTGGCGGCAGCAGAGCCACAACTGACATTCGACTTTTTGTCTGAATTCTTCGTCGGTTGGGAGAAGTCACATCCCCAACAGCGACCACTGAACATTCTGTATATGGCGCCTTGGTTGGCAAATCTTCATTCGCAGGTGCTAATGGGGGAGGATGCTGAGCGCGGGAAAGAACGGCTGGCAACCATTGCAAGGAAGATGATTGATATCACGGTGCGGGAACCAAGGCTTTATACATCTTTCCAGCAGAACGCCTGGTGCGTCATCAGCAAGGATGAGGGTTTATTGGACGTCTTCTTGGACGAATTGATCAAATCGGCAATGAATTTTGGGTTTGGATCGGAGGGGGCGGAAACGATTGGTTCCATCGCATCGAGTTTCGGAACTCTGACAATCCGAGGGAAGATTATTGCTAGGATAAGAAAAGTTCTTAATAGGTCGTCACTAAGACCGATGAGACATCTGGTGGACAATATTGTTTGGAATGAGATTTGCGTGTTGCTGAGACTTTGCCTTGCCATCTCTTTTGATAGCAGGATCCAAGCGCAAATGTATCTGCCCGAGCTCTTCCATATCATCACGATGGTCGTCAATTGCGGATCTATTCTTGTTAGATCTACGGTACATAGCTTATTGGTCAACACGGTTCACTCGATATGTGTTTCGTTCCCGTTAGAAGAGGCGAAATTGACGCAATTGAAGGGGATACTGACGAGCTTGTCGGAGCCAAAGCTTTGTTTGCTATTCAGCTTGAACAGGCCGACCAGTAGGGATGCTTTAGCAATCCAAGAGCAAAGAGGCTCAGAAACTACTACTGCTACGTCTATGGAGTTGATCACCAACCTGCTATTGGAGATTGTATCCGTCGCTGCACCGTCAACCGATATGGCGAACATATGGCGGGCCCGGTGGATGAGTCTCGTCGCAAGCACGGCTTTCCAGAGCAACCCAGCAATCCAATCCCGGGCATTCGCAGTCATGGGATGTCTCGCTCGGGAAGACGTCGACGACGATCTACTCTACCAGGTGCTCGTAGCCTTACGCGGGGCCCTATCCAGATACTCGGAAACCGGAGATCACGAAATGCTCACCAGCATTGTTACCAGTCTAACTAAAATGATGGAAAACCTCCAGCCAACCTCCCGCTACCTCTACCAACTATTCTGGCTCGCAATGTCACTCGTGCGCGTCGGTCACGGCCAAGTCTTCACCTGTTCTGCAGGACTCCTAGAAGCGACACTGAAGACCATCGCATCATCCGGCGAATTCAAGGACAACCGCATGGTCCCGGTACTCCTGCAGGGGCGTAACCAACTGGAGGAAGCCACCGCCGCAATCGACGACATCTACAACATCAAATTCAACTCTGAGAGCTTCCACTTTGCCGTCTGCGCGACGTTAACAAAAGGCCTCCAAGACCCCTCCACCAAGCCCTCCGCGCTCCGCACACTCACCGCCTTTCTAGAAGTAATCTCCGCCAACACCCCGGAAAACTCGCACTGGGGCACCGACGTCCCCGTACCACCATACCTCTCCATGGTCCTAACCCGCACAACCAGCATCTCAGAGACGAAAGAAGTCCTCTGGATAATCGGCATCGCCCTTTCCGAAGAAGACCCCACAACCCTAGACACAGACACCACATCCAACAACCCTAGCCCCAGCCCCGGCATAATCCCAGGCACGAGCGCAGGCGGAGATATGTGCGCAAAGCTAACCCCTCTAATGGACACCATGTCGGAGCAAAACCTCCTCCTAATCGGCGCCCTCGCAGTCATAGACCTTCGCTCCTGCGAGGAGAGTATTCAGAAGTACGCCCTAGCCCTCTTCACGCGAATGGGGGAACGCCGTCCGGAAGTCTTACTACTGCTCTACGACCATTTACTAGAATACCTCGACGAGGTCCTCAACAGCTCGCACAACCCTATGCTATTGAAGGAGGCGAACGCACTCATGTGTGTCGTCAGTCTTGACGCGAGATTCGCGAATCGCGGAGCGCAGGCGAAGGAGGCGTTGGCGTTTAAGCTCCGCGCATGTGGGCTTGCGGGCATTTGGGCCGCTACGAGTTTTAGAGGGACAAAAGAGTTGGAGAAGAGGTGTGCTGGGTTGACGGATCGGTTGATTGAGGTTTGTATTTCTTGATTTTATTTTTATTTTTTTATATTTTTTCTTTTCTTTTGCTTTTCGCGCTTTTTGAAGGGGTGGATGGGAGGGAGGGAGGGCGAATGGGGATGTATGATAGTATATCGTCATTTGACGGATGCATGAGAAAAGTCTATCTTGTGCTCTTTTTTTTTTTTTTTTTTTTTTTCCCTTTTTTTTCCCATTATTATTCCGTTTCGTTCGTTGTAGTTTGCTCTTCCTCTTCCTTTTCCTTTTTTCTTTTTTTTTCCCCTTCTATTTGGGACCCTTTTTTTTTTCTTTTTTCCCTATACTTGTTTTGTGTTTCATCGATTGCATCGGATGGTGTGGGGCGTTTTTTTTTTTTTGGTTTTCTGTTTTTTTTTTTTTTTTTTTTTTTTTTTTTTTTTTTTTTTTTTTTTTGTTTTTTTTTTTTTTTTTTTTTTGCTTGTCTTTGCGATGATTTTCTTTTATGACTTGTTTGTTTTTGCTTCGCTTTGCTTTGATTTATGATACCGTGATGATGGATGGATGGATGGATGGATGGATGGATGGTATGGGAAGTTGGCAGGGAGGGAGGAAGGAAGGAAGGAAGGAAGGAAGGAAGGGATTGGATGAGAAAAATGTTGGTTGGTTGGTTTGGCAGGTTAATGATATTATGGCTTTATGACGATGTTATGATTAGGAGCGAGTGAGTTGTTGTGTTTAGTGTTGTTAGGTATAGGATGGGATGGGGTATGGTAGGGAGGTGAAGTTGTGATACCCTTTCATTGCATTCTAATGTAGAGTAAAAGAACCGGTATTTGGAAAATGGAAAAATGGAAATGATGACGATGCAGTATTAGGTATACCAGTAAACCCGCCAATATCAAAACAAAACAAGACAAAAAAAAAAAAAAAACTCTATACAATGGTAACCCAACCAACCCAATGCCAAATTCAATAATACAAAAGAAACCCCGGGAAGCTCACAAATGCGGCACCCCCAAACTCGCCATCCCCAGATTAACAATACTAACCACGCCCTCGCCCAAAATCAATCCCGAGGCCAAAACCACCAACCGTGCTTCCGTCCCTTCTCCTTCCCCCCGCCCACCAAACCACCACTGCAACAAGCCGCCCGCAACCCTCGCGAGCGTGAAGCTAGGAACGTTATACATCCCTACCGCAACCGCGATTCCACCGGGCAGGTACGCGGCGAAGCGACCCTTGCCCAACGCAGTCCACCCCTTCACAACCGTAATCAGGGCAAACACCGCCACGAACACCCCCGCAACACCCCTCGCGCCCTCCGGCAACCCCTGACCGAATACCAACCTTGAGCAATCGATCCATACATACGCCGTCGGCACTTGAAAGAGCTTTCCGGGGACCGGGTACACGGATGTGTAGAGGCGGTATACGCCGGCGGAAACGACAGCGCCGAACACGGAGCCTAGGAGTTGGCCGTGGAATTGTGCCTTAGGGGAAGCGCCGAGTAAGTGGCCGGTTTTTAAGTCTTGCATTATGTCGCCGGCTTGTTGCGCGCCGGCTTCGGAGATTGCGCCTGCGACTAAGTTGGTGATTATTGAGGAGGGGTGGTTGGCCGGCGTGATTAGGGCGAAGAAGAGTTGGGTGAGTTTGGAGATTCCGGAGACGGGGTTTAGGTCTGTTTGGCCTGTTGAGTGTTAGTTTTGGGGCTTTGGATTTTGGGGGGGGGGAGGGGGTTACCTAGGGCGCGGACACCCATTACGCTGAGGATTAGTGCTAGGAGGAAGGCTACGATTGTAGCGTAAAGGGGAACCATGCTGAAGACGACTTTCACGGCGAGTATGCAGAGTAGGCCGGATGCTAGGAGGCCTATTACTACGGTTTTTATAGGGACGAGGTGTGCTTCTGGTGCATCCTCTTCTGGGGGTTCATCGTCTCCTCTTTCGCTCATTCTTGACCTTCTGCTTCTCCTTCGTCTGCGAAGTCCCCAGGTTTCGTCTCCCTCCTCGTATTCATTTCCCCCACTGCCGCCAATAAGTCTCTCGTATCCTTCTGCACCTCCAGTGGCTTTCTTGTACCGTCGCCAGACAGACTTGATGATTGGTTCTAAGATCAATCCGCCGAGCGAAATCACGCTGTCGCTCAACATGATGCCCAAACTGACCCATATAATCCACCCACGACTACCGGTTGTCCAGTCGCTCACTGGGCCGGGGGCCCATTCTTTGTATTTTGCTAGCGGGGAGAGTATGCCCCAGCCGATTACCGCACCGAGCAGCATGTGTAGCGTTGTGCCTGTTCCCATGATTATGCCCTGACCCACGTATGCTGGGCTAGGGTTTAGTGTCCAGAGCCAGGTACTTGCGGCTGCGGAGCCAAATATTGGGAGGTCTCGGAGGATGGGGAAGAAGTAGGAGATGAAGGTCTGTCATATATTAGCCAACCAATAATTGTAACTACAGTATCGAAGGGGAGGCAAACATAAGTGCCACTAAGTGCAAAAGAATAAACCAGAAGTTTAGTCTTCTGTCTCCAACTCTCCTTCTTTTCCGCATCCTCCTGCGCTTCCCTATCCCTCGACCGCTCCTCTTCCTCCTCATCCACGCCAGAAACTAATCCCTCCCGCTCACTTCTAGCAGCCACCTCAGCAGTCCTCTTCTCATTCCCGTGCAACACAGAAATCATCAATGCCGTCGCCGTCCCACTCGGGAATTTCAACTTCTCCTTGATAATAACCTGCCTGCGTAGTGGTACCGCGAAGAACACACCGAAGAATGCCACGCCAATACTCCAGAACATCAATTGCAGCGTGCCAATTCTTAGCGGACCCCCCTCCTCGGGTTTGAGCAGTTTTTCGAGCGCGGGGATGACACCGACGAAGCCGGCGGAGAGGGGCATTGAGCCTACGGCCACCGCTATGGTTTGTACGAGGACTATTTTGTTTTCATTGTTGGTCGGTCGGTTAGTCGATTACTGTACTAGTACGGGGCGGAGGAGGCGGAGAAAGGGGGGAAGGGATGAACCATTCTCAACAGGCGTAAACGGAAACTCCAAGTACTTTGCGCAACTCTTGAATATCGCGAAGCCAATCAGTGAAGAAGGCATCGACATCATGGATACCCATCCCGCTGTTAACAATTTCGTTAGTAATCTCACCCGTCCATTCACCAACCAACACTCCCACCAAGGGGGCGGGGGGGAGTCGGGGAAAAACAAACTCTGCAATCCAAAATACATATTCGAAAAATTCACCACCGTCCCAACGAGTAATCCCACCACCACAGCGCGCAATGTGAATTGCCTCTCGGCAGCTTGACTTGCCGCGTATTCCCGCTGAGCAGCAGCAGAGCCTCCTCCTCCTCCTCCTCCTCCTCCGCCGCTACTATTACTGCCGCTCCGACGATTCGAAGAAGCCATCAAAGGCATCAAAGGAAGTGGAGAATGAGAATGAGAAGATTGCTCTACCGGTATCCTATAAAAAAAACCAAAAGAAGAAAAAAAAGAAGAAAGGGGCGGGAGGTAAAGAACCAGCCTTCAAGTTAACCATCCATAATCATAGCAAGTTTATAAATCAAAAAAGCCAATCTAGCTAAGCTAACTTAGACAGACCGCCAGATATTATGGTATGGTGTGAGGTGTTTATAACGTGTACCAACGGGCGTTGCAAAATGTAACGCCTGACATAATCAGGGCCAGGGGTATTTTATAAATAATTTTGATTTTCGATAATTTGGGTTCAAGTCTCACAGGGATCATGTTTTTTTTTACATAACATGTCTTTCCATCGGACAATAATAATAGTTTACTTTATAATAAATATTATACACTTGGTAATTTGGGAAGAAGGGGGGTTGGTTTATTTATATATATATGATATACATACTACTCAACATTACTTATGATAACTACGGTAACTAGTTGTGGAATTGAACCTCGCACCACCAAAAATCAAAATTATTTGCAAATACCCTTGGCCCTGATTATGTCAGGCGTTACATTTTGCAACGCCCGTTGGTACACGTTATAAACACCTCACACCATACAGAAAGATGACAATAAACGAACGGACGCATACTACCCATATGTACTCGTGTCTCCGAGCCAAGAATGGGCACCCAATCGGGAATAGGCCATATGTACCCATAAGTAGTAAAGTGTTCGCGCCATTTGAAAGACAGTGACAGTGACGCAAGATTCTTGTAAATGGAGAGAGTGATATCAACATAGGATAAAACAACCATGAAAGCTCTCAAAATCCCATAAACAAGTCTGCCAGTAGTTCTCATACAATGTAAGTGCTCGCTCTCAATTAAGTGGAATTTAGGAGTTCATATTATGAATAGTGCTATGACAAAGGGAAAGAACCTTACCCTCACTACTTGTGGGGCAATTATTGCTCTCCGCAAGCATATCCAAATGCCGTTTTCTGAAATTGCATTGGTCCTAGATCTGCCTTGTGAAACTGTATGCAGTACCTATAGCAAAGTTATAGTAGGTACAAAATCTGTCATATATAATAGAGATTTTAAGTCTTACCACAATGGCAATAGGAGCAGGCACAAGGTATGGAAATCAGAGACCTTTTAAAGGCCGCTGATATAGGAGACAAGCAAAGAGACACTCCTGCAGTACCTCAGAAATTCCCACCTGGAAGTGAAGTCTCAGAGAGACTAAAGAATCTCGCAACACAAGATGAACAGCACCGACTTCGAACTTTTCCACAGATTGCTCAAGAGGTAGGGATCAAGGCTGCCGATTCGACAATTTACCGTATTATGCATGAGCACCACCACCTCTATCATTATTTTCCCCACCATAAGCCTACTCTGGATGCCAATGCAATAGAGAAGCATTTGAGACTAGTGAATTGGGCATTAGCTCAGCCAATTGAATCATTTGTCTACTCAGATGAGATGATGTTGGAAGTTGGCGCACCTCATGGTAGTAGGAAGAAAATCACAAGACAAAAAGGCGAAGACCCATATCAGTTACCAATACACGATAAAAAAAAAGGCAATGGGTTTAGTATAATGATATCTGCAAGCATATCATTGGGCTATAAAGGCCCAATTTGGATATGGGTAAAGGAGACCCCAGAGGAAAGGAGGGAAAATGCAGAACAGTTACAACAAGAAAATATACGTACTGCTGAACAAGTAGCCCAATGATGAGTAAATGCCACAATTCCTGGCACAGCAGAATACAACTATATACAAGCACTTAATCGCGAAATTGACAACTATAATCAGCACCGTGGACCAAATAACCCCCACCACCTACACCACCGCCCCTACTGGGAGTTTGGAGAGGAAATCAGGTCAAGAAGTACAGGTGGGGGGATGGATTGGTTCATGTACCGAAAGCATGTCCTACAGGAATGAGTATATCCTTTTATTACTCGGATCCAACAGGAGACTGGACAGCAGTGCTGGCTAGTTAAGGATAATGCCAGAAACCATACAGCAGCAGCTCGAATGGATCACCAAGCTCAGGAGCTTGGAGTTAGGCGTATTCCTTTTTGGCCGCCAAACTCCCCTGATTTGAATAAAATTGAACCTTGTTGGAATTATTTGAAGGACTGCATGGCACAATATAACTTTATTGGTAGTAGTGAGGAAACAAAACAGTGTGTACAGGAGGCATTATATGCTGAGTGGGAGCGTTTGCCTCAAGAACTTATAGATCATTTTTGTATGAACTTTCATGTAAATTTACTGCAAGTCCAGGCCTGCGGAGGTGATAACCGGTTTAATGCCTAATAGGATTGTTGGCTGTGCGGGGGGGTGGTAGGGGTGGTGAATTCATGATATTTATTTTCGCTACTCAGTGGTGTATTCACTCCTTCTGAAAGCAGCATCAACACTTTACCATAAATGGCTCTTGGGAGGCTATTCCAAAAGAGGTGCCCATTCTTGGCTCGGAGACACGAGTACCGGTATGTCTGCTAGAGATGTGCAGGGAGCCTCAGGGAGGTCATAAGGACAAGACAAGGATGAAATGACGACATTTCCAGGTTAGAACATACATTTTTTCAAATTATTTTTTTTTTCGTCCGAATAGTTTTACCCTACATGCAGGAGGGAGGGCGCGATAGATAGATAGATAATCTCTGAGACTTTTTAAAACTCGTGCCGGTTGTGCTGGGTGGGTGGGTGATGGGGGATGAGATATACGCGAATATCTGTATATTCGATACAGTAATCCCCCCCCCCCTCTTTTCACTTGCCTTCCTTCAATCTCCCCTTTCTTCTTCTTCTTCTCAAGATCTCGAGAGTCGAGACTGTGTGTAAACACCCACCTTCTAACCTCCCCAACCTCCAAAACCTTGTTCCAGATTTCCGCGCACGAACCTATACCACGTGACAGACCTGGTCAAACTTAAGCCTTGCTTCCACACGCAAGATCTCAGATCTTTGCTTATATTATCTTGGCAATCGAGGACCCGGAGTGTTGTTGAGAAACTTGAGAAAGAAATTGATGAGCTACAATAAAGTTGGGGATTAGATGATTTATGGAGTATATAGTGTTCCGTAGCGGTCTTTACCGGTGGGGATTTTATTTCATCTTGTCCACCGGTAGGTAGGTATAGTAGCGGCTCTGTGGTGGTTCCGTGGCGTGGAGGAAAGTGGGTTGAAGGGGTTCCGGTGGGAGGTCATTTAGGATCACTCGGAGTCGGAGCCGGAATCAGGGGGACTGATTACTCTTACGTGATAGAATAGACTTGTGGATACATACACTACATGAATATTACAAAGCCCATACAAGTACAATCCTACAGGTATTATAACAATCCAAAGAGAGCTAAAGATGACATTTAATCTTAACAACCTTTATAATCCATCCCGTCACTAAAGGGTACAATTCCATAATACTTTTTTCACAGACCAAACCAAAACTCCCCCCAAATACCCTATTAAACACAGACGAAGAGAGAAAAAAAAATAAACTAAAAAAAAAATAAGCAAAGAAAAAGCTTTCTTCACCCTCCCCCCAATCGTGACCTCCCAAATTCCCTCGATCTTCGAACGGTAGATCTCAGAAGGGGGCTTGCGGGTGGTGCTCCGTCGACTGTTCTCCCAAATAACCTACCACCGCCCGGCGTTGCGCCAGGTGTCCTGCCAAATAACCTACTCCTTGCGAGTGCGGTGGTAACAGATGTTCTCCAAGGAGTAGACATTACTACACTCGAACTTCTCTGAGGATTTGGTGTTCCGAGCGGAGTACTCGACTGCCCTGCGCCAGGTTGAAGGGGTGCAATCCAATCTTCGCCGAAGCCGCCTTCGATTGTATCATCAAGGCCCGGCGGAATGAGTATTCTTGTCCTCTCTTGCTCTTCGAGTCTGGAATCAATGCCGTCTTGTGTCCGGATTCTCCACACCCTGAAGAGTGCCTTGAACCGTTTCCTTTCGAATCTGCTAGCCGTCATGCGAAGCATGTTCAGATGCCAGGATTTGGTCTCCCATAGGCTGAAATACTTAATTGCTGCCCGCACCGTTGCTTCTTCGGAGAAGAGTCTAGCTTGTTCTTCGAGTTCCATGTTTTGGTTATGGCGGTCGGTCCAAATGGTGAGGTGTTGTCTCATGATCCGGAGATCATTGGCTTCTTCTGCTTGGGCGGTGAGTGATAATACATTTTCCATCTGGCTCTTCCACCGTTGAAAGATGTCAAGGGCAGTGCTAGCCATCTGTTCATGACTGAAATCTTGTGCGGTATCATTCATTTCTTGGATCCTGTTGAATCTGTTTTTCCAAACCTCCATGACCTTTGCTGCAAGATTTCTCTTCGTCTTCCGGGAAGTTGTGCGGTAGGCCGTCCTTAATCTTCGTTTCCTGGACTCTCTGAATGCTTTCATCCATCTTCTTAGAGTCCTCCTGACGGTAAAATAGTAAACCGCATCATCCGCCCAATCATCAAGCTGCACGTAGATATCGCTTCCGGCTCTCCATTTCACCAGTGCTCTACTGACAAGATTACTTCGGTATACCGCCCGTGCTTCATTCCCCGAGAGTTGTATAACCCGCAATTTTCTTCGTAACATGTGCAAAGCGTCAACTGCGATCCTGCGATTCCGTCTGACAGTCATCTCATGGCAAAGACTCTCCATCTTATCCTCCTGGTTCCGGAATCTTTCCACCCAGTGAGATAAAGCATCCGCTTTCAACTCCCTCTCACTGTGCACTCCAAATTCTAGAAGCCTTGATTGTAAAACCCATTCATGGAGTGTGCATATAGCAACCCTTTCATCTACTCGTTCAACCATGACATTGTATCTTACTCTCAGCCTCCAATTGCGAAAGATGGGCCCGAGAAGACGAGTTCTTGACATTTTCTCAGCCTCGACTGATTGCCTTGCTCGAGTTCTCCAGGCGGTGAAAAATGTGTCCCCGATGCGATCATTGACGAATTCAACCATGACATCCAGCAGAGGTGTAAACCTAGTCTCTCGACGCCATGTCTCGAAAGCGCCGCGAGCTAGGGACCATTCTCTGTGGTCTACGGCGATATCTGCCTGATCAAGACATTTGATGGTACGAAAAGACCAGTGCTCAAAAATAACTTGCAGGGTTCGCCTCCTGAAGAAAGCCTCAGCCATTCTGTTCATTCGAATCTTCTCCTCAGTGCGATCCACCCATACAGAGAGCTTGTCCAACAGAAGTTTCTCGTTACTCCGTCTCGTTCCTAGCACCCCACAGAGTTTGAAGAACCAAGTCCAGTAAGCCCGGTGCGCAAGATTCCTTTCGAAAACTTCCTGTGCTTGTGCTGCCATGTCCCTTTTCCTGGCCAAGCTGTTCTTCCATTTCAAAAGCGCGCCAGATAGTCGGAAAAGTCGAATTTTCGTATTGTTTTCGACAACCACCTGTCTCCAGGCGCCGAAATATTTCCTCGCGAGGATTCGCTCTCGAACTTCCTGAGACCGCTGGACAATCGCCGCGGTTTTTTGAATCCAGAGGCGGAACGCGCCAGCTAAGAGCCTGGAATTGTACCGCGCTTCAGCGCGGCGCTCGACGACAGCAAACCATCTTGTTTCCTGCCAAATGTCAAAAGCCTGCCGCAAAAGGGTTTTACGATCACGGAGAAAAGCAATCTGCTCGAGCGACCGCCGACGTACCACACGTTGAATTGTCACTTGATGCCAATGGTGGAAGTACTCCCGTAGGACGGTACGCATCCGGAGGTTATAGAGTGCATCCGCGGCATTCTCCGGTACACGAGGAGGGTCTGGGATCCTGGATGCCTCAGGTCTAGATTCCTCCGCTTCCAATTGCTCCCTGCGACGCCTAACCTCTTCGCGACGAGTCTCCGCCGCGAGTTCTGCGGCTCTAATGGCATCTTCGCGGGGTGACCTGCTCCCAACTTGACTCCCGGATGCACGTCTCGAGGGACGAACCTCGATGCTGGTCCTGCGCAAGGGGAGTAGAACATGCTGTCTATCATACTCATCCCCTGCGGCATATCCTCCCTCTTCCTCCTCCTCCTCCGAGGCTGCATACCCTCGAGTAGCCCTGTCCCTTCTCTGCTTTGCCTCTTCATATCTTCGTCTCGTGTAATCTGACGTCGGCGCCGGTGTTTCCAAAAACCTCGTTTCCGAGATGTCAACTCCCTGGTCCTATTGAAATCGTTAGTATATGGGTGAGCACATAAAAACAATGGGACAATATACATCAAGCAATTGCATGAACTTGTCATAAAGTGTGTTCCCCCCCGCGGCCTGTAACTGGAGTATAAATCTAAAGTACACGCTATCCAGAGCAGGATTGATCTGTCTAGCAGCAAGAACGGTATCGTAAGCTCTCCATATTGTGCGAAAAGATCCGTTCTCCGGAATAACGGACGCGAGCGAAACGATTTCATGGAGTATCTGCAGGTCTTTGAAACGGAAAAAAAGCACATCAGTCTTTCATCTGCCATTCGCCAGAAAAGCGCTGTGACTTACCGGCAGCAGTGTAGCGGTATCCTTGACGTGATGCGACAGCATTACTGGTAATATCGTGCGGTGGTGGTGGGGGCATGGACGGAACGGCATGAGTACCAAAGGGAAGCCCCAAAATCGGAATATTATCTTGTCAATGAGCAGGTGGAACAATAGCCATTAGAGTGAGGGGAAAAATATAAGAGGGATGTTTTCGGAGAGCAACGAGTGCTCATGGCGGTCCTTCCACCAGGGTTTGGCTTATCGTTTATTTTTGATGGGGAAGAAGGAATCGGGGTTGGGGTTTGCTGGAAAGCCCTCTTCAATGAGAGAGACGCGTGCCTCCTTTGTTGTTGATTCAACTTGGTTGCC
Source organism: Choiromyces venosus 120613-1 (assembly GCA_003788595.2). Lineage (NCBI taxonomy): Eukaryota > Fungi > Ascomycota > Pezizomycetes > Pezizales > Tuberaceae > Choiromyces > Choiromyces venosus. Next base: position 160,628 of record ML120464.1, read on the forward strand.
CTTTGCGACCGTGGTGGCTGGTAACGTGCAAACGCTACGCCTAAAACGGAAGAATTCATTCTCGAGTGATTATTTGTGATATTCGAAGCTCAATGCATTTAAATGTGAAAGCATAAAATAAAATTCTAATCAATAACTAATCAAAACAGAATTCCATTGAAAGCGCAAGAAAAATCTAATTGAAAAAACATAAAATCTCCCCTCCATTCATCAAATTTCAACCCTCACAACCTAGCCGCTAGTGGTTTTCGAAAACCCACTTCTCTGTCAGTTCCATGGGGGCCAGTGGATGTGGTAGACTTCATTTGTCGTCCCCGCTGGGACGAAGCAGAATGAGGATCAGGTGCTGAGCGAGGTCCTGAGCCAGATCGTGGTGATGGGCTAGGAGGGGTTGATGGTGGTGGGGCTGGTGGTCGAGTGGGTTTTGGAGGTGGATTTATAGGTACAATTTGCCCACAGACGTGGGAAAAATAATCCATCACGGAGTTCCTGATAGAGACATAATTGTGCGGAATTGGCGTCGCGGCGAGCTCTAATGTTTTTTGAATAGAGGCATTGTGCAGAGTGTATTATAAAACTCGATGTGGCTTACCAGTAGCCCCTATTCCAGAGATTTACACGGTATCTATATCATATCATAGAAGCAAACAAATAGTTCCACTTGATCAATCATGATGTTTGCTTGATTTGCTCCAAACAATTCTTCCCATATCAAAAGTATCACAAGCATAATTTTGCAAGCGATTAACACGGTTTGTTATTCAAGACCACGTATTCGATGATCCAGGTGATCAAACGTCATCCTCTCCTGACCAGAGTTAGGAAATATCCCCTCACATCACCCATTCCCTCTCAACCCCTAAATTAACACCACCGTTATCATCACCACCACTCTCAATGTCAGAATCGACCCCGCTCCTACATGCCTCTCCCGACGCTCCTCCCAACACCCCAGCGGTTATCCCGGTTATCCCTCCAGTCTTCTTAGAGCTCGAATCTCAAGCTGCGTACTACCGTGCCCGGGAGGCGCAGGAAGAAGAATACCTTCGAGGGATTCGCCGACAGGTTATGGTCAATACTATCATTGTTGTTGCAACGGTATTTATTGGAGTGTTGATGATTGGCCTCTTGGCGTGTTTCGGGGGTAATGAGCGGGACCGTGATTGATTGGTGCGCATTTGCTGACGTATCAGTAGGGATGGCAGCGAAGAGGAGAGCTGACGGGGATTTGGGATGAGTTGGGCGAAGTGTATGATTATTGGTAGCAGGGAGATGGGCTAGAGTGATGAGTTGTGAAATGGGTACCTTGCAGTTCTCCTAGGGCGTTCTGGATTAACGAGTGAGAGTCAGTGAACACCCTGTTATCGCAAATCAGATAAAGATCAAAACCTCAAGTCACGAGTAGACACGTCGTAAGGCTTTGAGTCTGGCTTTCATTCATTGTGACAAACTCACTGCCCTTGACCTGAACAGTAAAATCCATAGCCCAGGGAAGAGTAACTTTTCCATTAACATGAAATTGGTCATAGCCACAATATGTCTTTTGTTCAGCAGAAACAGGTATGATACTAGAATTATGTGAAACTGACTTAGTAGCCATTGAATCAAATATCCGACACCTTGATGCCCATGACTGTTAAAGTCACATTACCGTTTTTCACTATTGGTGGTTAACTGTGCCAGCTAACTTGACTTTTAAACCACCCTTACCTCCCAAATAATCGCGCGACTGTCACCACCAATGGAACGCTTCGGGCGGCTAACAATCACCTTAGACCACCTCCCATACAATCTCAGTTACGCTATGTTCACAAACGCACCACAGTCATGTATAGAACAGTTACGATCACAGGATAAACAATCCAATGAGCCCAGGAATTACCTCATTCTTGTTCAAACTTCCAGAGAAAAAAACCTCAACAACCTCCCATGTCCCTGTCTGCATGTTTTATATAGCTGAAATGGATCGCTTGACGAGAATACATTCCCCACTTTTGAACCCAACCCGAGCTGAACCCTCGCGCAGGCGCTCGTCGTGACTTTTACAAAGGCGAGCAATAGCATTCCACAGCGCCTTTCGCGAGTCAATCTCCCACCCCCTCCTCCTCCTCTAAACAGTCACAAACTATTACGAACACCTACGGAACACGCCATGCGACATCTCTCCTTAAGAGTCATACCAACCCAGTTACATAATCCATAGTCTCTTAGCGAATATGAGACTTTCTCGCCACCAACAATATGCATACCTCCGCAGAGAAAGCATAGACGGATGAAAAAAAAAATTCCGCCTGGGAACGCCACCCTCCCCAGCATTTCCCCAGGCGTAAATCTCGGTGCATTCCAGGATCCAATTCCTGCCTAGGATGCAGCGCCTGCCGGAGACTTCATCCGTACTAGCTAAAAAGCCCGGTAATAACGATAGCCAGGAACAGGATCGAAGTTAGTTAGCTTGCATAAACAAACGCCGAGCCACCATCCAGGTCGCCAAAATCCGCATTTTCCAAAAAAAAAAAAAAAAAAAAAGCATACATATTAAGAAGCGGGGTAGATCGCAGGCGGTAGTCAATTCATTATACCGAGCAGCCGCCGCGCCTGTCGGGTCTGCCTTCCTCCAGTAAAAGTGTATATAGACGAGTGAGCGGTCGTGAATTGCTTTAGGGTGGTTCGCCTTGCATTCGATAATTATCTGTTTTTGGGTTAGTTTAGTAGTTAGTTTAGTTAGTTGGATATCGTACGATAAGGCACGCCTTGCGCGGACGCCTATTTGCCATACTGCGTTCTAGATTGTCATACCATGCCGTAGCGTAGAGTCATACATACGGCACCCCTATGATATTTGATACAGTATTCATCTAGATACGTGTACTGTAAAGAATTTCGATAATTCGATACGTGGCTTCGGGTGGCTTGCGTACCCTCCTCTCCCCATCCAACCCCGCCCAGTGGCAAAAATTGATGTGGCGTGCGGGGTTATCTTCATGTTAGCAAGGTACCCTACGAGTCGACTGCGGGATGCAGTGCGGAAGGCTTGCCCGTTTTTTTTGTTTTTGTTTTTGTTGCGACCATCTTATCATATGGGGTTTTTGATAGGTGCCAGTCTTGTATGACGCGAGTATTGTAGGCGGAGGTCTACGAGTAATGGTGCTGGTGTTGTGGCTGGAGGGTTTGGTAGGGTAAGGCGGATATTCCTCCGCGGACGGGTGTACTGTTCTGTTACTGTAAACTACAGTATTGGAGTGGGTGTGGTGGTGTGGGGGTTGCGTTGCTACCATAGCGTTTACAGCGGCGATATCATTTCCGCAGCCCATTGTCAAAATCACAATAGAGCAGAAACCAGCCTGCAGAATTAACCACCACCACTACACAACCACTACGCTACTCAATTCCCAACGTAAAAATAAAATAAAAATTGCTGTAAAAGAGTCATACACAACACATCAATACACCAAAATAAAACAACACAGAAGCAAAAACAAAATATTCACAATAGTCCCAGAAATTTGTATGATACGGTGGGTGCTTAGACCCTCCCGAAATGGAACCTAGACCTAGACTATCGCAGTTTTAAACGGATTCTAAACTGCTGAGCATATCGACTCAAACGTAGCACCAACAGCCATCCAATTGAAAAACAAAAAAGAATAAAGGCTGTGAAAGCGTTTGTCTACCAACTCACCATCCACGATGCTCCAAACCTTCCCGCACCACACGGAACTAGCTTATCAAGACAGCTGTGCAAAACGCCCTACCATACTCTACAGTAACACAGCATAAACTTCCCAAACCCGAGTGATACCAAATGTTTCCCCGTCTGGCAAACCTTTTTTTTTCTTCTTTTTTTTTCCCCCTTTCCCCACACACTCACGGTTACAAGCGCCCAATCCAACCCGAAACGACCCCAACAATTGCCAACACATTCCGACCCGACCCTCTTCCACACCCGGAAAGAGAAGAAAGAAAGAAAATACGAGACGAACCCAGCGCATTCCATCCCTCCTCAGAAAAAAAAAAAAAAGAAAACACTGCCCCCGGGATGGCAACTGTAACAAAACTGAATTGAACATACAGTACCTCGCCGAGAGGGACAAACCACTACCCCGTAGAAATACCGCCCTACCCTACCCTATCCGCTTCCAAATCACAACTATCACTCACCTCGCTTAACTATTCCTTGAAAAGGATTTCAAATGATTATCTGATGCGATGCGATAAGCGCGATTAGAAATCAAGTAAAGTAAAAAGTATTCTTTAGCCTTCTTCTTCTTCCACATCGCCGAGGTGCCCCTACCGGTTACCGGCTACCGGTATTTCGTCGCAGACAACGCCGACGGGCGCGGATTTAACTCATGGGTTTTAGAAATAAAGCTTTTTTCCGGCAGGGAGTACCGTAGTATCAAGGCACATTTCTTACGGGGTACGTAGGAGCTCCGCTATGCAGCGCACAGTACAAGTGCTGTGAAGTTTATTATGGGGCACGAATTATGAGATATATGCTGGATTCGGGGGGGGGGGGGGAAAGACAAGGCGCAAGGAGATGAAGAAGAAATTTTTTTTTTCAACGAACAAAGCGCTCACGGCTTCCTCGTTGCACCTAATGATCATGACAGCCCACCCAAGCAAGAAAGGGAGAAAGGGAGAAAGAAAGCAAGAATCAGGACACTCATCATCATGATCAGAGCGCTGCACCCAGCCGGCTACGCGCGGACCATGCTATCACCAAGTCTTTCGCTGCGCTGTGCTGTTCTGCCTTTCCCAACAATTTCTTTGCACAAGGAAGCGATAGAGAAATCAAACGTGTCTGCCGTGCCTCATATGACTCTCTATCTATCTATGTAGGGGAGGTGCTTTGTTCATCTGTTTGTGCAAGTATGATAATCACCACGATGTTCGCGGGTAGGATAGAGATGCTAGTTGGAGTTGGAGTTTGGAGCGAGTATGGATTAATCCGATGAGTCATCGGGTGTGTGGCTGTTTTTTAGGGCTACAAATGGTATGCGTATGCAGGTCAGGTTCGGTTGCATAAGGATTGGATTGCGATCATGGTTTAAATTTTGTTTTGGAAATGGGATGGGGTGGATGTTTGTTCCGCTGGAGAATTTTATTGGGATATCGGTAATAGGAGTGTTGTTACTGGCAAGGCGGGTATGGTCGGGAGTACAAGTATTGTAACTAAAGAAAGATATTGTTTATGAATAGATGAATGGAATAGGACAGTCCATGCTAACAGTTCCTGATGGAGCAGAATCAAGAGGAAACATTGGTTCTGTACAGTACAAGTTACGTTGCGTTACGAGTCCGGGGTATGAGTCTGGACTCCCCTTGATAAAATTAATCGGCAATTTATCAGACTAGCGGAAGGCATTAACATCTCCAGCACACAATTATCTCGTTGGCAACGAGAACTACTGCAGATCTAGATCGAGGAGCCTTAACTTGGGGCCCTACCTAAGCAACCACACAATGACAGTATCCAAGAGTCACCAAGATATCAAAACCGTGGCAACCAAAGAGCTCCTTCGAAACTGTGGCTGAGCCCACCATGCCATGTCAACTTTGCTGTCAGTGATTCACCAACGGGTTCCGTACCTACAGGACTGTACTACCCTATTCCACAGCATCGCATCCCGTAGTCTATCATAGTTCCCGGAGCCAATGTGGGGTGCGCTTGGCTTGGGTTGGATTGGCAACCGTTTCCACCAACTCTATCCGTGCCAACAGACCTAACCAGCCAACTAGACTAATTATCATAGCTTCAAAGTAAAGGCGAAATAACTTGGTAAAGGTAAACTTAAGGCTACTCTGCATGCATGCCTGCAGATGGAAGGAACCCTCAGCTGAAGGCTTAAGAAACAGCTTCGTTTTCATGTTCATCGCCTACCGGATTGAGTAATAAAATTTATTGCCCCTCTGGGAGGATGCGGAACCTCTTTCATGAATGCTATGCCAATCGCCGCTTTAATAACACGATACCACCATAGAGAAACTGGCAAACGGCAAAGCCCTCTAAGCCCGATGCGAAAAAAAAAAAAGATAAAGATTGCGCGTACAGCATAATAGAGCAAGCACATTCTTACAAACATGTCCGTTAGCCTTTCATAATACAGTGGGTATATACCGGTACTGTACAGTACGTACACAATTATGATACCCCAAATAACACCAGTAAAAAAAAAAAACCAAATGCCCACTCCTCCAATCACATCACCCAATGCAACCCCAAAAAAGCCACAAAAAAAAAAAACTATCCAAAAAACTCTAAAACCTAATCGTGGCGAATCCAGCACATTCTCGATAGGCGAGTAAGCAATCTGCGGCACCACTTCCTCCATCGCATCACAACACAACATCCGGTACGGCATCGTTACCCACCACCTGGGTTCTCCTATCATTGAGTGAATCAAATTGGCTCAGTTAGGGTTAGTTTTACGCGCGTAATGTTGCGGAAAGGCCAGGAAGCGAACCCAGCCGTGGATGGAATTGTGTATGATAAAATGCGGGGGGTAGGGTAGGGTATGCATGGCAGCCTCCCCCCCTTCCTTTCAGCTGGTCCAGGTGACGGAAGCTCCGGAGTGGGTGGCCCCCTCTACTGCACTCGTACGGTAATGGGGTAGTCTATACAGTAGGCGGATGCAGATATCTGGTTGTGGTGGTAATCATAGGTAGGGGTGGGTGGGGTGAGAGTGTGGCGGAGCTGAGCTAAAGTTAAACATTGAGAACTCAGGAACTCAGGAACGAACCGGGATGGGTGGATCTGACAGCGTGCTCCTGCTGATGCTGTGCTACCGTACGGCACAAGTGTACCCCTTAGGTCGGATACCGGTTCGCGGTAGCTAGTTAGCTAGCTAGCCAGGTGAGATCGATCGCAGGCACGGGTGGTTTTTGTGTGCTGTGGGAGTTTTTAAGTTGTAAGTTTGCAGGCTCTACCAACCACTCTTACGGTTAAATTTGCATGCTGTTTTATGCTGGAATGTCTGATTCGTTCTCTACAACCTCTCTCTCTAGGGAATTATTTACCTAGTTTGAACTTTTTTTATAATTGCTATGCCTGTTTGGTTTAATGTTGATGATAATATTTGGTAGGCTACCTGCAGTACTGCAATGTGCTACACTATCACAAACTTCAAACACTCCCACCCTGTCCTACCAACTCCACCGTATCATAGTAAAGTATCTTATCCATTTTTTCGCCCCACGCAACTTACCGTTGAAAGTTATAGAAAGAATGAGAATGCCCACGCGCGCCGCAGGAGAAAAAGATTATCATACATACACTTGACATTACAGGCGGGCAAATACAATCTGTGGGATATTTACAGTACAGACACATCAGATTTCGAGAACGGAAAAAGGGGGGGGGGGAAAAACAAGTTTTCTGCAAGTTTCAAGGGTAAAGTAAGTAAGATCGGAAGCAATTGAAAGTTTTGTGAAGAAGCCGACGGGGAAGACGACGACGACGACGACCTGATATATGCATGGTCATGATAACGAGCGAGTGAGCGCTTGCTATCCTACAGCTTCCGGCCGACCCGCCTGAATTTTTTCCGCCGCCCTACCGAGTGGCTATAAGCAATTGACCATCACATTACTTTCCCGCGGTCTCCGAATAGGCAATGTACGGAAAGAGCCGGTCTTTCCCTAAATCCACTGTAAAAATCTTACGGGGGTGGTGAGTGAGAAACCGTATCATAGGATATATTTCTCATCACGGTGTTGTTCGGGGCACTTTTTCGTCGAGATGCTGGCTGAATAAGTCACATGGAGCTTGCTTGCTCTTAAGGCGAACAAAAAGGAAAAAGTTGGATGGTCGGTTTAGATGAGAATTGATCGGCTTGGCCGAAATGTTGAATCATTCTGCGCTGGACTTGATAGGAGTATATGAAACAACTCTCTGTGGAGGAAGAAAGTAGAATGATGATGATGATGATGATGATGAATTGTATGTAAGTATCGCCTTAACACCTCCGCAGCTACGGTACAGTACGAGTACTGCTATACCAGCATTTCTACAGCAAGTCATCTAACTTACCCATCAAGACACCAGCAAAGGTATAACACAGCATTGTAAATCATTACCATACCATCAAATCCTCCCTTCCGCATAAGCTACCTCGCTACAAAATATACCAGCCCCATTACGCCGCCCTATCCCAATCCAGCCAATACACTTCATCCCAAAGTGACCAAAACGGTTCCCCTAGTCCAAAAAACCCGGCCTCTTCCAACATTCTATACCACCGACCAATCAGGTATTCCGGAGATGTTTTACATTCCGTGCACCTCCGTGGCGGAGGGATGGCTGCCACGTTTTTTTCTTTTCTCTTCCTTTCCATCTTTTTCCTATACCGTAGCCTCCCTCTTCCCTTTCCCTAGCACACCTTAACCGAGCACACGGACTTGTGTGTGGTTTCCCCAAAAGTGCAAATCCGCACAACGAAAGAGGTTAGAAGAAAAAAAAAATAGGCGTCCAATTAGAGTTTCACTCGGATGGGTGGTGGAATTATTTTTACAAAAGGACGGTACCGTAAGTTACTCGAGTACGGATAAAGGCTTTTCTTTTTCTTTTCTTTTCTGAATTGCGGGGCGGGTGGGTTGCTGGAACCCGCACGAGCCTTATGAAGGAATTACTTTTCTCCTTTCCCTATTAGGGCAGAGGAAAAAGAGAAGGGCTACGGTGGATGATGATGATGATGATGATTATCGTGAGTAGGGCGGAGAATAGCAAAGAAGAGAGCTCAAGAATATGGGCGCAGGGATGAGTGAGGGATGAGGCTTGATTGATAGTCTAGCCATAAGCAGAGGGGAAGAAAGCAAGCTGGAGATGGTCAAGATCTGCATCTAACGACTGGCCACGTCGAAGACTTTTTATGAGTGATGGGCAGAGACGACGGCTGTAAATCATGATTTTACAAACTGGATTACCGGTAGCATGAATTCGCGCAGGGCAGCGCAGAACATCGGTCTCGATGACTTCCAGATTGAACCGAGAAGTTTCATCGCAGGAAGGCAGCAAAAGCATCAAGCAAGCAATTGTAAAAAAGTCCACCAATCGATAAATATAGAAACCACAAAACATCTATCATACAATGCATAATACGAGAATTATTAATTATTTCAAACAAAAAAAAAAAAAAAAACCGGTAATGCTTGAACATTCGGACACATTTTTACTTTTTTACTTTTTTTTACTACGGGTATGATAGGTATGATAATTATTATGCACCACATTATCAGCAGAATTAAAAGGTCGATCCTAACTTCAACCGAACCAGAATATGCAACCTCCTTTTACGCACATACCTTCAAAAGTCTAGAGCCCCGCCGTTTCCGCAAACAAAAGGGAGAATGAGACAAAAATAATTATTTCCATGATGGTAGTTACTGGTATTCTATTCCGCCTATCCGACAACTCCCCCACCTACCGTTATCACAACCGAATCTTTGAATCGCTACGGTAAGCTACGGTACCGGTAGCTACCGACCGACCGTCATCAATTTCAATCCTGCGCTTTCCCAAAGCTTTCGCGCAAGAAAGAAAGCACAGTTCAATTTTGAGCCAAGCCATCTTTCCGTGGATATGCGCAAAGCACAATGACAACCAGACTGGGCGCAGCCTGCCCCACCAAGCAACCACACAAGCGAAGATAACTTGCAAGTTAATTCGGAGCCGACCGTCAGGGAGGTACCGGGCTAGCTACTTTTGGGAATAAAGGTGGCTAGATTTTTGGATGACATTGGTTTTTTTTCTTTTCTTTGTGCTGGGTAGGCTGGGCTATATTTGACTGGTGAGATGGGCACCGTGCATGCCGCCCATTTATCTGTTATCATGATTGTAAGCACAGACGATTCTGTTTGCTTTTTTGTTCTTTTTCGCAAAACGAATTGTGCGAAGAGCGGTGATCGTGATGATCTTTAACTTTTTTACCTTACAACGCACAATTTGTATCAAGACCTTCAGTAAGAAAAGAAAAAAAGAAAAAAAAAACTACCGTGACCAGCCGAAATTTAATTCCCTCGACCTCGAACATCCCCATCCCATCTACGGTAATCCAACGGCAAAGCGAGCCTACGGCATATCGAGAAGGCCCATACTAATTGTGTAGGACAGGGATTATTTGTATGAGCATTCTCGCTTTGGCCCGTGGAATACTGTATCATTTCCTCGGAAACTCTCGTACCAACTTCCTCGCCCGTGCTCCTTCGCTCCTGCGGAAAATCGCAAATATCAATTCTCGAGATATCATATCGTAAAACCTTAATAATAGCACAGTACAGTACAGTACAGTACCTAACCCCATTCCTCAAGCAAAAAAAAAGAAAAAAAAAATCAATCAAAATCCAGACCCCCAACCCGCAGATCAAAAAAAAAAAATTTTCCTTCCAGAACTTCCAAAAAAGCAAATATGACTGCGCCGCCGACAGCCGCTATTGGCTGGATAATCAAAAAAAAAAAAAAAGAAGAGATGGCAGGCAGGGTTCTTGCATGTATGCATGCATGCTTGCAGGACCTTATCGATACGGATGGGATGGGTGACCGCTAAAGTCCGGCTTCTAGAATTTTAGAATTTTGACGTGGGTTTTGTGGAACCAGTGTTTGTAGGAGGGGGGGTAAAAAGTCCGATATAGATTTGTTTGGGGTTAAGTGAGATGGCCTAGAATTTTGAGTTTGAATGTAAGTTGCGCTCGGCAGACTACCGTAGTAGAAGAATGTACGGACGGGGTACGGTACGGTAGTTTGATATATCGCACCGCATCGGTAAGGAACAGATTGTGTTCGTTCTGTGGGGGGGGGGGGGTTTTTTTTTTTCCCTTTCTTTTTGGTGATCTTGGTGGTGGTGGTTTAAGGTTATTATGGTTAGTGGAAGTACGGTAGAGTAGAAGCGAGTACGGTACGGTAGTCTACGGTGGTTAAGCACGCGATGCTCACTCTTCCATGTGGCGGACTATGCTAGTGCTAGTGCTGTAAGCGAAACTCCCCTTATTTCTTCCTTTTCTTTGTTTCCCACTAAGGTAAGAATACTGGTATATTATCCACCCACCCGACAGGCCGATTAAGAAAAAAAAAAAAAAAAAAAAAAAAAAAAAAAAAAACTCGGTCGGCATATTCGTCTGTTACCCGTAGTCGGTCTTTCCCTCCGTCTATCCCCGCCTGCCTTACCTGTTTAAACATCAAAAAAAAAAAAAAAAAAAAAATCTGACAAATCCAACCTCACCATGCTCTACTAACTTGGCATGGCACGGTAATCATCTCAAATACAGGTACAGATAACCTTCTCGATAATCGAGATCTTACAAAATCTGCAGGGATTTATTACAAAAAACGGGCAAGTCCGGTACCGTAGTACCGTAAGGTAAGGCACGGTGGTCAATCGTCATAAGGTAGTCCGCCGTAAGTTAAGGCATGGTGGTCAATCGTCATAAGGTAGTACTTGTACTAGAATGTTTTTTTGTGCTTGCAACCTGACCTGGCTGAGCACAACGTTATTATTATTATTATTAGTAATCTACGGGACGGAGGGGACCCAATTTTGTACGTTTTGCGCCTTTGTTCACGGCGGATAGTTATCGTAGGTAGTAAGCTTAGGTACCGTACAACAGACTATCGGAGGCAGCTTATGTCGTGCGAAGGGGGGGGGGTCGATCGGGGAGGAGGTGGGATTGTTCCGGTTACTTTTTTTTTTTTTGTTACGATACGGTGCTATGTTGTGGGGATGTGGTATTTACGTATTTACGAATTTACTCACGGACAGGTAGGAATTGAGTGAGAGAGCGTCAACGACTTGCAGTCATTGTCTTAATTACTACTCGCTAACTCCGAGCACACTCATTCACTCACTCACCTTACCCCCGCCCGCTTGCCTACTGTACTGTACCTGCTCAGTTGCACCCCGCCCCGCCAGTGTCTTTGTTCAGCGGGCGGGACGTAAGTACGTACGGCCGGTCGGTGGAATTAACATTCATGCAATAGGTACTCGTGGCTTTGGTCAATTGGTGAATTAGAAATCGTTACATGGTGCAGTATTTTTTTTCCCGTTCACCGGATAAAGCCTGCCTCTACATACCCGCTTGCCTGTCTGTTTACCTAGTTGTAGTTTTGTGGGCAGTTGGTGTTGTAGAGTGTGATTACTCGCACTTGCTCCGTCTTCCCCAAAAATTGTGAAAAAGAAAAAAATTTAGGAAAAGGTGGGGATGATTGATTGGTTTGTCTGTTCCGTGGAGTTGGTAGAAAGGAATCTGTACCGACCGTAGGAATTTAGCGTACGGTAGCATAGCGGCTGCATACGATACAGGCGCGATGAATAGGCATGGTCTGGACCCAGGGCATAGGGAGCAGTGGCTTGTACTCGAGTATACGAGCACTTTTTGAAAGGGGGAAATGTATGGTTGGAAACTAGTGAAAGGCAAGGGGAAGTGTGCGGTGTGTGAAAGGGCACTTTTCAGCGCGAAGCAAAAAAAAAGTGAAATGGGACGGTAACCATGAAGAAAAAGTGGCATTAGAGTGCAGCAAGCCAGATCTCAGGGTCCAGAGAAAATCTCACTACCATCTTTACGGAAGAGCCGGGGATGTGCGGATGGGATGTGGGCGTGTCCGTGTGCTGGAGAGGGAGAGAGAGAGAGAGGCTCAGTGTAACTTGATTTTCACGCGCGTCCGGGGGGCCTCGGCTTGAATCTTGTTGGTACTTTACACATTGAATTGACACTCGCACTGCCACAACCAGTGGAGGTGCAGGTACTGTGGACGGAGAACGGATGGATGGGTGAAAAAAGTGTCCGGAGTTGACATCTTGCAGCATACGGTATATAGAGACATATTTTTTTTTTCCTCCCTCTACTTCTTGTTCTAAAAATGGGAACCTACTCGAGTACTCTCCGATCTCGCCTAAGTGAGTCTAGGTTTTTGGACTAAGATGCACTTTAAACCGGTATCGTAGGAAGGGAAAAAAAAAAAAAATCTTTACCATGACCACATGTGGGAGGAAAAAAAAATATGATTCTTTGTGAGACTGTAACTTGGGTTGCTTCTTGTAAGGATAACTCTTTTTCAATAGGAAAAAGAAATGAAAAATCAGGATTTTTCTTGATTTGTTGGTGATGGTGGGAATTCTTTTCCCATTTTTCCCCGAAATTTCTGAAGGTGGAATCACCTTCATGATTTTTTTTTTTACAACTTACTGGCAAATTATCTGTGCCTTTCTGAGCGCCCATACTAAATTCAAAGTCAAATGTTCTGGTTCTCCATGCCAGTAACCTGTACTGTATCATACTCGCTTATTCATCCGAGTGGGCTGTTCATGGTGAGGATCTCAGGAGACTATCGTAAATTTTTCAGTGAAATGGTTCTCCCCGACCCGATATGGGAGGGTGCGGGTGTATGTTCGGCATTGCTTTTAAATTTTGTGGTGTGCGAGGGAGTAGAACTGGTGGTGAGGCTGGGCATACCCTGCAAGGCTAGGAGTCCACGAGTATGATACTGTAATCACCCATTTTTTTCTTCTTTCTCTCTTCCCTTTTCACATACCGGTACAACTTTGTGTAAATCATATAATACACCCACGATGGCAGCCATGTCTTCTCTAAACATCAAAAAACATTATTCCTTGCTTCAACTGGTACAAGACAGTCGATTTGGACAGACCGGACAAAGGTTATTTGACTGCATCAGCTCCATCCGATTTCGCCGCTCAGCCCCACGACTACGACGACGATACTTCACAATTAACAAACTTCTACAATCATCAAGCTGCCACTAGTCCACGACAGCTTCGACAGCTACGGACAACACCTCAATAATATCGCCAATCAAATCATTTTCAACTACCATTGAAAAAAACGAACGAAAGGGCATTCGCAATCATCGTTTTCCTTACTTGGGTGGTCTCCGAGGTGCACTCACAGCTTGCTTTGTATAAACTTCTAGTACGTTCCAGACTTCTCCCTAAACATCTATCTAGAGAACACACACCCATAGCACACAACGAGAGGAAGAACGCGAACACATCCTTTCCCAAAAGCTTTTTGCTGCTCCCCCTTACCTGTTTCCCTAGTCCTCAATTCGATTTCAAATAATAGCGTACTTCCGGGAGTCTCTATTACTCACACACCTTTTCCCATTCATTGTTCTCCACCCCTTCAATACCATAAAACTATTGCCGGCCATTACGCTGCTTTTATTCTAACCCAAGAATCTACAGCGTCATATCATTCTACTTCCGGCACGAGACTGTGAATTGTCATACATTCATAAAGGCCCTTTGCCCCCAGCTTCCTTCCTCGACTTAACATCTACTACTACTCCCCTACTATGCGAGCTCCACCCCCCCGTCAGTATTCCATTTATACAACTCCCTACTTCTCGAACAATCTTCCACACTACACTCCCATCTATAACTCTTCACCTTCCTCCCTTGCCGATTCCCAGAAGAGACAGAAGCTACAAGAAGAGTTCGACAACGGATTTACCCATTACGAGCCCTCAATAGACTACTCTACTCTATATCCCTCAGTCCCTCAACTCTCAACCCGAAATATTAACCTGAACCCTCACATCAGTCTACAAAGGGCCTCCGAGCCTGCCTCACCGGTAACAATCGCTACTACTCTGTCTGCTCACTCGTCACCTTCCCCTTCCCCTTCAAGGGTGGCTATCATGTCTACCGATCAGTCTCCACAAGATTTTCAGTTATACGATGATAGAATGCATATCTCCGCGGATCACCATCAAAAGCAACCGGTTAATCGGAGATACGATTCGGCCCACTCCTTTGGACACAGGGCCTCGCCTACACCGACTTCAAGGTTTGGAAATGGGTTTCCCATGGTTGCACCACAGACCGAGTCCCATATTTCAAGACCCGGGTTACACTACTACCCTCACTTTCAACCCGACAACAGCGACTTCTCGAAGTCTTCCTCGCAGCAACAATGCCAATACCTTCAGACTCCTCCACAGTTCAGGAACCAGGGTTTGAATATGGGGCAAATGATCCAAACACAGAATCACGGTTCAGACGACGAAGACCCGCCAGCACTCTCGCCTCATGCCCAGAGTCAGTTTTCGGCCTCTTCGAGACCTTCGCTATCGGATGTGGATTTACACTCCCCTGCTACCCCCATTGCCTCTCCAGGCTCGAGCGATGGCGCTGAGGGATGCGGTGCTCCAGTACCTGCAGTTCGTGAGGATACCTCCTATCTAGTTGAAGCATGGATGGAACATTACTTACGATCCGCATCAGACATCCACACTCCCACTCCTAAGCTCGCTCGAACGATTTCGGACGCAATTCAGGATGAGCTCTTCAATCCTGGCATTGCGCCTGGCACTTCAATTACTTCTCAGTCGAGACAGGATCCGAACAATGTCAACTCTGGGCTCCCGACATTTCTTCAGCAGGCGCAGACCCGACACTCGATGGCTCGCGCCACTCCCCCGACTACCCGCCACCACTCACCATTCCGTACTGACTCACCATTCCACCCCGCCGCTCGAGCCCATTTCCCCCTGCCCCAGTCACCTTCAAGAACTACTTCATTGTTACCTGTGGGGTTTGGCACTGCTCGCGCTCAGCGGGAACAGGAGGCGGAGAGGGAGGCCGAGTTGCTCAGTCAACAGATTCAACAGGACTATAATGGGAGCAACGAGGCACCCAAGACTATTTCACCCAAGGACGCTTACGTCGAGTATTGCGAGCCCGAGGATGAGGAAGTCAAAGGCAGCCTTTTCCCTCAGGACGACGCATACTCTCAAGATGGAAGTGTTCACGGTGGAAGCTATAAGAGCTCTATTCACGGTGATGACGACGCTCAATCTGACCACAGCTTTGGCATCAAGACCGAGGAGAGCTTTGGCAGTATGGCTACTAGCAGAAGGGAGAGCGACGTGAGCATGAACTTCAATCCTCAGCTTTACGCTGGTAACGGCAGCCAACAGTATGCACAGATTGGTGGCTACCCTTACACATATTCTCAGATGAGCAGACACAGCGAAGAGGATAGGTCCGATCCCATTTCTCAAGCTTCTGCTGTTGAGGAGGAACGTGATTACGATTATAATCCCGCTAGCTCGCCAAACTCGAAGCCGACCGAGTCTAAGGCTAACAGAGGAGTTTACACTTGCACGGTCCCCGGCTGTACCCAAAGATTTCCTACCACCACCAAGATGTCAAAGCACAGACGTGAAGCCCACAGACAATCCACTCCGCTTTCGAGCATTAAATCTCATCATCTGGGACCTCACAAATGTACTCGTATCAACCCTACTACCAACAAACCTTGCAATACCATCTTTTCCCGGCCCTACGACTTGACTCGTCACGAAGATACAATTCACAATACAAACAGGCAGAAAGTCAGATGCGAGATTTGTAATGACGAGAAGACATTCAGCAGACAAGATGCCCTTACTCGTCATAAAAAGGTAAAGGATCACTCTGATCTACAATAATGTAAAGTTTGAATACCCGTGAATAAAACGGGATTTGAACTTTGCGCCCAATGTGATGGCACAATTTGCTAATATGATGATTCTTCTAGGTTAAGCATGGTATCGACAAATAAACCTATTTCCAGAAAAAAATACAATCGCTTCGCTTCCGTCGATGATGATGGTGACGATGATTGAGCACTCTTTCCCGTTGGAGCACATTCTCGAAAATCCTGTTGTTAAGCAATCGACGAGTGGGGTGATCGACAAAAGCGCGCACATGCCGCTCGCCTTACTCTAGAAGGAATCGAAGCAGCCATGGGCAGCTATGGAAAAAAGAAAAAAAATCACTTGTATTTTGCCAAGACATGGCAGTACAAATGACGTCACTAAGTCCGACAACCCATCACTCACCGCCCCCTGCGGCCAGGTCCATTTTTGATCTTTTTTTTTTTTTTTTTTTTTTTTTTTTTTTTCGGGAACGAGGTTTTTTTTATCCCTTGATCTCATGCGAAAACAAATATCCGTCAATCATTTTTGGGAGTACTCTCCTTTCTCCGGAGTTTATTCCTTTCTTTCGCGTCCGCACTTCTTTTTCGATTTCAAATCCCATTCTTGCAATAATTTGGCTTTCTAATATTTTTTCGCTTTTTCTTTTCTCGATTTGGAAAAAACCTTGGGATAATACCGGTATTGGAGCAGGTTTTATATGCTACAAGTTTTTTTTGCTATTGGTCGATCGGGGTTGCGGTGCATAATCATTTTCGATCACGACAGGATCTAACACCTGTTTTTGGTCTTTTTCATCCGTCTATCATATCATGGTTGTTTTTTGTGACAACGTACTGGTTACTTGTATTAGCCCTATTTTTATTTTTATTTTCTTTATGATTTTATTGTTTTAGAAAGACAAGCGGGTTTCTTTTTTTTTTTTTTTTTTTTCTCCTGCTGAAAGAAAATAACAATCATGGAAGGATGGCGTTTTTTGTTGCTTTTATTTGCGATTGCATGCTTTGACTTTGACTTTTTTTGCTTTAATTTTGCGCTTTGCTTTGGGGGTTGTATAGTGTTTGTTTCTTTGTATATGCCGTGTACGAGTATGGTCTGTGTCTATCTGTCAGTCTGTGTAAGAGTATTGCATGTTGTATGATTATGCTTTGAGGTTTAGATTTTTTGGGGGGGTTGCTGGTAGAATTTATTTACCACTACTGCTACTACTAGGAAGTTTGATTATTGATAATGTAGTCTAGTTATGATAATAATATGATGATAAATACCCTTATGGTATTTATTCTGGAGCTATTGGAATGAAGTGAAATGGGAATCTAACTAAAGTTATGATGCTGGATATCATCAAGCTATGGGAAATGCGGGAATGGCCATGTCTGAATGTGATGATGTGTTTTGCGGTAGGTTAATCTGTCAATGAGCTTGAATTGAGGTTCCAGAAGGATGGAAGAAGGACTGTTTCGTTGGAAAACTCGATTACGATAAGCTGTGCTGTGGTAGGCCCGTAAGTTATGCACGTCGAGCCCTGCAACATGCATCGTAGATCCACCGATTGATGGATGGGCCCCAAGGTGCGGTAGGGAGTGGAGACATGAGTTTTTCGATGTCTGCTTGGCCGCCTGGTTGCTTGATCAGCAGCGGCGGAGTAGGGTACTCACTCCCCTCTGCCAAGAATGCCTCCGCAAGCCGAGAGGAATTTTGGTGAAGGACTCTTTGCAAAATATCGGCTGGCTGGCCCGCGGAGGCATTCTTGGCAAAAGACGCGTGAGTAGAGTGTGGGAATTGAAGTCTGATGATGATAAGTTGGCAAGTGCTATTAATGGAAGGACCTGGATGGGTTTGTTGGTAGCTTGTGGATGTGAGAATTGATGATGATGATGATGATGATGATGATGATGATGATGGCAAGTTTGCTTTTCGTACAGTACGTACTGTAGATCTGGGATGATGGAGATATGGCATAAGTGCTGTTCTGTAAGTTAGCGGAGTACAACAGTTAAGGGAATCGGCGATGTGCCGTCTTCGAAAAGGCATCTTCCGTAGACTACCGGCACTCTCTCTCTCTCTCTCTCTCTCACATCGTGTGCTTTTCATACTCATACACAGAGTTAAGTTAATTCTAATTTTTTTCCCTTCTTTGTTCTTGAAGTCCACTCGCAGATCCCCTAGACTGTATCTACCGTACACTACTAAACCCCCTCACACCTACTCCTGCTATTCCCGGCCAATGACGGCCAAATACATCATTCCTGACCGACTTCTCGTACCCTGAAGCGCCGTTACCCTGACGCCCTGTCCGCCCGTTAACCGTTGGATAGGTGGGTCGCGTGTGAAAAAGGGGGGGGTATTATGTCATTGTGAAGATCGAATCGCGGGGTCTGTGCCACACTTTGTTTTGACGTTTTTGTCGGCGGGGTGTTCCGCTGAAGTGGGCTGAAGTGGTCATGGGGGGTCACTCGTGTGGGTTTTGGGGGTGGTGTGTTGTATGCATGCATGTGTTAGACTATCGTACGGTGGTAAGTTAAGTTGGGGAGCATGGACGGTACCGCATTATCTGGTGAGGGTCGTTTTCAAGCTACAGTAGGAGGTCAAAAGAAGGTGTGGCTCAACATCCGAGCTCGTTTGAGGAGAGAGTAGCCTCTAGAGGTAGGATTTTCACAAATTTTTGCCACAGTGTGCAGTTTTCGAGACCTTTGCCACTCGTTTAAAGGAAAAAACTATCATACCCAGAAAGGCTACTCTGTGGAAAATCCTGAGCAGCACTTTATTTTGACATCTTGGCGCGAAAACGACCCTCACCAGATAATACGGTAGAGTGGGGATGTATAGTAAGGTACCGTATTAACTTGGATGGGAGAAATATATGTTTGACTTTTCCTGTTCAGGTGGGAACGGGCGAAAACGCCAGCAAAAAAACAAAAACAAACAACGCGTTACTTAGAGAGGCAACCTAGACGTCCTGAGACATATTTCTCTTATTCAAGTTTAATACGGTATAGTAATCAGGTTCTGGGCTTTTCTTTTTTTTTGTTACTTTCGCTTTTGTTTGATTACTTGCGATTGCTAAGGGGAGTTGGTCTGGAGAGTGTAAAAAAATTTTTGATTATTGGGATCTGTGTCAGGTTACAGCTGGGATGTAGTTACGGTGAACACTTTTTTGGTTGTGGAATAGGTAGTCAGAGATGTTATGTTCACTTTGCGGGTATGTTTCGGAGCTGTAGGGTAGCGGATGACTTGTGAGGGTTGTTGGACTCACAGTCTTTGGGCTTGCTCGAATGGGTGTCGTATAAAATAGGTATAATAGATATTTGACTCGAAAAGTTGGCCTAACTTGAGAGTGTTGTGTTCACCACTATTCTACAGTATCTTACAGCTGGGGGATTAAAAAAAGTAGGTACTGTTCTACAATACGAGTGGAGCCACGTCCTCGGCCGGCCTCATTCCGCTTTTCTTCCCTTTCCTCTCGTGCTATTGGTAGCTTGAATTCATCGAATGACGATTACTTAGGTCTACCGGTGAGTTGCAATTGTGAGTCCTGAATTTTGATAGAGATATAGCTTTGGGATAGGCTAGAATTAACACTTCGGGCATCCAGTCATCACCATATAATCCGGTAGGTTTAATGATTCACTTCCGTATCGTCAAAGTATAGTTAGAGCTGTAATCCTCCAGGAAAACTGCGCAGTGAGTGTACGTATTGTAGGGTGCGTACATGAACTTACGATACACCCGTACCCGTACGGACTGTGGCTTACCTCCATCGACACAGTAATGTACATCGGATACCAATGATGCCTAAACTTACTTATTTCCTAGGCCCACCTTCCACCCTCCCCGCTACGGTACTGTATCCACTCACCGTAAAAGAGTCATCATCTCCGCCGTCGACATAAGTGATTTTCCATGACCACAACACAGCACCTCTGGTCACACAACCCCACAGTCAGCAATTAATAAATCAATCCACCGACGATAATAATATATATAAAAAAACCTCCATAAAACAATCGTATCCGAAATCAAACGCGTCATCAAACCGCCAATTAATCTATAGCACTATGCATTCAATCTACCGTAACGGTGTTCCCAAAAAACATGTAAAAAGGGGCTAAAATTCTCCCGGCCCGACGGATGATTGCCGCGCCGACAACGACTGCTACACACTGCCCACCGCCCGCTCACAACCGACACGCGAGCGCAGTATTGACTCAAACGCGCACTACAGTACAGCCGAGAGGGGGATTTACCGCATCGGCCTGGAGTAATCCCCTTCTCTCCGCTCGCGGAGATATGCGTATTCGGCCGAGCCCTCGCATAGAGTATCACTCGCTCACTCACTCACTCGTCCAAGTTACAAGGCGGAGTCATGAGTGCTTAGGAATCAATCAATCAATCAATCAATCAATCACTCAAGCGCCATGTGCCTCCTTTCTTCCTTTTCTTCCTTTTCCCTCTTTATCCCTCGAGGTGGGTAGGGCTCACGATGTCTTGCGTCTTGCGTTCGTGGTGGAGCCACGGCGCAGTTGGACACTTGGCCTTTGCAGAGAGGATTGGAATTGTGGTGCAACTGGCCATCGCGATGACTCACTCATCGCCCGTTGAACATGCGAATCTGAACTGATGCCCAAATTTCACTGCCCGGTACAATTCACGATCCCGTGACTATTATCGGATGGTAGTGTACTGCCCATCGCAAGATTCCGCGCGGTACGGGGTTATCCGTGCACTGGCGCTCTTGCGCATCTCCTGATGCTCAATCTCTAACATGGCGTGGGGGCTAGGCCGTGTTGGTACCTTATCCCGTGCTAGCGACAACAACGAGTCAGGAAAAATCACTCGAGTAATGTCAATCCACCTCGTGCGCAATTTGACGAAGAAGACTTGTGCGATTTACTGAAGTGGGGTGAGGGTTGGTTAGACTGCTCGTCTTTTTTTTCGAGATGGGGAGTTTTTTTTTTTTTCGCTCAAACTTGTACTGTACAGTACCTCTGGTCTGTAGGATTTTGAGTCGGTGGATAGAGAATGTATCATCCGGTTTATTCGAGGGAAAAGCAATGGATGTTCAGTGATTTTTTTTTTTTTGCACAGCTTATGACGTTTGTATGGTAGGTGGCCCTATGATTGACCAGGGCTCTAATTACCGTATCTTAATTGTGGCTCTCCTTTCTTCAGCTAACTTGCGGAAATTTTTGGTTGGTTTGGAATTTTTCTGCCTTGTGCTGCCCGGTTTTGAAGGTTTCAGCGCTCTTGTGTTTATTGGTTTGCCTAAAGGGGTACAGTTCAGCTGTCATGAGGCTGAAGTTTTTTTTTATCTTCTTTGCTTCTTTTAGTTTTTCCCGGTTGTCAAACCTGATCGCCGGCTGGGTGACCGGGTCGCCGGGCGGAAGAGAAACCAATAGTAGACCACGGTTAACTTGCCGTATAATTCCAATTATCACACAGTTATCATTCGGAGGCCGGCGAGGGAGCGAGCTGAGGTGAGATGGCTCCCGACATACCCACCCAATCTGCACGGTTTCAATCGAAGAAGAGAATTTAAATCCTCGCGGGCGAGCGAGGTAATATTGATTTGATATTGTATTCCTCGGAGGCTTTGTCCGCCTATCCGTTCGTCTGAACATTTTTGTTGTAATGTCATACCGGCTTTTCCAATGGATCGGGCCATCGGTATTGGTCCGGCAAGCGAGGGCCTTGCGCGACATAGCCGGATTACAGAAAATTTTCTAATCACTCCGGTATCAGTGTTAGCCTTTTCCGAGCCTTGTGCTGATGAAAATTGTGAAATTCATATCACTCGGAACCACACCACGGGCCGGCCATGATAATCTGGCATAAAGCGAATGAAAAACTTTTTTCTTCTTCATTTCTTTTGTGATATGTCAAGGAAATGTTATCATAGGTCCCGAGCTAGGGGACGGACAGACGTGCTCGCATTTCGCCCGGTTCAGATGTCGTGCTCACTAGGTATTTCTTGGACTGCCTATCTGCGTGCGGGACCCGCCAGCTGCGCTTCTGGCATGTGTTTAAGTTAACGTTATATCTATCTATCATAGCTATTGCCTGGTCATCACTGTCATTGCCAATGAGGTGACCAAGTAAGAAATAAGAAAAACTGCTTAACTGGCTGGGTTGCCTATATTCAGGTGTGCTAACTGACTGACAGCTCAACGGCACTGCCTGGTGTTATGGGGATCACGAGAAAGAACTACCGTATCTCATCTCTTTTTAACAACTTGGTGGAAGTGTTAAGCACTCTATGTGCCTCGTGAATTCGTATGACCGGCTATGCATACCATAGAAAGTACTCGACAGCCATCCCCCGTCTACAGTATCGCATCGTAGTTTCTCCATCATTCTTTTATGTCAAAGAAATATATCTTGCTCCCGAGGAAACATATGCACTCGCTGGACGAATGGATGAAATGCAATGCAATGCGCATTACCGGTAGATGCGTACTCATCGGGTGTCGCCAACCTGCCGCGCTTCAGGTTGCGTAAATTTAACGTTATACCCATCTGTCCATTGCCTGACCATCACTACCACTTTTACCACTACCAATAATGTGACCAAAAAAACAAAAAAAAACTCAAGCTGTTGGCTTTTTTTGCACCGGAGACAGATATCTAGGTATCTTCAGTCGATGACTGACCGACAGCTCAACACTGCCTGATCAAGAATTCCCAAGAGCTATACTGGAAAGTATCGATCACTCGTTTGTCATACCTTGTAGTAAATTACCGCGGATCTACAAGTAAACCTGCCTTGACATTTTCACATACCTATCTAACACAGCACACACCAGTCCCCCCACCCATTTAAAGTATGCAGAAGAAGAAGAAGAAATCTTTTCCTTTTATTTTCTTGTGTCCACCTCTTGACACACAGCACTGTACCCCCTGCTTAACCCAATATGCCTGAAACAGCGATGGCCAGACCAGAGAGGCATAAACCTACCCAAAAAGTCATTGGCTCCAGTCCAAGTTTCCCCTACCGTAGCTAGTATAGTAAATCACAAGTAACACACTATACCTTGACGCCAATCAATCACTCCCTCCCCCCGGGAAAGAAAAGAAAAAAAGAAAAAAAACATGGATAAGGCAACTACTCACAGGGGCTTATATAGTACCGTACACGCGGCGCTGTTCACACCGACAGCGGAACCGGGGGGCGGAGAGGGGGGGGAATTCTGAAAACATCCACCTGTTCCGTCTCACGAAACAGCAAATTAACGAGTGGTGGGTTGTTCATTACTTATCACTCGTCCCTTTTCCCACTTTTCACTTACTAACTACAGTCACTCACTCGGCAAAAGCGTTCGTGAAAGGGCATCCCCCCCCCAATTGCGCAATGATCTCCGTGGAAGGGAAACTCCGCTTTCACAAACACTTTTGCCGAGTGATTGTAGCTGTGCAGTGTGGTGCGGTGTGACGGTTGGATTTAACTTTTGCTTTCGTAGCATAATTGTACTGGTATGGTATCTGAAGGTTGGATCAGGTCGGTTTAGTTCTGTGGAAGACGTGCGGGAGAAGTTTAAAATCTTTTTTTTTTTTTTTTTTTTTTTTTACGGGGTGGGGTGGTTTGTGTAATTGGCTTGTTTGTGCGAGGAGAGAGAGGAAGGCACAAGAGGGGGAGGGGCTTGGTCAATGTGTTTCTACGGTTGGAGACGGTATTGGGGGGTGTTGTTTGTGAGAGGTGGTATGGAAGAGGATATTGGGGGGATTGTGGTTAGGGGGTGGGTGAATGGACAGACGAAGATATGATTATTGTAGTGTAGTTGGTTAACTTGTACGTAGGAATTGGGGGTGGTGGCGTGATGTTTGTGAACGGGGATATATGGAACTATATATGGAAAGTAGGGACATTATCGTAGTATCGTGCCAGTACAGTGCAAATAGTATAACGAAACAAAGAACAAATAATAAACAAATGGAAAAAATAAATAAGTTACAGCTGAAAAGCATCACTCCTGCTGAAAACAACAAGAATGGTAGACCACTCTAAATATATCCAGTGAAAGTGAACAACCTAACGACCAATGAATGGCTCCCTACCGATTCCTTAACAAACAAAAAACTTTTTCCAAAAAGTCAAAACAACTCTCTACCCTCCATCAATCAAACAACTACCCCCATCTCCGGCCTGGCATTCGCATTCGCATTCGCATCCTTCGCCTCATACCTTGCCCACTTCCTCGCCAACCTCTCATCCCGAACCTTCTTCACGCAGTCATAAAACCTCCCGCCAGGAATGCACTGCCAGAAGATAATGTATAGTAGCAAGAGCATTCCGAGTATCGAGCCGACGATTACAAGCACGACTTTCCAACTCATTGAACCGGCGGAGAATGAGAATCCGCTTCCTCCTCCTCCACGACCGCCGCCACCGCCTTTCCGTTTGGTTAAGGGGTGGGCTGTTGATGTTTGTATGAGGAGGGTAAAGAAGAGGGAGATGAGGAGGGAGTGGAGGGAGGAGGGTATCATCGTGGGATGTAGGAGGTGCTGTGTGAAAGTATGGTGGTTGTAGTGTAGGTAAATAGATAGGTAGGTAGGTAGGCGGGTAGGTAGGTAGGTAAGTACTCCAATTGTCGCTCGCAAGGCCAAAGTAAGTCCTCAAAAATTTTATGGTATAGTAACTAAAAATCGCAGTCCTGGTGGTGATAGTAGCAAGTGATATCCTATGACAAAACTCTCCTCCCAAGACCTCTTTATACCCCACCTCCCAGGCTCATCGCCTTATACTCCCATTTGTGGCTATAACTTCCAACTCACCACGCCTGCAAGCCCAACAACGGGTGATCTTCCAGCGATAGGATGAATTGAACCTTTGGCTAGCTGTCCGGCCGCTTGTCCGCTGCATGGGCCTGGGAGAAATAGGGAGAAGTGGCTTGATATGGTGTGTATAGCGAATATGGTGCGATGCATGAGGTAAGCGCGTTTGTAAAGTAATGCATTGCACTTCTCAGCCCTGGAGGTAGCCATCCGGGTATGGGTTGGCTTGGGTTGTTCGCTGGAGAAAGTTAACCTATGTCTGAGGGACACTTTTTTGCTTAGACTTAAGTGCCAAAAAGAATAGAGCTTCTAGTCCAGTGGGAGCTTGAAAAAGGGCAGATTTTGGATTGATGAATACTGTAGGCCAGTGGGTTGAGTAAGTGGAGAGGTGGGGTTAGGTGATGTTAGGTAAAGTATCAGTCTACCTGACATGACCTTGCAAAAACAAATCTCAACGGCCATAGCCCAGAGCTATACCCACCATATGATACCCACCGTATGATACACACAATGGTCTCCAGATACTGACTGACGGACTGATGGACTGTCAGTCAGTTGGCTGTGGCTGGAGCTAACCTCCAACAAGGCTTCCATTCACCCATTCCAGACCGCCACAAGTACCATACCAAATATTCCCGAGCCGATGCCGTGAACATGTAACTGCCGTATCCCACAATGCTCACGCTAGAATACGATACAGTACTTCCCAGCATGACCTCAATATGCCCACTCTCGACCCAGTTCCGCATAAACGGTACACTTGCCAACCCTGCGGGCCATGCATGATATTCCATTCGGGCATTTACCGTGATCACGTTTCCCGGTTCGGACTTTTTGGCAGACCTGGTGGGCGGTGGAGATTGCTGAGGCGTTGATGTGCTTGTAGGAGGTTTAAGGTAACTTGGCGGTTAGGGTTAGGGTGTCGTAATGCGACGAAGTCATGGTTACTGGGCTGGGAAGAGGTTTTTGCAGTATAGGTATCAGGACTTGTCTGTGCAAGCGCTTTCCTTGCTACAGAATTAGTTGTTGGTAGGTGTTCGGCGTGCGGTGGAGTGCTGGCCGAGGCTTAGCATCCTACTGTACCGTACCTGTCATGTCAAAACACCTGAAGTTAGTTGGTAGTGTAAGTTAGCTGAAACAGTGCTGTCGGTCACCGCAGTGCTTTGCTTGTGTTGGTGAATTTAAGCTTAACCCCACCAGCTATGATACCTGTACTGAATTCTTGGCGCCTCTCTCCCACAAGTAAGCCCCACCAAGAAGATTCAAAGGCTTCTGAGATATACAAGTATCACTGCCCAGGTCGGACTAACTGAACTCGAATAAAGTATTATATATAGCGAATGTTCAGTCCGTGGCGTTATCAACAACCAAGCCTGTATGCATTGTACGGTACTTTTGCAAACCTCCAAAAGGTGGCTTCTTAAGCCTCAAGAGAGTTAAGCGCATAGTGCCACTAGCCTCGACATCTCCAACCCTCCCACTTCATTGTTCCCCCATTCAAGTCAGGCGATCAGTGCAATACTCTACTGTACTCGAGTATACTGTAGCGTACTGACAATAATACCTACCGTAGCCTACTTGAGCACTTGACTTAAAGTAACCTTTTGCAAGAGCAAAACTACCGTACCGTAAAATCCAGAAAAGGGCAACCCCGGGACTCCCCGTCATAGTATTGATCCCCGTGTAACCTACCCCTGTACAACCAAGTGACAATGTCAGCAACCCCAGCCAAACCCCTTCCCTCGCGAGTGAGTAAACATGTCTTCGCTCTCGTTCCTTCCTTAGCCAAACCTCTAACTTTCTTTGTAGTCTACTGGAGACGAACGAGGTTTCCTCCTCTCGAATCGGGGACAATTGGTGAATGCTTAGGGCTACCCGAGACCGGAATCCAGGCCGGTTTTAGCAAATAACCGGAAGAGGGGGGATGGGACATCTAGCGTAGCAGCCCCTTCGGCTATATGATAGAGGAAAATATTTACAGAAGTTGAGGAAAGTTATGGCGGCCAAAGATCAGGTGGGGGAGAGGTACTCGTACCGGGATCTAGGGACGGATAAGGGGTATATAAGTGTTCGTGAAGTTCTGTTTTTTTTTTTGAAGAACCTCAGTTTTCTCTGCAACTCTTCTTTTACTCTTCATTCTTCTTTCCTGTCGCCGCCGGTCGGATTTCTTCTGTACAGTACTGTGTGCTCTCTTTTCTTCACACTCACTCACATTCCAAACTTCGTCACTTATAACCAACCGCAACCATGCAATTCCTCATCGTTCCCACTCTCCTCCTGTCAGATCTATCACTCGCAGTACTAATACCGCCACTGCACATCCGCTCGAAGCGGGCGCTAACCTTCCACCAATATAATGACATGTCGGTATCCGCGGGACCCGCAGGCAACGCCGAAGCAGAAGCCCTAGCAGTCTGGACTGTAGGATCGACCTATCGGACCTGACCGCCGTCGCAGCAGCAGACTTGGCAATCTTCAAGGTTGAGCGGGAGAATGCCGAGAGCGCTGAGACGGAGGCTTTTAATCCTGCAATTGAAGCTGCCACTGGTGCAGCTGCGGATGCGCTGTAGTGTGGGAAGATAAAGTAGGTTTGCATTTGCTAATACTCGAGTATTAACGAGTGTTAGGGGTGGATTGCTAATGTGTATGGGGAGTATAAGAATAAGGTCTTAAAGCTGACCGGCCTAGCCCAGATTCGGAGGATCGATCTGGCCCAGGCCCAGGTTGCTGGTAAAGATACCGGTAGCATTCAGACTGCCTTAGCAGATGCGGAGAAGAAATTGGCAACCAATATTGCTATCGTGGGTTTTCCCTGCTGCCTGCTGATTGTGTATTTCGCACAGGCTAATGAGACAAAGAAAGCGCAGGACAAAAATGCCAGGCGATTGAGTTTGTTGGTCAGACGGGTGTTTGAAATAACATATAACTGCGGTCCACCCACATGCAGATGGGGAGGGAAGAGCAAAAGGAAAATTCCGAATTCTGCTGTTCATAGATAGAGAATTAGAAATTAATCTTCTGGAATAAAAAACAATCATGATCGAACTTTTTGTGGTTCATGCAAGATAGGCTGTCTGTATTTGTACTCGGCCCTCTGTAAAGTGAACTTTTCGTCAATCTTAGTGACTGAAGTATAAGGCAGCCAATCGCATATCTACCTGCAGTTGCACTAGAAGTGATGCAAATTCGTGCTAATGACGCCCTCAGCTGCAGCGTCAAGGTTGCACTAGCTGTTGATAAGTGATTGGAGTAAAGTTTTGTGGGGTTATATTGCGGCAGTGCTATCATACTATTTTTGGTTTTGGCTTGTCGTTCGCCGCCTCCCCTGGATGGAGCCTTGTTGAGGTTGATATGTGGCCTTGTTAAGCACTCGAGGAGCACCAGAGATACTTGTAATGTGCTTGTGAGAAGGGGGTCTTCGAGCTGTTTATATATCGCTCGCAATGTGCAGGAAGGTGATGAGCACATTGCCGAGTGAGGCGGATATTAGGAATTTTTGACGTCATGGGTGATGTGTACAAGGTATGAGATATAATATCCCGTGTCATGGCCTGTCACTCACTTGTAAATCGGCGAGTCCCTACATGGCTGTAGGTTATGACTATGTCGTGAGGGGAAGAAGATACCGTTGATTGATTCCCTAAGGAAGTAGAAGGCGATAGGATCAAAGGGGAAGAAACGATAACTATTTAAGGAAAGCAAACAGTGACTGCGAATCAGCACACAAGCAAGGTCACAGTGACGTGACATTGTAGAAATGCATGAGTAGTCCGCATTCTTACTATGGTTCCGCTCACGATAAACCAACAAATTGTTCACTTAGAATTCCAGAAGAAGAAAAAAGAAATACGGGCAATTTTGTACCTACAATTTGATATTCCCCCCCGAATGATCTTTCTATGGTGTTTTGTGAAATTTTTTATCAAATAAATAATTGAAAAAGTAAAATTGCACAGAAAACTACACAAATGTAGTAAAAAAAAAAAGAGTGAACCCTATTCTCCATTGCCTCAACACATTAAAAATCTCATTCTCACATGATAACCTTAGGTTTTTTTTTTCTGCTAGTGTATAGGGTCTGGGGCTAGGATCTAGGCATAGTAGATTCCCAAAGTTGAGGGGTTTTTAAGGGTTTATTGGGTTCAAAATCCTTGAAAAATATTCACTGTATGTATTCACTTAGGCTGAAAATACCTGTTTTTCAAAAGTTTATTCCATCCTAGATAAAAGTGATAATAGTTTTCTAAGAGATAGACATAATAGTAGATATATCTACTAGCTACAACATAGTCCTTTCAGATTTTGATTCTGTGGAGTTCTGAGTTTCACATTAACTTCATATGGGGGGGTGCTTTCCAAATCAACATTTTGTTGATTTATCATGAGCAGAACCATACATATAAACTATTGTACACTCCTATTTGCAAAGTCCCTGCACAAAGAAAGGTACTATGGTAAAGTCTTTGTAGACACTGATGTACTAGTATAAGCTTTATCTAAGTGTTAGCAGCCTGAATTTTTGATTCAATAATAATACCCTCATGACCAGTCACTCAGGCCTCCCAGAGGTCTAAATTTTGTTACTACCACTTAATATAAGCCCTTATGCCTTCACCACAACAGCTACCTGCTCCAGCATACTATCTACAAGATAATTCAAAGTACTTTGATCAATCTCCTCCCACTCCTCACTAAGTACCTCCTAGAGCTCATCCTTAATATGAAGCCAATACTGACTTCTTGTAAAGTGCTTCAGGAGATGTGGCTTGAGGGTATGCTAGGTGTTGTCAACAAGGTTGGGGTCAGGAGAATTTGCAGGTAAAGGGTATTCTGAAATTCTAAAAGTGGAAGTAATGACCTAGTTTAGGCCTACTTGATAGTACCTAACATTATCATCTATGACAAAATATCCTGAATTGCTATATCAAGTGAGAAAAGAAAGGGAATTAAGTAACATCCTTCATCTCTGTTATACCTCTAGTCATTGAAATTTATTTCCTATTTGGGAGTAACTCAACACCAATACTATAAGGAAAATCATCACTACTTTTCTCTTCCTCTCCCCTACCTAGGGGGGGCTAGAAGACATACTTTCCATCTCTTGTTTGCATTTCAGCATCCCCCCCTACTTCTCTCTTAAGGTCTACCCTCTTGATGTTTCTCATCTTTACTTCCCAGCATCTCACAATACTGGTTGCCTCCCTTACCCTGCTTTGCTTCACCTCACTTAGTAAATCCTACAGTTGGGTTCTCTAATTTTGTCTTTCTATAGACAGTTGGGAATACAGTTAGTAGTAGGAGAAAATATTCCAACAGGCCATTGTTGATTTCTCCACTCTCTTTTTCTTTAGAGGCTGCCTTGCTAGACATGAATGCATTATCTAATAGTAGCTCCAGTAATCTGAGCTCCCCCTTCCTGAATCTCTCCCTTAAGGATGATCAGCTAGCACCCTACTACCCCCCTTTTCCTCTTCCCTATTATACCTTCTACCTGCTTATCTCTGGTATCTCTTCCAGCAGTGATGCCACCTCTCCTATAATAAGAGACCACAAGAGAGATACAGTAATGTAGTTAGTTGGTCAGTCAGCTTCAGATCACACCTAGCTGGCACCTTACTGCTAACTATCTACTCATCAGTTAGCAACCTACTGCTATTTATTCAGCTAATACTTTACTACCATCTATCTATCCCCTTTGTTCAAACAGATATTGGAGTTTTCTTGCTTCTGCCATATACCTAGATGGCTTCTCACTACTCCCTCCACACTCTCTTGCCAGTAAGCTATATATCTATGCTTGTACATTAAGCCATATCAAGTTTGGGAATTCCCTTAGGTTTGGGTTATACTTGAGGTTATTCATTGGTATACTGTCAGGAGTTTGGTTTTATTTGTTTGTTATGTGTTATTGGTGGGATCTCATATTATCTTATAGTTTATGGGAGGGTTGCGTATTAGGATAGTTTTTTCAACTAGGTCTTCAGGCCATAGTTTTTCTGTAGCTTTCTGAGGCCTAGTCTAGGGTAGAGGTTTTTGATGCTATAACTATAAGCTGCAAGTGAGGTTTGTACCTTAAACAAATAAATTCTAGGATATAAAAAAAAAAAAAAAGTGAATTAGGTAAAGCTCATATATCTTTATAGCATATTAGGAAGTATTAACTCTCAGATAGTTTTATAGAGTAGGCTTTTCAGCAGGTATCTGTTTGCAAATACAGATTAATGGTATTCATTACCTATAAGCAATATCAACCCAAAACCCTACTCCTATACTGCCAAACTTAAAGCCAATAGATAAATTCTTATCTATAAGCTTTTTACTAGGCTATATCTGTACCTTTCTTCCTGGCTGATATGCCACATACTCTATTTTTACTTCATCCAACCAGACACCTTTTCTCTAGTCACCCTTTATCAATCTTAATCTCCTGCATGACCAGAACTTGAAATGAATCTTAGTAATAGGATTGAGAAAGGGTTTCTTTTATGGTATGCCAAGCTGAAAGTCAAGTTATTTTCGTACTTTATTAACTATAGTACAACTGATATTTAAATCCTGAATACTTTCAGTGATCTCATGTAAGAAAGTGTGGGGATTGTCTTAGACAGTCCTCTCTACTTATTATATAACATTGGCAGTAATCTTAGATGGCTGGCCTGATCATTCAGCATTATCTATATAGTACCAGATATGGTATCTTTTAACAACACTCTATACCATTGATCATGAAATATCAAGCTCCAAGGCTATCTGGGTACTCTTCTTTCCTAGATCAGATAAAAGAATAATTGTATGACTTCGTTCATGTCTTAAATAAAAAGGGTGCATATGTAGAGGTATTATCATCAGGCTCACTTAGTTAGGGGAGACTTTCAAGTTTGGTTGATGGGTAGGTCCATTACCCTGCATAATTTCAGCTACAAATATTCAGCAGACTCTTGTATAATACTAGTACATCACTATCTACCAAGACTTTCAAGTTGCCACAGTACCTTTCTTTATACAAGGACTGTATAAAGGGGAGTATATGTACACCACATAATAGAAAGAGTTTGATTATGTAATACTTGCAAAAAAGTTGGAAGCTTAAAGTACATCTAGTTGCCATACTAAACCTTCATTTTGATCCTGATTATAGAGATTTACAGTAAAATACTATTTTACTTAAGAGTGATGTATCTGATTAACACTAAAATACAATGATCAAACTGCAATAATGAGCATAAAATGAAAGTATGGTAGGAGGTATCTACAATGTACATCAGTGGGCATTGCAAAATATAATGCTCTGTCATCTTGGTTAGGGATATTTTGTTGTCAAGATCAATTTTAGAGCCCTGAAGTTTAGGTTATAGGTATCAAATAATCCTATATATGTTTTTGTGTTAAGTGTATCTTTATTTGATAAGAAATATTGATATTTTTAATATGCTACTAGTATATATAATAATGATCTGAAAGAGCTCTATACAAGAAATATCAAGGTTAAAAACAAGTTTGATTTTCTCCCAAAGTACTAACCCAATAATATAAGTTGTATCTTCTATGTATAAGACTTTTATACTTACCCATTCCAAAAGTATCCAGATACAGGGCTTGGGACTTGGCAGTCTTGGCATAGTTTTATCCAGATACTTTTGGAATGGGCAAGTATTCTGCTAAAGTGTAGATTACTTTCAACCTGTATGCTTCTATAATTCTATCTATTCTTGTCCAATATTTCCAAATTAACTTCTTAGAGACACCTACTAATACTTCAGGAACTAAGTACTTTAATGATTCAAAATCATGCTTGCAGTTATCTCTAGTATAACATTTTACTGTACTCCAATAATATTCAATACAATTAAGCTCACAATGATGGAAAGCTGGATAGAATATAACCTCATAACTAGCATCTAGTATTACTTGTTCAAGTTGCACTTGACTCTTTTGAGAATGAAAGTCAGGTTGAACTGCAAGGAGCATGTGTATAACAGCTTCCACCATCTAAGTTGTGAGAATTCAGCTTATTTGATTTACCTGTTATTGACTTGATACAGTATTGGGTAAGGAAATACCTCTTATGTTATACCCAAAGACTATACTCTTGAAGAACTATTCGAAGACCCTGGGTCTGCCATCTAGTAAGATGAAAAACTGTATATAACCAGCATTTGGATAGTGATTATTAGAAATGTAGGTATCATACCTTTGCTTTATATTATTACTGCCTGACTCCAAGTATATCTCTGACATTTGCAGGGTATTATCTGGAAACTTTAGGTAGTTTCTTGCATTGTCAAATGCAAAAGAAAATAGCCTTGCATCCCAGGAACTGTACCTCAATTGTTAAAATGACTTTTGTCATAACTTGATCAAGTAACTTGTCACTGATCTACCAGATATCTCCTGTACATTTTAATATTTCACAGGCATCTCTATCTCTTAATCAACTAATTAGTGTAAGAAAGTTAGGAATATGTAGGCCTAGACATCTACCTTTTTTTCATAATAGGCTATATTCATGATGAACTGAGATGAAATATTTTCCATTATTCGAATTAAAGATAATTTTCTTTTTTTGTTAAATCATAGAATTTATCTATTTAAAGTATAGACCTTGCATGCAACTAAATAAATTATAGTATCAAAAACCTCCATTACTGGCCAACAGGAAAAACAAGTCACCCTAGTATAGCTACACACCCTGATTACCTCTTCACCCATTATCCTTTCTCCTAACCAATTATCTTCTCCCTCCTTGGACACTCTCTAATACTTAGAGGGTATATGGCAAGATAGACCCCATCCACAGAACCAGTCCCCCCACAGCTAGAAAGTAAGAAATAAGAGATCATCACCTAGGAAAACTCATCATGCAAGAAGGAAAAAAATCAAAAATCAAACTAAAAAGGAAGACTACAAAAAGCAGTAAGAAAACTAACTCTTTAAAACTACTAAAAGAATGCATCCCACTCTCTGTCTAATGCCCTTAGGTATAATCCAGTAAACTGCTGAAAAATAAACAAAAGAAAAAAATTTTAAAAAATAAATGTACTAATTTTTCCTCCTGCCAGGCCCAAAAGAGGCAGAGAGGGTACAATGAGTAAATCTACAATCCTTGTTTGACATCTAAGGTACCTTTATAACAGTTTAGAAGGCACAACTCTGGTGAGCCATATTCTTTGAAGTCATTGTAACTGACCAGAATCAATAGTAAAATGCTAGAAGTATCAGTTGGGCTCAGATAAAGCTCAAGTATTCAGGTAAGATTTTGGCTGCAGGTAGAGGATTTCTTGCCTCCCATAGCTGAGAAGGTGACTATACTACTATGGAAGGAGGGGAGTAATAGCCTTCCATGACTGATGAGCAAAAGTGCTACCATGGAAGGGTAGGTGTATTTTTATCCCATAATAAGGTGACTATAAGCTTATGAAGCTGCAAAGTTCAGTAAGGGGAGATTGTGAGAGTGGAGTAGTATTTTCATCCACCTCTACCTTCCTGAACAGGAAGGTGAAAAGTAGAGTTAGCAAAATACTGGAAGAGGAACTTGTTGAATTAAAGGTAAACTTGTCTTGTACTATAAGGATTGTAGGTTAAACTTAACCTGACCAGTGTAGAGGATTTGAGATCTCTAGAAGTTCTTTATCTCACTCTACAAATTGGCCTTGATAAGATACCATGTAAGAAAGAAATATATTATTATGATAGGCTTTAACATCCTCTCAATCATGCCTATTATTGTATATTCCCTCCCAATACTTCTGATAATTGAAGTCTAACTTATGGAGCTATCTTCTTACAGTTATTGTCTCAATTGTCTTCTCAACTTCCTTGACCACACTACTAGTTAATCTATTCCTAACTTCAGAGTCATCACTGGAATCTATATAGTATATCACAATTACTTTTGTAAGTACCATAGCTGTAAGCTTTATTTATTCTTGTTAGTTTTCTTAACTTGTAGAAACATTTGTCTTTAGGATATACATTAACTTACTTTCTCTAGCTTTAAGAATATACTAACATATAACCAGCATTGTATTTACATCTTCTAATAGGCTCATAATCTTCCTATATTTGTCTTAACTTGGATCTGGTATTAAGCATCTTTTTACCCACTTAACCTCATGGGACATAATACTTTCTCTAACACTTTTTCCCCAGCCACCACCCTTAACTAGCTTTTGTGCAAGTACATTGTATACTAATAGAAGAGCTGTTATACCAGTAAATACATCTACACCTCTCAGCACTTTCTTTTCCTGCTGAATTTGCAGCTTCAAGAATAAATAAACCTGATAATGCTAGGTAAAAAACAGGACTTCAGATTTCTTATCTTGAATCACCTTTTGATACAAGGCATTAGACTTCATTGTCTTCAATACTACTTCCAAAATCCTCAAGGAGTGTGGGCAGGCAATGTTAATGAATATTCAATCTCATGGCCAACTCTTATAGTCTAGTCTTAAGTATTTATCCATAGATAGTACTAGTTCTTGGCTCCCTTCAGGTGTAATAGAGGATGTAGCACTTAGAAGATCAGGAACAATGGTATCTATAGTGTTTATTGCAGCTTGTTTTTACTGATATTTGCATACTTAAAGTGTATTTGCAGTTAGAATCTTTGTAGTCTGGTTATTCTTGAAATATACTATATATATTAGTAAATTTCCTTTAAGTAATCTTTGAACTATGTAAAAAGAGATCTTACATTAGCTTTACTTTGCTTGATTCTTTCTCCTTTTGCTTGAGATCTGAGTGTACTTTTATTTACTGACAAAGCATGCAGTGACTAGTTTGATGGTTGCAAATCATGACTATTAAGAGTGGAATTCAGTTTGTCAAAGTTTTTGAGAATAAAGTAGGTTGTTATTAGAATAATATGAAGGGAAGATAAATGTGTAGTAATATTTGTTGCATTATACAGCTTAATTATTTCCTCAGCTTGAAACAAGAGAGAAGTATAAAAATAATTAATAAAAACTAGAGCTGAGAGTAGGATTATTCTACAGTATAGTAAATTTGATCTTGATAAGAAAATATCCCTAACATAAATAACAAAGCATTACATTTTGCAATGCCCACTCAGGCTAGTCCATGTTATGGACACCTCCCACCATATCCAAAAAATTGAAAAAACCTAAAGCATATTTTGCTGCCACAAGGTAGGTAAACAAAATACAAGTTTGAGTAATATTGCAAAGATCAACTAGGTGGTAGTATTCTTCTGTTGTAAACTGCAAGGTTCAAGCTCACAGAATAGGGCTCTAAAATATTAGGTTGGACCTTTTGGTTTAATCTGTTTTTGAAAACTTGTCTCTTACAACCCTTAGAGTAATGTCATAACTCTACTTGTCAGCATACTTTTTACCATCATAGTTGTCACTACTCTGCAGGCCTTCCACAACTCACTTTCTTGTTGAGTCCAAAATCTACTCCTATTTATACTTGTACTTCAGATATTTGTCAGTTTAATCTTATATAAGATGATTGATTTTTTTCCTGAACTTCTTTATGCTATTGGATATGCTGTTGGATATGCTGTTGGAGCCTATTGTCAGCTTCATATGAGAAAGGAGCCCTACTGAACTTCAGCAATGTCTGGATGTATGTATGTAACTAAGTTGCTGGATGGAAGAGAGAAACAGATGATAGAAGTACTAGGAATATCTCAAGCTTCTTTTTTTATCCTACACTACTTTCTGGTTAGTATTGGAGCTCTTGAGGACAGTCAATATAATGCAGCCAATGAGCAGCTGGCAATATTTTTATGAATTACACAAGGAGGACAAACCTTTCGACAGGTAGGTGAGTGCAGCCTATGTACAATCAAGCAGTAAATTTATCCCTTGTCTACTTATATTCTTCTAGCAATCTACTAATACTGACTCCCACAGGTATTTTCACTGGACTATTGATGAATTGATCCATCTTCATTCCAAGATAGTTAAGCTATCATCTCTTAGTATTCCAGCTGAGATTCATCTCAACTCTAAGCTTTACCTATACTTCAAGGACTGCCTTGGAGCTGGTGATGGTAACCATATTTTATCAAAAGTTCCAGCCACTGATGTATCACACTTTCAGAACTGGAAAGGTGGCATATCACAAAATATGTTCAAATTTGCATCATATTGGTTTGACTTTTACTTCACCTATGTTTTACCTGGTTGGGAGGAGTCCATTCATAATAGTTGAGTTCTTGCTGATGCTGAGTCTAAGGGATTTTTTGTTCCAAAAAGCAAATACTACTTGCTTGATGCTGGATACTCATATTCAACTGGGTATTTAATACTATATAGAGGAGTACACCACCATTTACAGAAGTAGGTACTTGCTTCTCAATGCCTACACAATAAGGAAGAGCTTTTTAACCTTCAGTATACTCAAGCATGCAATGTGATAGAGTAGATATTTAGTGTACTCAAGAAGCAGTTTATGATTTTCCAAATACTGATGGAATATGACTTTCCTGTACAAGTCAAGGTTGTCCATACCCTTACAGCTTTATACAATTTTTTGCAGGCGGAAACAGATGGAATCGAGTACAGACAGTAGTTAGAGCAAATTCTGGAAGATGAAAAAAGACAGGAAATACAGGCAGCAAGTAGTGATCATCTAAGTACTGGTAATTTAGAGGATGATAATGATAGAATAGACTTGGAGGATACTGGTTCAGTGGATATGAGAAAACTACAAGATCAGATTACAAATGAGATGTAGAAAGATTACTGTAAATATATTCTTGTCTATAAGAAGTGTTAATAGTTACATATTACTATCAGCAGAATTCCATAATTTTTGAATCTCTTGATGTAGCTACCTTTCCTGCAGCTCACTTGATGCTACTAAGTAGAGCCATGCCTTTATCTCGCTCTCCATTACATTATAGCATCAACCAACTCCTCCATACTAAAAATACTCCCAAATTGTACTTGCAGTAGGATTAAGTTTTTCAAGTGCATTCACAATCGCAATACCTACTCCATTTCTTTCCTGTTTTGGTCAAATGATTGATAGATTCTCAAGTGTCTCCTCTGATACTCACTTTCCTCTGCTTTTCCCTTGTGTATAACCCTCAAGAGTCATGATTATCTCCATTCTAGTGCTCTCATCATTTCCTCCACTCTCAAATACCATATCTGGGGCAGCCGGTGTTGCACTAGTACTGGAATCCTTAGACCCTGCCTGCTGCTCTACCTTTTCTGCCATAGCCTCTACTACTGTAGATGTATATTAGCTAGTAGTAGTATGACCAGAGCAAATCTCATCCATCTCAGTATAGAAAGCAAAGGATTTCTGGTGGAATTTTGCTGCTTCCAGGTATTTGGTGATGTACTCATCCCATACTCCTTCTGCTATAGTAGGTATAACTTTTTCCTCATTCTATCTGAAGCCTGAGTTTGCTTTCAACCTATGGAATGTACAATAGTCTGCCTTGAGCTTTTTTATTCAAATACTATTAATCATCCTAATATTATAGATACCTGATAGAAGAAAACTCACTGAAGCATACTTTGTCTTACATTGAGTAAAATCCAGCTTGGTTCCATAGACAGTGTTGGTAGCAATACAAGCCTTCTGCCAGGCTTCCTTCTTGAAACTATTTTCTTCAAACTTTCCTTCTTTAGCTGACTGTAATAGTGAGCTCAGCATAGCATGCACCATCTTGTTGATCCATTTTGCTTTACCTGAGGCCATAGTTATTGCTACCTAGAGAGTTCGTTTTGAACTTTAGAGATATGTGATCATGAGGCTTTAAGATTGCAAGGTTGTGAAGAACATGCCACTAGCTTGAAAATTTTTTCAATGGTACAAAATAGTAGCACACTGTTGCAATCCTGATTCTGAACCTTGTATTTCAACCTATCAGGAACGGCAAAACGCGCCCCTAATTTTTCTAAAATCATATAATGAAAAGCTTTTTAAACTGTATAGCAATATTACAACACCACTACCTCTTTCAACAATTGGTACTAAAAAATAATAAAAAATCAATATCCAAGCCCAGGTGCCAATATTTTCTTTTTATTATTTTTATTATTTTTTTGAGCAACTTTTGTTAAATTGGTTTTCACAATATATATGGTGACGATCACAGAAAAAGTATATTTCTTGGCTTTTATCTGTGTGTCAACCAGACACGCTACTGTTGCTTTCATTTGCATAGATTATGTTAACTTGGAATAACTACAGTTGCAGGGTACAACTTGTGTTTTGCAATTTTAGCACTTTTGAAAGCCGAGGGCGACCAGACGCACCCTTAAATGCACGAAACTCCAATTCCACTTTCTAATAGGTGAGCTGGGAAGAAGCATCATGAAATTTTGCCAGGCACAGCGAAGGCATGAGTAATACAAGTATCATAAACGACCACCTTTACGCTGTTCTGGTCATAGATAATACTATCCCGTCCCCCATACCGAGTAGTAGCAGTTTATGTCCTGATATTGCAATTTTAATACTACAAAGCACTCTTCCAAGATGACATATCCCGTGACATTTTTCTCATGAACTCGAGTACGGAAAATCAATTTTCCGGCCCTTCGCATGCATTACCTAATTCCCCTGCAGCCACAAATATCGCCCATTTAGCCAAACTCCGTTCAACAGAAATTCCGAATGCGAGACTCTGTAGAACCCATTACTATCATAGAAACCATAGAAATAAATATATCAGAACCCTCCACCACTACCATCTACTCAATAATTTATTTGACAGGTTCTCGCGTGATACCATGATTTCCCTTGCATCTTAATTTCCTGTTTTTCCGGTCATGAGATGCCAGCCACGTGCACGCTGCAACCTTCCATCCCGTCCGTCCTTCCCATTTAGCTGAATTACCATACGGCAGCTCCACCCTTCGATTCGAAGCTCCTTCACCTCCCATCCATACACCTCATGATATGGCCTTGCGCTCAGTTTTACTCCCAGGAAAGCCTCAGTCAAATTTACAAGCTGTTTGCACAGTGGAATGGGAGCGGAAGAGAATAATCGTTTGTTTTCCCTTTCTCCTTCCCTCCCCCCTGGAGTATCTTCGGACCCCAGAGTGGCTGACAATTCTAATACGGGAGATAGGCATATGTTTCTGGATGTGCACTGGTATTACTCGGGGATGTCGACCGGCTTATACAAACGATTTATCACGATGAGGAAGTGTTTGGGGTAGTCGCTGATGAGATTTCGGGGAAGATTGCTACGGTTGCGAAGGGGAGGGTGTTTATCTATGCGCCGACAGGGGGTGAGGAGCGGTTCCTGAAGGTTTGCGTCTGATGGACTCACTCGTGGATGAGCTTTACTGACCGGAAGGGAATAGTGGGTTCTGCAAAGCCAAATAGAGATAGAAGGAAACATCAGACCATCTACGGTATCCTGGGGTGGGGAGGAAGAGCTACTGGTCGGCAGCACCAGTCTTACACTCTGGAGTACACAACACACACACCCAAAAAAGATCTGGACAAAAGCCCTAGCGAACCCAGTGCACATCGGAGAATTCAGCTACGACGCTTCGCTCATCGCCTCAGTTGGAGAATCAGACCGCTTAGTGAAGATATGGAGACGACTATCAATCGGCACCGAAGATGTTCAGTTCGACTTCTCGTACCTACCGCACCCACGCGCCGTCACAGGTATTCATTGGCGAAGACCATTCAGTCGGGAGCAGTCGGTTGATAACGTCCTGTACACCATTGCCGCCGACGGGGTTCTACGGGTTTGGGCGCCGGTATATCCGCATGATTTACACCTTCTACAGTTATGGGCTGTTATAGACCTTCGACAATCGATTCCGGATAGTCTGGAGGATGAGAAGACTATGGCGAGGAAGTCTGATAATCGATATGTGATGATTGTGGATGGGTGCGTATTTACGCATGCTGTTGAGAGTGCGGTTTGTAGTGTGAATGAGGGTGAGAGGGGGCAGGAAGTTTTTCAGAGGTTGGTTGAGGTTGCAAAGCGGAGTCCGGAGATCTGTGTTGTTTTTGACGGGCGGGGGAGGATGAGTGCTTGGGGATTGGAGAATGTGGGATGTAAAACTCGAAAGACTACAAATGTCTTTAGCGTTATGCATGCTGAGAACTCCGGAATGGAGTTTGTGGCTAAGGGAGAACAGGAGGCATTTGTACAGTTCCATGGCTTTTCTGGTGGTGCAGGTTGATCTCCCATACCCCCCCCGCAAGGATGCAATTGGGAACAATGACTGACAAGTGATAGGTTTAATGGTTTTGGCGCACGTGTTTGACGGAAGGATATTCTGGTATGAAGCTAGGTTAGACCGGTTCCTGGATCCTTCGCCTCGGCCGAGGAGAGCAAGTCTTCTGGGGGTATTATCTGGACATTCCGGGCCTATTGAGACGCTCGTACGGACTGCAGATGGGAAGTCTATGCTGTCATCTACACACGAGAATGAGCTTATGGTCTGGTCGCAGTCGAAGGGGGATAATATTGCGCTTTCAAAGCAGAGTTCTATAACACCTGCGAATCGTGTTCATAGAGCTGTAATCCTTGATAATGGTATGTTTCCTGAGCTTATCTCGGATGGCCAATTGCTGATGGTTTGGTAGGAAACTACGTGATGACATTACATGATGACCGTGTGGTATTATGGGACTCGACTCAATCCGTAGCAAAAGAACTTGAACGCCTAGATTTCAAAATTGCTGGAAAGATGCTTTGCTTATTATTACTACCGGAAGCACAGGATGGGCTAAAACAGTACCATGTTGTTGCGTTGAGTTCGGAAATGAAAGGAATTGCATGGGGAATTACACTACCTCAAAAGCCTAGTGAGCTGGCGCATGAAATCGATGATATTCGACCAACGGTTCATGAGTTTGCTACGTTCGCGCTGGACATGAAGGAAGATCTGTTAATGATTCTGCCTGTTGATCCTGTGGGCTGGAATGCAACGATATCAGGCACTTTAGACACCTTCTCTCGAGAGGTGGCCGTGACAGTGGATAAATCAGG
This sequence comes from Choiromyces venosus 120613-1, assembly GCA_003788595.2. NCBI lineage: Eukaryota > Fungi > Ascomycota > Pezizomycetes > Pezizales > Tuberaceae > Choiromyces > Choiromyces venosus. The sequence continues at coordinate 202,780 of ML120464.1, forward strand.
TCTCTTACAGTCATGGACTGCAAAGGTATCTTCAGACGAGTCGAGCCTTCGTTGGCTGGCGACTTCGACAGTTGATACCGGTATCGAAAGCCCCTCTCTAGCGAAGGGGAGCTCAATACGAAAGTTAGCACTCGCCAATTCCGGACGCAGTGAATTAACAATCTGGGATTCGAGAGCTGCGCAATTAGAATACCAGCAGCATTTCGAAAGCCAGGATGTAATACAAGACTTGGATTGGACATCCACTCCAGATTCACAGTCGATATTAGCAGTCGGATTCCCGCACCGAGTGTTATTGATGTGCCAGCTCCGGTACGATTACTTGAACGCTGGGCCAGCATGGGCTTCTTTCCGGCAGATAAATATTCGGGATATCACTCCCCATCCAATCGGCGATTCGCTGTGGCTGAGTAACGGCAGCCTGGTCATTGGCGCCGGAAACCAACTTTTCGTCTATTCAAGGAGGATTAAAGAGCTGGACGACCTTTCCAAGCAACTCCAGCTATCTTCGCTCAAGGCGCGGTTAGACGATATATTCGAGATAGTATCTCATCTTAATGGCCCTGTTCCGGTTTATCATCCCCAGTTCTTGCAGCAGTGCATTCTGGCCGGGAAGTCTGGGTTGGTGGAAGAGATCCTAGTAAAATTACATAAGGAGCTGAAGAACTTTCACGCGGAGATCCCCTTGGATAATTTTCTAGAGATACCAGTTGATACGTTTCTAGCTAGGGAAGAGGTGAGGTTGAATTTGTCACTGAAGTTGTGATCACAGAAGCTGACTCGGATATAGGACCTGTCAACTGTAAGAACTAGCAAACTCACTGGCGGCTTCTTCGGCAGCTACCAGGAAGAAGAGGAATTACTCTATTTTGACGAGACACTGGCAAAGTCGCTTTGTAGCCTGCTGACAAAGATACCTATTCCACACCTTACGGGCACAGAGCAGATCAACTTAGCAGGCATCGTAGAATGTGTAGCACAGGTCAAAGAGCACCGCCGGTCAATCGACGAGAACGGTGCAAGATACCTCCTCTTCTTCCGTCAACATGCTCTCCGCCGTGGACCAGCAGACATATCCTACCGTGAGGTTGCCTGGGCCTTCCACAGCGCTTCCCAAGAAATCCTAATCGATCTTGTAAACAACAATACCAAAGGAAAAATGATGTGGCCGCAAGCCCGCGAGAGTGGAATATTCATGTGGTTACGAGACTCAGAAGCAATAGTACTCCCCCCTCCCCCATCCAACTCCTGCCAAAAGATCAACTACTAACGTCCAATCCCAGCGTAAACAATTCGAAATCATAGCTCGAAACCACTACACCAGCACCTTTGAAAAGAACCCCATAGACTGCTCCCTTCACTACCTCGCGCTCAGGAAGAAGAACGTCCTGATAGGCCTCTGGCGCATGGCGTCCTGGAACCGAGAACAAGTTTCTACTCAACGCTTCCTAGCAAACAGCTTTTCCGAACCGCGCTGGAAAACCGCCGCCATGAAGAATGCTTACGCGCTTATGGGGAAGCACCGATTTGGTCTGCCCCCCCCCCCCTCTCACTCAATCTAATTTAGTATGGCAAAACAGAATACGCCGCAGCCTTCTTCCTCCTAGCCGACAGTCTAAAAGACGCCGTAAACGTCTGCTTCGACCGCATAAACGACATGCAGCTCGCCATCGCCATAGCAAGAGTCTACGAAGGGGACGACGGACCCGTCCTTCGTGCCCTCCTTCAAGACCGCATCCTCCCACTCGCGATAGAAAAGGGTAATAGATGGCTAGCGACGTGGGCGTTTTGGATGCTCAGGAGGAAGGATATGGCCGTGAGATGCTTACTCGTACGTCCCCGCTCCGCACGACCTTGAAAAGGCTTAGAACTGACGAATGGTAATCATTATAGTCACCATTAACTTCCCTAGCAATAAGAGAAGGAACCACATCCCCCCCAAACCCTACTAAAATCGAAGGAAGACTATTCCTGGCGGACGATCCGGCACTAGTCATTCTCTACCGCCAGATCCGCGAGAAAACGGTGCAGACGTTACGGGGTGCGGAGAAGATTAGTCCTGAGGCTGAATTTCAATTTTTATTACATACCGCTAGACTATACGATCGTATGGGGTGTGATTTACTTGCTTTGGATCTAGGTACTTACTTACCTCCCCCTCCCCTCCTCCCACTGCGCAGCGGTTATGAGGCTAATGAATATAGTACGAAACTGGGAATTCCTAAGTCCAGACAAAGACGCGCACAAGCCGCTTATCCAATTCAATCCCAGGCATCACTTCAGAAGGAGGAGTTCGATAACGGTCGTGGACGAACCCGCGGCCGCTGCTAGTATAAAGTTGGGGATTACGGGGATTTGTGGTACAGGAGGGGGGATGGTGAAGCCTCCTGTTTCGGTCTTTGAAGAGCCGAGTATGGATTGGGCTTTTTGAAAGTTCCGAGTTTTTATTCTTTTGTAAAATTATATTGGGGGGGTATAGGGGGATAAATAGGAATGAAAAAGGAATAAATATGGGGGTTTTCTTGAAATTAAATTAAATTGGATTGGATGGGAATTATGTACTATACGGGGGAATCGCTATGTACGGTATGGGATGGGATGGGGGTTAGTAAGGATAGACGTATTCCTCCTTCTCAGGTTCTAGTCCTTCGGCCACCTGCCTTTCGTGCTCCTTGTCCAGGTATGCTAGCAGTACATCCTGCCAGCGTTCCCGACCTTTATACTTCGCAACGTCGTCGCCCCAACTACGGATTGCAGAAGCCAATCGTCCAGGGGCGTAAGGTTCTTTTGCCATTTCGGTGATAGGGAGGAAGTATGTTCGTATCGTGAATACCTGATCATTTCCAACCCCCCATGTCAGTTAAAGCGTAAAAAAGGAGGGTGAAAAAAAGTGAAGGCTCACCACTCCCCCACTCCTGGGTAATCTCCTTAGTGTCTGCCTTTCGGACCTGAAATGGTAATACTCAATGCCTTTGTTGGCTTCACTTGTATACCATCCAATCTGTTCACTGTCTTCAGGACCTATACTGTGAGACCAGGCGAGGCAGTCGTCGGCTTGCATGAAATACTACACATTCCGCATTAGCTCCCCCTCCCTTCCCTCCTTCCTTCCCCCCTCAAGGGAAAACATACATTATTCCTAATTATCGGACCTCCAGGCATAACCCTCGTAAAAAAATTATTCATCCCCTTCGCCAACTTCTCCCTATACCCGGGTACATCCCCACTGGTATGTATCTCATCCAACGGCATCCCTAATTTATCTCCCAATCGCCAAAATCCCGCGAGGAGAATACTCCCCGCCTGGAGATAATACTGTCCGTCTTTGCCCTCGATCATAATGGCTAGATCGTCCTGCACCATTCTGGCCGCCATCTGCATGGGGTCTTCGCAGAGGGGTGTTGCCGTTATGTCGAATGTTTCGCCAGTGTATGTGTTGTGCACGCCCGTCTCTGTGCGCGTATACAGCGAGGGGTAGCGCGCGGGGAGGTAGTCGACTAGATGCTCGAGGAGCTCGACCGCAGCGTCGTAGGCGATGGGATTGGTAGTGCTAGCTTGTGCACCCCGAGAGAGGATTCGGGAGGCCTTGTCCGAGTGGTATTTTGGGAATTGATTGTCGAGTTCTATCCATTCTTCGAAGGGCATTTTGCGGAGGCCCATTGTTATGTTGTATCTATGCTAGGTTAGTATAAGGTTGTAGGAGGGGAGGGAGGGGGGCGTACTTTGGGCCATAGCGGAAGGGACGGTAAGGGAGTGGTTTAGTTGTATCAATGTCCCAGTCTGGATATGGTGGTGGGGTGGGGGATTTGAAGTCCAGGGGTATCCAGACTGGAGGATTGTACATTTGTTAGATGTGTCTTCATGATACTGTAGAGGAGGAAGAGGAAGTAATGATAGCATACCACCAGGCTCCCTCGCTGGCCCTTTCTCAACCGACGAACGTCGAATAGGCACATCAGTCCTCCTACCCCGACTCCATCTCAATGTTAGAAACCTAATGATAGACAGCAGCACTGTCACAAGTAGGTACTCCGGTAAATGACGCATCAGGTGCTCTTGAACCGATAATAGTAATACCATCTTCAATCCCAATGTACCGAATTCCTTCCCTTTCTTCCTTCCTTTCACACTTGAAGCGGAGAGCTAACGTAGGTTGGTGCAAAAGAGGGCCTGCAGAGTTTATAAAGATCTCCATAGTTAAGATCTCCTCTGTATTTCTCAATCTAAGACCAATTCTCCATTACGCGGTTTCTGAGGGGGAGTGTTGAACGCATGCGGCACTGTATAGTACAGCACGTACAGCACTGTATCGTATCAACGCTTAATCGTGTGTGATAACGAGGCGGGGAGCTATCGATAAGAATAACGCTTAACCATAGTTGGTTGCGGGGGGGGATCTTTTTGCCTATCGGGGTTAAAATATCCGTATGTGCAGCTTGGTCTTGGTTCTACCGTAGGGAGACAACGGGATAGTTGGATATCATACCCTACCATATCTGAAGACATACGGCTTTGTACTATACTGTACTGTACTTGCACCATGCTCGTATCAAGAGATGTAAAATAGAATAGAATAAGAAGACTGCCGGTATTTTAGTAAGAGAATACTTGTAGGGTATCCAATTGATAATAAATAAACAGGGGATATTCCGGATGTTGTACATGTATCATATGATACAGTGATCCCACATTGTACTGTGTTGATCGGTAAGTGAGATAACCCTAGCCCTGTTCGTTCCGAATTTGCTATCGTATGGTAGCAGCAAAGATAATATTCCTCTTCTTTCTACGGAACCGCAGAGATACTGTAGCTTGAACCCCCTGATAGAAATTGAGGACAAGATCGGCTGGGGAGTTACTACAGCACTCGTATCAAGTATTTTTAAATTACCTGTACTCATGAACACGTCCCATGCCTACAAGTACATGCTACTAAGCATGGGATGTTTCGGACCATTCCTCATGACATTGATTCTCCCACTGTCCATAGAATAGTTGGTAGACTGAGTTTCTTGCATATGGGACCGTCCATCCGAAAGTAGTATATTGCAAATCACCATCACTCACTCGCCAGGTTTTCCCTAGGACAGGCATGGGTGCTCGGATGGGATGCGGAAACACACTGCTTTCCGAGTAGGCGAGTTGCGAGATAATTTTTTACTTACAATACTGTAGGTCCCGGAGTTTATCCATCATTATCCCTCAAGTTCACCAGCGTTTACGCGGTTCACCACGTCAACAAAATAATATTGTAGGACTTCCTCCGTGTATCTATGATACCGCTCAAGTCTCCACTCTATCTGTACAAACAAAAAATAACAATATTTACCGAGCCGTCCTCCTGAGAAGACAATACTTGCCCCAGCTCTTCTTAACAGGCACCCATCTAGGCACCCATAGCGTCCTCCCCAACATTCCCGTCTGCGCAGAATCCAGAAAGTTCTCGCAGTATACACTCTCCCACTGCCCTTGATCTAGGGCGTAGTCTGGCTCAAACTCTTCCACTGGACGGCTGAAGTAGGATTCTACCATGTAATCACATGACTCCAACGACACCTGCAATAACGTTAGTTTGTTTATACACAGCTTTGTAGGGAAGGCTGATTAATACATATTTCGATGGATCTCCTTTGTTCTCATCGTTCATGCCGAAAGGAATCATCCATGTCCCCGGCCACGACCAAGGGTCGTTGCTTTCGGGAAATTCGCCAGGCAGGAGCCCATCAAAAGCACTTTTGACAAACTTTACTCTCATACCCTCTGGCAAGAAGTAAGATGACGGGAAACGGTACCATTCCTTCGCCAGGCAGAGGTAACCCTGTGCGTCGGACGGTAACGCAGAATACACATGCAGTGGCGCGGAATACCCCGAAGTCACAGCCAGTATGCGACTGATAGAAGCTATCATCGCCAACGATAAAGGTACAGCTAGGACAGTCCAGTTGAGGAATTCCTGTGCTTTTCCGCTAGTGAGACGGTTTGAGAGACTTCCCCAGACAGTGAGAATAACGTGGTATGAGACGGCAGCACTGACGCACAGCGTCGGATAAGCCACATACATGAATCGCTCTTCCTTGTGAGGTTGTGCTGTAAAGATAGCAAGCCAAAGATAAAATGGTAGAGAAATTGATGCCATCCGGGGTGTAACACCGGTTGCCAGGCTTCTGCAAGCAAGATAATACAAGCTCTATCAAAAAAACGTGAGTCAGTCAAGCTAGATTATCAGTCGAAATATCAAGTGCTTACCAAAAGCGGTCCACTAGCAAGAGCAAGCGGAAGCAGGATATTAAAGTTTAAAGTCAAGTTGGCCAGATAAAACCACCATGGTTCTGCACCATAAATATTTGGCCCTTTCCCAGCTCCGCTGAAGACATTGTAGAGAACAATATTCAAAGGGACTATTTCAAGTTTCCTATAGGCCAAATAATCCACACCAACAATTGAAGTCTAACAACGCAATTAATTTATGTGTTGAATTTATGGAAATGTAACTTACAAGCAAAACCAATGACACAGCTCCACCTTTGACCAACCGTACAACAGTTGGAACAAGACCCCAGGCTACACATCCCATGAAGATTTCTTCAAGCACACACGGTATGCACATGGCCATACTAAAAGGCCACCCAAGTAGTCCCCCAAGCGCAAACCAGAAAACACCCTGAATGGTGCGGAATCCCCGACGACGATCCATGAATGACGCCATTCCGAGCATTGTGGTATACATAGCAAAAGTAGATGGAAGAAACGCGGCGGCTGCATGGAACATACCAGCGCTTCCGATAGTAAGTACAAGATATAGAATTCCGACTCTCCGGTTGATGTTTGATGATACCGCTGTGTACAGTCTTTTTTCGCAGTATGCACAAAACACAGCAAATAAACACCTCAAGCCGTAGAACTCATGGGTCTTCTCAAGCTGGGGAACCAAAGATATCGCTCTGGTGACAATGGCATGTAATCCTACGTAGGCCCAACTACGAATAGCGTATACCGGTGAATACTCCCAAGTTTGAAGTCCATGTCCATGCGTAAGGTAATGAGCAGGCTCCCAATAATTAAAGACTAGATAGAAAAATCAGCCATATTCCCACCACAAACCCGATAAATACCAACCCTCGTCACAATCTGGAATAGTAGCATATGCTGCAGAAAGCAATCGGACGACAAGTAGAATCGAAAACGCTGAAGTTGGAGAGATAATCGGATGAGACACGCGTGTTCTAGGAGACGAATAAACCTGTGGTTAGGAGCTTCCAAATAGAATTATATAGATCATTAAGCCTACCCGACAAGCTTCTCCGCATTGCTTTCAGAAATGGATATCTTTTCGGGGGAGCTGGGGGTTGGATATCCACCTCCTGCACCTTTCCCTCGTGCTTGACCCCTGGGGCGTACTTCTGCCATAATGGCCGGTGTCGTTCGCGAGCTCTGTGAAATTTATCCTGAGTTTTTTAAAGTTTCCCCAAAACCTAAGCCGTACTCCAGAGTAAGAAATATAAGTTTTGTCCGTGGTTTGTTGTCTGTAGTCTGTGGTTTCCTGACTTCTGCGAACTCACGGATACCACATTATGATGCCCTATAGTACTTGTACGAACCCAGGGTTTGACATGGACAAATTTGTGCCACCCAACCACGAAGGTGCCCCAAGATTTTCCAAACGCCAAGCCCAAGAAATTGTCCCGTTGAGCCTCATTCTCTGTCTCTTCTGTTCTCTCCACAAGAAAATATTTTCCCCACACAACTCTTCCCTTCCACGACACACTGATCGGCGCAACCACCACAACACAAGCGCACGAAATCCGAACAAAAGTTTCAAGGGATATTGCATCCAAACAATTACTTTGATGTCTGACCTACAAGCACCCCCCGCAGGTCAACCTGTGGTTTCTCCGCCCACAAACCAACCTGACCATAACTCTCCTACTTCATGTTTGTTTCCAAGGTCTGGTTCTAGGTTTAAAATACCGGGATTGTATCTGATTGACACTTCTTACAATTCAGCCCAAGAAATTTCAGGCGCAGACAAAAATAAACTCGGTGGCTCCAGTTCGCAGACAATGCTTACGGAACTCGCGGAATCCGCCAACAACGATAACGATGAAACAGATCCCAACAAAGCAGAATCTGTCAACTCCTATGACTCAATTGATTATTCGCCATGCCTTCCCGATCCTCCTCCTTCTACAATTACCAATGATAATACAGTAAAACCCACAGTACCAGTCGGTTCAGAAACCGACATCACTATGGGGGGTACAGAGGACCGTGGATTGGAGAGTCCACAAAAGAAAATTAAGGAAGAGGAGTTATCCTCTGAGCTATATGTTAACTTTACACCTCCCGCAGATGCAACGAATCAAACAAAAACGCCAACCATGAGAGAGAAAAAGCCTATCGATCCCTATTTCCTCAAGGAAGCACAAGAGAACAAGGGCAATCCAGATCCAGAATGGCAATTCTCTTCAGACGATCAAGCTAGCGACGAGGAGGAATTATCAACCGATGAAGAGGATAGTGACGATGAAGGACGCTACTCCCCTATGAATGCGGCAGAGATGGCCCAGCTATTAATGCGGGAAGATGGCGGTTATGATAACTCCTCCGCCGTTTGCACCCCACTTCGTACCAAAAACGAGATCGCGGAGGAAGAAGCAGAGCCTGAGAGGCCAGATATTGTACTTACACCAGATATGACAATCAACCCCGTAGGTTTTGTCAAATCCATTGTGGGAAAGTTGGCCCTGATTGAGGCTTCTGACCCGGGACACCAACGGGTTTTGGGGGAAGGTTCTGTGCTCGCGTTCGAAGATCGTACTGTTCTGGGAGTTGTCAATGAGGTCCTTGGCCGTGTGGAAATGCCATTATACACTGTTCGGTTCAGAAGTTTAGAAGAGATTGAGGAGCTTGGTGTGACTGTGGAGCGCAAGGTATTCAGTGTAGTCCAACACACTGAGTTTGTCTTTACACAGCCATTGAAAGCGATAAAGGGCAGCGACGCAAGCAATCTCTACGATGAGGAGATCCCTATTACAGAACAGGAGTTTTCGGATGATGAGGCAGAAGCAGAACATAAGAAATCCTTGAAGGAAGCACGGCAAGAAAAACGGGGCGACCACGGCGGTGGTACCCGCGGCAATGGCTCTCGTGGTGGGCGTGGCGGTGGTCGTGGTTGGGGATCCAAAGGACCTGCTCCCACCCAGATAGATGAGCCATACATCCCGCTATCTCGTCCAACAAATCTGCAGGAAATGTACACGTCGGAACCTCCCCCTCCCCCTCCCCCCAATACCCACGGCCAACACAGAGGTAGTAACCGCAAGAGAGGTGACAAGGGCCGGGGTAGAGGCAGTCACCGTGGTAAGGATTCTTTTGCTGGAAGAGGCGGTGGCAGAGGTAGCCAGTCCCAAAACGACAGAGACAGGCCTCGGTTATCCCCACCGGTCCCCACGTTTAGTCAGAACAACCAGTCAAGCCAGCCATCTCCAAGCTTACAACAACCCTATCCTTACTCTTTCCCGTCTCAATGGCCCGCCCCGGAGCAGCAAGCTGAGTTCATCCGGCTCTTGCAAGGGCAGGCTGGTCAATGGCCCGGTATCCCCCAGTTCCCGATGGCACCGTCGTTCCCGTTACCCCCACCGCCGCAGCACCAGCAATTCCAGCAGCAGCGGCCTGCATATCAAGCTCAGCAGCAGCCGGTGTACCAAAATCAGCAGCAGGGACCATACTTCGCCGGTCAACCCAATCCCCAACAACAGCATCATCAACTTCAGAACCTTCCAACAGGAGCACACATCAACCCAGCCTTTTGGGGTGTACAAGGACAAGCCCAGACTCCCCAATCTCAGACTAATTACAGTCCTCCAGCACCCCCCCAGCAAATGCCCGTTCCGGCAGATGAAACTGCCACCGCGAGGACGGTTAGAGAATCTCTCGAGATTCTCAAAAACCTGTCCAAGTGAAAGCTTGCGAGTTTGGGTTTTTCGTTCTGTTGGTTGCATCCTTTTTTTCTTCCTTCTGATTTAAGGTTTGCTTTTAAGGGGGTCTTTTTTCTGATACTTTCATTCATCGATATTTACATGTGTCTTGAGTTTGTACAGTTGGGTATGGATGGGATCAAAAGTTTTTTTTTTTACAGTACAGCAAATGCATAACCAATAGGCTAACCCCTGTGATTTTATTGTATTGTGTGCGAGGTTATTGTACGATATGAAAAAAAGCGTGAGTGATTTGAGTGATGTGCAGCGGGGACTGTTCGCGGGTGTATGAGTTGGCATGCCCAGTGGAAAGCCTCAAGTTAATTGGTGGTCATCTGTTAAGGTATATCTAGCCAGAGTATTCAGAAATGACTGGAACTGTACCCTGAGAGGGATACATCATGTCACATGTATTGAAAATTATGCAACCACATCACATATTACCAATGACTCATAAAAGATCCTAGACCGCCAATAATTCCAATTCCAGGGTTTTTGAACCCGTGGTTCCTCCCATACCGATGTTCGTGATGATACACCGGAAATCACTCGTTTTGAGACTTTGACGAGAATAAACTGAAATCCCCCCTTGCTGCCTACTTGTGCAACAACTACCGTACGCCGTTTCAACCCATGACACATCTCCAAAAACAAACCCCCCAACACCCTCCTGAAGGTAAGGAAGGAAGGAAAAAACCAAATTATATCACAAAGTCCTTCCTAAAGTCCAACCCCCTCCCCTCCCCCCCTTACTAATCCACACCCACCACCACCACTCACCAAACAAAGAAAGAAACTACCGGTATACTGTACCTTAAATTTAAACCCCCCCACACAAAAAAAAAAAGGCCATATGTAAGCCACATCGAGAAAATAATGCCAAATTCCGAACCCTTCCGATCCGATCCGGTACTCACCCGTGTTTTTCCAGCATACAATCAACTTTCCTCCCGGCCCCTAAGCCCTAAGCCAAGCCCCCCCCCCCCCGGGCCCACTTCTAAGACTCATGAGATAAACTTAACCCGGTAATCCGGTACGCCTCCGGATCCGGCGCTTACATCTTGCGCGGCAGATAAGTTGAGCGTGGTGGCCACTTTGGATCTTGGATGTCTTGGCGACGAACCGCCAAGATGGGTCATGAGGGGTCACTCGGTATTTGGTTTTGGTTTTGTGGAGAAGGGGATGGTATATGGTAAGGGTTGTGGTAGGTGGGGTGGGGTGGAGATGGGGGGGGAGGAGTGGAAGGGGTGTTGTAGCGTAGGGTGCTGTAGGTAAAGTATGATGGTGGTTATGATAGTGTTTGTGATGGAAAGTAAGTATGGTGGTGTAAACTTACTGATGGATAGGGAATTTGTTCTTAGAGTTTCTATCTATTAATTAGTTAATTAGAGATCGTTATTGGATAAGATATGATCTTGGGTTGTTTTTGGGGTGTGGTATGTCTGCGGTATTGTTACTGCTTGGTGAGGCTCATGATGTTTCTCGCATACTTGAAGGATATTGGGATTTGGATTGGAAATGTTTGCTGTATCTTGCTGTGAAGCTGCTTTAAATGCTCTTGGACTTTTTTTTTTGAGATTTGGTGAATTGAATTTAATTTAATTGGAGATGAAGGTCCTTTTAGTATACATTGTACGGTAGGTCTCGCATCATCGTACCGGACTCACTGCTTGTTGCGTCGGGAGGCTACGATATCATCTGTAACGTCACGACGGTAGACAATTGCCACAAACGGCAAGGACGCGTCAGGAGCAAAGTTTCAAAATCAAAACAACACGCCTGGTCCATACTCTCACTTGCGAGGCTTCACATTCACAATAAGCTTCAATAATAAGGGACTAATAACCTGACTGAGCAAAATGGAATATTTCAATTCCCCCCCATTATTCAAGTCTCATTTCATCATAGCACCAGGACTACCATATAGTACAATCTCAGAGCCACTCCTCATCCTTCCTCCCGCACACTAAAATGGGGAGGAAGGAGGAAAAAACTGAACCGGTAACGAACAAGACACACAAGAAAAAGAAACCGTTTGAAAGCCCGCCCTAAAAAATAGAAAGAACCCCTTTAAAATAAAATAAAAAAAAGACAAACACCTTTGGTTTAAGATAGAAAAATTGAGAAATGCCACCACCACTACATGAATATCCACCTCCTCCTCCACCTTATTGGATAGACAACGTTTAACCACCGAAACCGTAGAGAGTGCGTCCTTGACGCTTGAGGGCGTAGACAACGTCGAGGGATGTGACAGTCTTGCGCTTAGCGTGTTCGGTGTAGGTGACGGCGTCGCGAATGACGCCTTCGAGGAAGGTCTTGAGGACTCCGCGGGTCTCTTCGTAGATCACTGTTTGATGAACGTGTTAATACTTTGTATCTTTGAAGTGGGTTGGGGTAATGAATAGGAACATACTCGCTGAAATACGCTTGACACCACCACGACGAGCGAGACGACGAATAGCAGGCTTAGTGATACCCTGAATGTTGTCGCGAAGAATCTTCCTGTGGCGCTTGGCACCGCCCTTTCCAAGTCCCTTACCACCTTTTCCACGTCCAGTCATGATGAAGTTTGATAGATGTTTTTTTTTTTAAAAAAAATAAAATAAAAGTGTTTGTTTGGTGGTAGTAGTGTGGAGTTGAAAGTGTTTGTTCGTTTGGTGGATAGGGAAGAGAGAAGAGAAGAGATGCAAGGAGGGGGGGAAGAGAGGCGGTATTTGAAGAAAGTCGGCGGTCGATCGGCATGCTCTGCATCAACCCGTATCGCCCGCCCTTGCGAAATCTGAACTTTTTTTTTTTTTTTTTTTTTTTTTTTTTTCCCTTTTCCTTTTTTTTCCTTTTTGCCCTGGAGGGCGCGTGTGCGACAGCTTTCCTGTTTGGTTGCTCCACAGTTGGGAAAACCCTGACCCTGAGTTAGTTAGAGTTCTATTCCCCCATTCCTTGAAACTACAAACCGCTTGGCGGTGAATTTCATCTACAAAACTTAAACACGTAGGTACACGCTAGTAAGGGTGAATTATTATGGAGGCTGGAATATTAGATGCGGGAAGTAGGGAGAGAGAGAGAGAGAGTCATTCAGAGATGGTTAGAGGAATCCTTTTCACAATCCTCTTATTTCTTTCTTTTCTTTTCTATTGAAGGCGGACAGGCAAGGGGAAATTACTGGGCGGTGCTACTGTACAAACTTTGGGATGGTACCAGTATCAGTATTCTGGTGCCTACGGTCGGGGAAAAAAGAGTCATTCTTGGAGGACTTTTGGAAAACAAGGCAACAAAGAATAGTATTGAAGCTTCATAGAGACATAGAAATAGTCATAGTTTTTTCCTATCTCTACGGGTAATCAATCTAGTCAAAGAGAAGGGACTTTGTACCCTATGTCCAGTAGATTTTGATATGACATTGTATTTGTATTTGGGAAGTTAGGCTCGTGTTCGCATACGGTTACCTTACCATAAGTATTTCCGTGGCTTCACCGAAGAAGGTTTCTGGATCCCAGTCTCTGCCTGATTCCGGGGGGAGGGGGGGATTTACTTGTATTGGGTGAGATTTCTGCGATGGATGGTGGTGATTGGCTCATAGAATTAGTTGAAAGAGAAAAAACATCTCAAAATGGCATCAGATTGGGTGTGTCTCTGGATGATGCATGGCTGGGTTGCAGCAGGCCATCGGTTGCAGGGTTGTAAGCAGGGGCCGTCGTTGGGTGGGGCGCTAGCGCGATCCCATGTTGCTACGAAGCTTTCGCGCTCCAATTTTCCCATACAAATTTTGTACGAGAAAAACAGCTGGAAAGCAGACGCTTTTTTTTCAAGTTCCGCCCTCGGTTGCAACGGTGCTCCTTCTCAACCCTTTTTCCTCTCTCATAGCCCAGCCCCGTCCGTTTTTCCTTACCTAACCCTACCATCACTGAGTGATCTCTTTCGCCGCTAAGAGTATATAAGGCTGCTTCCACCCTCTCCTTCTCTTTCTTTCCTCCTTCTCCTCAACAACCAACTCACTTCCTCACACCACAACACAACACAACCAACCAAACAACACCAACCAAACAACTTCGACAACAATGGCTCGTACTAAACAGGTAAATATTCCTTCTTCTAATTATATCCTACTACTCTATTCTCTTCTTGAAGTTTGCTTCATGCAACTTCTACTTGCTCGCTTAATTTAAGGTTGAATCTTACTGACGTGTTATTTTTCAGACCGCTCGCAAGTCCACTGGAGGAAAAGCACCTCGCAAGCAATTCTCTCACAAGGTTGCTCGCAAGTCTGCCCCCTCTACCGGTAAGCTATTCTATTCCTTGCTTTGCTTTTTTATTGATCGAGATCTAATGTCTTCCTGCAGGAGGTGTCAAGAAGCCTCACAGATATAAGCCTGGTACCGTCGCTCTTCGTGAGATTCGTCGTTACCAAAAGTCCACCGAGCTTTTGATTCGCAAGCTCCCCTTCCAGAGATTGGTTCGTGAGATCGCCCAGGACTTCAAGTCCGATCTCCGCTTCCAGTCTTCTGCCATCGGTGCTCTTCAGGAGTCTGTTGAGGCTTACTTGGTTTCCCTCTTTGAGGATACCAACCTTTGTGGTATGTTTCTATATCATCTCCATGACTCAGCACTTTACTAACATATTACCAATAGCCATCCACGCTAAGCGTGTCACCATCCAGTCTAAGGACATCCAGCTTGCTCGCCGTCTCCGTGGCGAGCGCTCTTAAACTTTTCCCTTACCTCTACAATAATGCTTCGTCTCAATAATTTGTTTCATCTTTAATGCTCGTTGGTTTTTGATGGAACTAGTCTGCGGGATGGGGTTTTCTTTTTCGACGATATCTGGTTTGCGGATGGTTTGTCACTTTTAAACGAAATGAAATGGTCTGTTAGTCACTGGTTTTTCTTTTTCTTTGGGATCTGGGTTCTTTTTCTTCTTTGTCAACATCTCGGTGCTCGTGTATCATAGTTATATCAGTGTTTTCAAGGCATCCTATCGGGAGGTTCTGTCTCTTAGTTTGTGTTGTGATGATCACTGTCTTGTACTGTCTGATGAATGAGCTTGTGTGTCTGGAGACGAAACGAAAATCTTAGTGTAATGAACACAGGTAGATGAATACCTTTCTATCGGATCACATTATCAAGTATCTTTTTATCATCATAGATGATGGTGTCTGTGATTTCTCGCTTAACTCGCTCAGATGGTGACTGTTTAATTAAGTTTTGCTGAGGGGTTGAGGGAGTTGTATCAGCAGTGTAGTACTCTTTCTGTGCGTGGAGAAGCCTTCACGACCGTTGTCCTCACTGTGCCCAAGCGGTGAGAATCAAGTATTCGCGTGATCTTCGCATTGTCGAATGATTGAAGTCCGATGAAACACTTGAAACGTCCAGGGATATGATTTGAGAATTCGGGTTATATCTATTTAACTTGTAGACAAACCAGACTGACCCTGCGGAACTTTCGTTGGAAAGCTATAGGTGAATTGAACGTTTCTGATACCACGATCTCAAGCAGTGTTACAGAACGAAAAGTGTTGACCAGTTGAAAGGAAAAGATATGTTATCGTCCAACGAGAGTTACAGAGGCAGAAACTCAACGGGAATGATTAACCAAACTGCGATGATGATCAAATTGCAACATATAACGAGCGGGGAAAATAAAAGGCCATCGTCTATTTATATTAATATCAGCTTTGGTATGGAGCTTACCAGACGATGGTATGATGGAGGATATTACTATGCTTGCTGTATTGTAGCAGAGTAAAATTTTAACTGGATGAAATGCGGTTAATCTGCGAGCTTGTTGGCCAGCGGATGGGTTGCACTAAATATTTGAGGTCTTTTTCTGAGTATCGGGATTTGGACTACAGTATCATTTCTGGGTATTGAGTGGAGCCACAGTTTACCTCTGGTGAAAGCGGCTCTCAAACTTGGGATTAACATGTCTTGCATTGGTGACAAAGGGAACTGGTCTCCGTTGGGTGCCACGTTAGTTGTTAGTCTTGGTAGATAGAACTGCTTAAGCTGGTTGGGTGATTTTACTCATTAAACGCCGAGTTCGGACTTTTTGCTACGGTAGAATCTCTTTCCCTTTTCACTGCCCTTTCCTCATTCCCTCCCCTACCTGCCATTTACGCCTCTTCCACCAACCACCATTCAACTGATGAGTTTGCCTTCAAAGCTGCCCTATTCAAGCTTAGGGCGATTCCTGACCAACTGTCACTCACTTCATTCACTCAACAGACTCCAACCTATCATATACCTACCACTGACCCCTCCAAGCTTCAGAAGGCACAACTCAACAATATTTATAACCCCGCCGTCTCTCCTTTTACAGCTCTCATTTTCTACTTACCGTCCGTTTGTTAGCAACTCTACAACTCACTTACAAAACATCAAACACAAACATTCATTCATTTTCTTTCTTCCAACAAACAAATCAATAACTCTGACTCATAATCCATCAAGATGTCGAGCATCTTGTTCAACACCGCTTCCCGCTCAATCTTCAGACGTCTGGCTACGACTCCTCGTCAGCTTCCGGTTCCACCAAGTGGAATTCGTTTTCCCCGCGCTGGACGCCCAATTACTACTACACCCAAACCAGCTCACAATCACACGAGTCTTATCCCCGGTCCAGCTTCCATCAATGGATTAGCTACTATCCCGTACTACTCACAGTACGGGCTTAATCCCATCATCCGTGCTTTCAGGTCTTACGGGAACGCGCAGAGGAAGAGGCCGTATATTACACAGCTGCTGACTTCGGTCGCGATATATGCATTGGGGGATTTGAATGCTCAGCTGCTCTTCGGTGGCGATGAGAAGTACGATCCTTTGAGGACCGGAAGGATGGTAATGATTGGATCGGTGTTTTCTGTTCCTAGTTACCTTTGGTACTACCTCCTTTATTCTAGTTCTAGTTAGCTCTTCTAGACAAAACAGCTCGCTAATTGGGCATCGTATAGGTTTACCAAACTTGGACAATCCTTCAACTTCCGTTCCAAGGTTCTCGCAGTCTCGACGCGCGTGCTCGTCAACCAAATATTCTTCACCCCACTGTTCCTTTGTGCATTCTTCACCTTGCAAAACACATTCCAAGCTGGCCGTTTTGTGTCCCCCAAGGAAACTGTTGAAAGACTCAAGAAGACGATTCCATCAGCTTACGGCAACAGTTGCAAACTGTGGCCTGCCGTAACAGCAGTCAACTTCTGGATCGTTCCCTTTGAATACAGGGCTTTGTTCGGAGGTTTGTTTTTATCAATTAAACCTTTACTTTGTGACTTGGTGCTAATAACTATGAAATAGGTGTCGTTGCCGTCGGCTGGAACGGATACCTCTCCTACCTGAGCCAGGCAGCTCAGACAACTGTCATTCCCGCAACTCAGCCTGTGGAAATCCCCGTTGTGCCCAAGGTTCAGGCGGTTGTGCAGAAGCCTTTGGTTTCATTCAAGCCTGTCGTGGCTATAGTATAAACTACCAGAGTGGGCCTTTTCTTTCTTCTTTTGTTTTTATTGCCTGAAGGGAATAGTGGGGGATACACACACTTGACTAATATATTTCCTTTGTCTGGGTCGGTTGGGCGGTTTTTGTCTTTTTAGAGGTTTTTTTGTTTTTCTGTGCCTTTCTAACATTTTACTTTCAGCATTTTCTTCTATTTCTTCTCATTTTTTTTTTTTTATAGCTTTGGGGCTTTTTACTACGTTTTTTATTATTTTCTGGGGATTATCTGGCTTTGGATAGTCCTTTTCGGTGCATACACGGTTCGTTAGTAGAGGTGGTATCTTACATACAGGAGGGATACATTACATACACATACATATACAGGCAGGTGGGCAGGTATTATACAGATAGAAGGGAAGTGAAGGCAAGGAAAGAAAGGGAAAGGGGTAAAGCTACTGCTAGTATACATTCTAGATCCGATCCGATCGATAGGTAGATAGGCTGGAGATACTTTCACTTTCACATTTTTTGTTGTTTTAGTTGGCTGGTTTTGTTTTGTTTTGTTGTTTAAAGAAATAAATGTAATTAGTTTGCTCGTTTGCTTCGTTTGTTTGTGTTAATTCGCTTGTTATATCTTGGGTGTTTGGCGTGTTACTTTTAGATTTGTTGGTGGGCTTTTTTTGGGGGTAGGAATGATAGCTGGATAGATTTTGCTCTGCTCTGCTTTGCTATACATGTAATGCGTTGTGGAGAGGCGTCTGTGAGGTGAAAGTGGGAACAGGGTAAGATCTTCTGCTTTTGGGGGTTTAAGTATTTGTTGGCTGTATAAGCAGGCGGATAGGCAGGTGGGAATTGAATGGTAAAGGGTAGGAAGGAGATTACTATGCATGAATGTGAAAGGGAGATGTGTGCTTTCACAAGCTTAATAGTACTGCACGCAGTCAGTGCTCATTGGTAGAGCTTTGGCATTGTACGATATCCTCTCGCCGCCCGCCAACTTCTGCGATACGGTACTGCGGAAATAGGTTAAGTTACCCGACAACTTTGGAGACCGAATTCTGATACTACTACGGTACTGAAGGTAATGTATGCATACCCTGATGCGAAGCAGGAGTTATAACGTAATACTCGTAGACTGAGTTGGGACTAATCATGGCAGGTAACTTATATACCATAGTATGTGATTGTAAGCAAGTAAAGTAAATGTCATGCACAGACACGGACCCTACTTCCCCGGGTGGACGGGGCGTATAGGGTAGGTAGAATGGGCTGGGGGTGTTATGGTATTGCACTGGATATCGGGAGGTGCGATTAAGCGGTACTGGTACTCGTGCTCGTACGAGTATAATAATAATTGCAGAAGAAGGAGAAGGGGTTTTTGGTAAGAGCTGCCATTTCGTACTGCCAGATTTTGGGTTTTTGCTTGCTTGCTTGCTTGCTTGCTTGGATGGTGGGGAATGGGGGAGTAGTAGTTGTTATGGGTGCTGGAGATTACTATTGAAGGATAAGTTGTCTGCGTCTGGTGAAAATGGTAGGTATGATGCTGATGCCATATACTGGGAAGGTTTTTAGTTTATCTAGTAATTCCTGGAGCTTATTTCGTGGATGTATGATGCAGTGCAGTGCAGTGCAGTGTGGATCACAAAGCTTATCTCCAACTCGCAGGTAGTAATACAGTTGGTATAATTCTACTATATCTTCTAGTCTACCGCTAGAAATTCAACTTTTGCGTTCTTCGTACACTGCCTTCCTTCTACAAGATTGCAAACAATCGCAGCGTTATTCAACCACAGAATTTGCAATGCGAATCCCACCCCTAATTCCACCAGAAGCTCACGCTAAAGCTTGTATCTAACGAGCGGACGTAATGCCACCATCCAGCCTACCCTCACCCATTAGCTCCCACCAACTTGCAGATAAAAGGCAGAAGAAGAAGAACCCACCGGAATAAACAACCCTTCGCCAGCCCTCAGCACCCCTTCCAAATACCTCGCTCCCTGGAACCTCTCCCACTCCTCAACCTCCACCCCCCCACCTTCAGCATCCATATCCACCCGACTAGTATTCGACATATCCACCCCACCGCCCTCCACACCTCTAGGAAACAACCTCTCACTCTCAGATGGCGGGTACAGCCTAACATACTTCCTACCCAGCACTTGACACAAGATATTTGCGTAGGGATCAGTATGCAACGGCGAGACCGTCCCGGCAGGTCCAAACCAGGCATTCACGATAGGACCTTCAAGCGGATGCGCACGCACGCCGGGGGGCGCCGGCGGCGGGGTAGTATAGCAGTAATCCGGCGTGAGAATGTCTGCTCTCAGCGACGGGATTTGCGAGAAGAGACTGTGCTGCGCTAGATAGCCCGGGTATGAGGACTCGTCGGCGTCTGGGGAGAGGATGTATGTCTTTAGGAATTCGCGGAATGGCATGATCTTCTGCGACCAGTCCTCCATTGTGTAGGACTTGCCGAGTTCTATGGGCACGAGGCGCGTGCCGAAGTGTGTTTTTGACAAGAGGTAGGAGGGCGAGGACCAGGGGTTTGTGGTCGTTGCCGGCCATCTTGTTAGCAGGTTTTGGATCTGCAGTGGGGTGTTTGCTGTGTCAAGGTGGTGTTGGAAGAAGCCAAGGGGCGGGGGCGTTGGTCGGAGGGGGATCTGGTGGGTGATTGTTGGTGACGGAGTTGAGGATGGGTGGAATTCTTGGGGGAGGAGGGAGGAGGAGAGTGGGGTGGTTAGTCTCCTTCGCTTTCTCCTCGCTCCTTCTCCATCCTCCTCTCCATCACCATCTCCATTCATTTCTGCCTTCTCCTTCTCCTTCCCCTTCCCCTTCCCCTTCCCCTCACCCCCACCACCATTCATCTCAACCCCCTCCATCATCTCCCCCCCACCATGCACCGCCATGAAAGCCCCAACATACCCCTCCAACTCGGCCAATATCTTCTCAATAACCTCCCGTCGCCCATTCCCGGGAGCCCCCGCCATGATCAAAGCCATATCCAACGTCCTGACAATCTCCTCGTCCGCACGCTTGACACCGTCCACATCCCTGGTAGAAAAGAGCTTCTGAATCAAATAGACACCTTTCAAGATGCTCACGTCCGTGTATAGCCTTAGCCAGCACAGCGGCACCTCGCGATAGGGGAACGCGTGTAGCTTGTTTGTCGCGAGGCGGAGGACGTCGGTGCAGCGGGCGACAGTTGATTGGAGGAGGTGCGGGGTTGTAGTTAGTGTTTTTAGAAGCTGGAGGGTTGGGGCGCCGCAGGGGTAGAGGTCTCCTATCGTATCGTATCGTTAGCAAAAAATTAGTTTAGGGCGGAATTTGTTGTACGGTAGTTGTAAAAGCACAGTAAGGGGGGAAAGAGGTAGTAGCGTACCTGAAGAGGACAATTCAGACGACACAAGGCTCGAAGCAAGCAAGCAAGTGTTCCTCAAAGAAGTGTTCATCGGATTCGTTGGAGATGCGCAATACGAGGACCGTGGTGAATGTCAGTGTAAGTCGAAAATGTCAAACTCATCCCCATGTAACTACGATGTGTATCCCCCAACTTCCCCGGCGTATAATTTCCCCGGCAAATGTAACCACAAGCCCTACGATAACTTCCTTCAAAAGCACTTCTTTCTTTCTTTCTTTCTTTCTTTCTTTCTTCTCCTACTACCGTACCCTCTTGCACGATACACCAGACCACACTCCGTCAGAAAAGAAAAAAAAAGAATGGAAAAAAAAAAAAAAAAAAAAGAATGAAAAGAAAAGAAAAAAGCTTACAGCGAAGCTATCGGTATTTCCAGAAGAAAGTACCTGTATGAAAAGTGAAGTAAGCCTTACCCACTACCACAAAACCTCCCCTCGTTACTCTGCAGTACGGCAGCCTTTATATAAAACCCACCGGTACATACCGTTTGTACCACCACATCCATTCACCCACCCACCCCCCGCCATCCCTCCCTCCCTCCAATAGACTACGGTACACTGAATACAAAAAGGGCAGTACTTATTATCACCCCTTCAATCCATACCCTCAATCCCACCAATTCTCTCTCATCCAGTTACCATACGCTATCCCTGACAAGCCCACACCACACGCACGCTCCTCCTTTCCCACGATAGGCAATTAATTTCAGTCAGCCCCAAGCCCTCCCTCCCTTACTCGAATCAAGCCCAATGCATACAGAATACAAAAGTACCACTGCGGCAGTGTAGCGTGATGCACTGACTGGTTGGTTGGATATGCATGCATGCAGCAGTCGAGGGAGCGAGGCAGAAACGGAAGTTTTTACCTTGCTTTTTTGGACTGGGTTGGGGTGTGTTGGTGCTCTATGGAGGTGTGGGTGAGTGGGAATGATATTTAAGCTTAATCGCTGTTGGTTTTCTTCCGACTTTCCTCGCGAAGTAGTTCAATTGTGGGGGGGGTGTTTTTTTTTTGATTATATTCTTCTTCTGCTTGCTTAAGTGCTTTGGTTTTATCTTTTTTTGTGTGTGTGTTTTTTGCGGCGTTGGACTGATTGATTGATTGATTGAGCAAACTAGAGAGAGAGGAGTTTCTTTGGGCAATTACGACAGCGCTTCGGTGCCCCGGGTTCTATTCCATCTGCAGTGCTGGGGAGTCACTCAGGAATTCGGAGACTACGACTATTCAGAGATTCTATTCATTGATTCATAACCACCATCCTTCAAGCATCAAAAGTCCAATACCACACACTACCTCACCCCCCCTCCAAAAAAAAAAAATGGATCCAAACTGCGCAATCTGCAACAGCCCTCCAAAGCACTCCTGCGACTGCGAACGCCGAAGCCTAATCCACGCAGTCGAAGAATCCGAAAGACGAGTCCTATCCCCTTTAATAGCCGACATAAGGTCCCCTTCCCCCTTCCCCCTTCCCCCAAAACCCACCACCCCAAACTAACGTTTACCAAGACGATGGGTAACAACCCAAGCCCGCGCCTCCATCCACCAAGACTTCCGCGCCCGCGAGGCCCGGCGACGCACAGAATTCGAACGCTGGCGGCGCGAGAGCGGGCGCAGGCTCGAGCACTGGGAACTCGAAGAGCTGCTGCAGCGCGGGGCTAGTGAGGATTGGAGGGCGGCGGTGGAGAGGTACCCTGATGTGCTGGATTATTTTTATGGGATGGTGGGGTGGTCTAGGAATGGTGGTGGAGGTGGAGGCAGCGGGGACGGGGTGAGGAGGGGGAGGGGTGGTTGTATATAAGATTTTCTGATCTGATGTTATGATTTTTTATATGAAATTGAATGTCGTACTAGTATACCATATTATACCATAACAAATCCACACTCCTCCCCCTCTGTCTATATCTACCATACCCTAAACCTTCTTCTAAAACCCCATCAGCCCCCCCAAGATCAACGGGAAAAGAACAAAACTCACAACCCCCCGCACACACTCCTTCAACCTCAAAAACTCCGTAAGGCACTTATCCTTATGAACATTGTTGTAATCCGCAACGATGCATTTACCGTATGCGGATACCTATTTCCACCATTACCTCACCAGAACAGGAATGTATGGAAGGGCATACTGTACATACCTCCGGAGAGCACTTTGCCACTGCGCTTGCCAATTTGTGGATTGGGCGGGTTGGGCGTGGGGTGGACATGGTTGATGGATGGAAGAGGTTGCTTCGTTTCGGAATGGAGGGAGCTTGGATTGGAGACTGATAGGTAGAAATAGTGTTTCTTGGCGCCAAGTTGGAGCTAGATTTTTGGATGGGATGTTATCGATAAGTTACTGCAGGCAGACTAGAGAGGTTTGGAAGCTTTAAAGGAATGGTTTTTATATTCGTGCTACAGTACAGTATTTTTGTCCTTTGGTATCATCTTTTTCTTTTTCTTTTTCTTTTTTTCCCTTTCATAACCAGAGAACAGCGCAGGGGGTTGATCATTGGTATTTCAGATATTCTACCTATACTCTAACTACGGTAACTCAATGCCTTGTAGCGGGATATACATCTACTCCTCCACCGCCTTGATCCTCCCTTCCAGCCTCGGGGCGATACTTCTTGTCCAGTCAACCACGAATTCCGATTCTTCACCTTTGTTCTCACGAACTCCCGCGAGTCTCGCCCACTTTAATCCGGCCTTCGAGATCAGCTTGCTAACCTTCTCTTCCTTCGGCAGGTCGGTTTCGTGAACACCGTCACCATGCATCTCCTCGTCATCATCATCACTGCCAGAGTCGCCGTCGTCGTCAACTTCGTTCTTGTTGGCTTCTTTAGACTGCAGCAATTCGCCCTGTTCAACCTTTTCGGACTTGAGACTGCCAAAGAATTCTCTGAACGCGCCACCGCGTCGCCATTTACCCATAACTTTGAGGGAGAGGAAGTACTGGCGGAGGATCATGGAGATGAGAACACCGTTCTCTTCGTCTATGATGTCCTCTGCGCCGGCTGCTTTGGTTAGGGCGCCATAACCATCTTTGCCGTTTGCCATATATCCTCTGGTAGCGACGCTGTAGCCCTTGTCGAGGACAAGATCCTCTTCGCCAATCTTGCAACTGACGATACGAGAGCCGGCAGGGAGTGAGGGGTCGTAAGTGTAGAAGATGTTGCTAACGTGTGTGAAACGCCCTTCGAATGCAGGAAGCTTGGAGAGACCATTTTCAATGGCCTTGCGGATGTTGGCACCGGAAACCTTGATGACCACGACGGGATCTTCAAATGGGAAGCAATTGACAATATCACAGAGTTTAAGGACCCCGGGAGGATAGATCTGATCTCCACGGATTGTTCCGGCGGCCATAATAGTACAATCTGCCGAGTAATAAAATCGCATCAAGTCACAACTTCACTAACATTAGCTTCCATGGAATTACCAGGGTGTAAGAAACCTACACAAAGTTTGCAATATTCGATTCCTTTGCTCGGATGGTGCTGAACCTTGCATCTAGTGGCACGGCTGTGTAGCCAATTGGTTTTTCCAGTTTGGCCTTCAATCCGGAAGTTAATTTATCTACAAGCTGGACCGTTGGGGGGTCCTCCGGTCTAAATATATGTCAGAAATCGTGTTAAAAATAGGAATCAGCAAACCCACGTCTCTTTAAGAATATTTCTCCGGATAATATCAAAATACCAGCCAGGGACAGATCCATCTGCGCTCTTCCTTCGAGCTTCGATGTAGGACAGCTGTTTAAAATCACAACCAGACCTGATAACATGACACCCATTGATGATCTGATGGGCATAGTGATGGTCGTGGCTAAAAATAAAAATAAAAAAACATGATGTTTACATCAGCATCAAACAATTTCAAGACCGAAATATTTTGAAGGAATCAATTGCCTACCCTCCGAGGATGATATCGATAAGCCCCTCAGGGATATTATTCGCCACTTTAACCTACCCATTATCAGCACGAACTCTCCAACCCCTAGAACATGTCAAAAACCTACATCATTCGGCTCCCTCTGATGCGAGACTGCAACAATAATATCCGCTCCTTGCTCCCTTATCTTCGGCACCAATTCCTTCGCCATAGCAGACGCAGAGGTATACTTCAAATTAGGCGGCAGCGAATTGATCGTATCCAGCCACTCCCTCTCAACAAGTCCAATAACCCCAACCTTAAACCCATTACTACTCTCCAAAATCACATACTTTGGCAAGCCACCGATGCTCACACCCTCGCCGAGTGCAGGGTCCTCGACGTTCGCACAGAGCCAGGGAAAGTCGCACCGCTTTGCCAAGTAATTCAATTGATCCACGCCAAAGTCAAGATCGTGGTTCCCGAGACAGGCTACGTTGGTCTTGATTTGGTTCAGGATGGGCACCATGTGCCGGCCTTTGGTTACAGAGGATTCGAGCGAGGGGTTGAAAGCATCTCCTGAGAAGAAGGTTAAGAGGGAAGGCTGGCCGTCGTACTCGGGGGCGGAACGGTAGTGGTTTGCTAAGGTTACGAAGCGGGAGGCACCGCCAACGGGATCGCGGGAGCTGCGGGTGATTGAGTTAGCTACAAGGCCATTGTCTGTAGGTTTCTGTGATGAGACAGAAGAAGAATCGAGGGGTGGGTAGGATGAAAGGAGAAAAAAATTACCCAGCATCAATGTGGTAGACCTATAATAATTATCACCATCAGCAACTGCAATCACCTCCAAGAAATCACCAAAATCAGCAATTAAAACTCACATCATTAAAATGTAAAAAACGTAGATCCGGTCCACCAATGGCTCCAGAGGAGTAAGTGACGCTCTCAGTAACTGTGTCAGCCATAGTGGGACAAACGGCGGGGTAGTAAATAGTGGTTGTAAAGTAGATGTTTCGGTAAACAATGGCAACAGCAAGAGATTCTCAAGTTTGTCAAATTTCCCCTTCACTCTAAAGCACAAAAGAGTAGGAAAAACAGAGGAAGAAGGGTGGCAATTGACCCTCCTTTTATCTTATCTTATCCACCACCAACCTCCAGCCTGACAGCGGGGAAAATCACGAAATGATAAAAAAAAATGGCCCCGACTCAACACAGTGAGCTACAAGAAGTATACTGGTACTATGCCGGTAAGTACTGTACGCATGTAAGAAGTACTCGTAGAAAAATAAATTCTATAGCCATCCATCCATAACTTGTTATGCGCAATATACATTAAAGTAAATTACCGATTAGATTATAGTAAAGAAGATCCCGTCTCCAGCTGAAAATCTCGAGAAGAAGGCTGCGCATGGCTACTCACGAGCATGTGCACCTTGGTTAGTTTAAAAGAAAACGCGGGGAAGAGAGAGAAATGCCCAATCAGGGTTGATCTATTGGCCATTATGATTATGTTTCGGCTAGGGATAGATGTGCTCGTACAAATGTGAATTCATTCCAAGTCAAGTCACAGCCTCATGAGGTTCTTGGAGGGGGTCGCCAAGGTATTACAAATATTGAGAAGAAGGGTCGGGCAGTCTGCAGCCGGTAGGTATGGTGCACCGATGCTACTTCATCCCCTCGATATTTAGATCAAAACCTCTTCCACATACCAGTATATGATAATAGTTTGCGGCTTCTATGATATGCTATCAAGCACACTGCAGTAGCAACAAGTGGGACCCTGAGTCCTAGGGCTGACCTGACTACGATAGAGATCAGTACTGTAACTTATATCTCACACACTCAAAAAGTCAATTGATAAACTGGTATCATAAATCAAACTTACGGAAGAACGCCGGTAAGCATGCTCCAGCAGACTAAGCTTTCTTATCATGATCCCAAGAAGAGCCCTTCCTCCTCCTTCCCGTCCCTCATGATCAACCGAGAAGCCGTCCATCCCAATTCAATCAGCAACTAGGACGGGAAGTCCCTACAGCCCAGCATCCCCTTTCGGAACCCGAGCCGATGCCAATTCTTTGGTTGACAATGTCTCAGACCAGAACCGAGTGCTCCGTTATGATAACTAACCGAGTGGCCACAAATGAGCTGAACTGTAAAAACAAATCCACGCAAATCATGCAGAAGCCCCCTGGTCGCTTTTACTACCCGCTCTCAGTGAGGAGGAAAAAGGAGGAGGACAAAGCTTATTATATTATCGTTTTCGAAAAGGTCGTCAGTTTATCAGTCCTTCAATTTTGTCAAAAAAAAAAAAATCTCTCGACGCCACGGTAGGGGTTCAGATTGATTCTCTAACCGAGAGAGGCAGGGTTCATAGCTAAAAGAAGGAAAGTGGACCGTGGGAAATTGCGTTCGAGGGGGGAAAAAAATCTTGGGAATTTCCAGCACTGACGACCTTTTCGAAAACGATAACACTACATACTGCGATGCCCTACGAAGGAGGGAGTGAGGGGTGGCAGACGGGTAGGGGAAAAAGAAAAAGATGATTGAGTTCTGCTAGGGTACTTGTAGGCGGGGTGAGGTCTGGAGTCGAAGGAATGATCATGTGGGGCATTACGAGAAACTCAGAAGAGCAGGGGGAGGAATGGCAGCGAAATTCGGCGGGGGTGTGATAGGAGGCTGTTGTTGTGAATGGTATCGGCCCTGAACTCGTGAATAAGCCATCGTGAAGGAGGAAGGAATGATTAACTCAGGGGGATCGATAAAGCATAGTGTCGGCTCGGTACGGTAATTGATGCGAGCCTTCTTAGCCCCAGGTAAACGCTCTTTTCAATCAAGGAGAGTGAGACAAATATCTCACTGTTGGTAGACCATTACCGGCAGAGGAGAGACATCACAAACTGGGGCGATAAAAGATTACTGATAGTACCGCGTCTTGAGCCATTATCGCAAACCGAAAAAAAAAAATATAAAAAAAAAAATAAAAACCTCTGGAAGCAACCCTAAAGTGACCGAAACCAATATGGTAAGTGTATAGGGGTAGTGATAGATGGTGAGATATTTAAGAACCAGTGCCGTAAGCTATTAGAATTAATCCCTGCATCATATGGTCGCTTCATTTTGATCGAAATTCGAAAGCCAGAACATCATGGTTGTTATAATTCAGGAATAGCCCCTGATACAATTTCATAGTCATAAAGGCTCACTCGCCTATTATTATTGATGGATATGTTGTAAATGCTTCACAATCACAAAGTTCCGCCTCTGGTATAAAATTCCATTGCAACTCCAAGCCAAGTTATATCATAGCTAGTGATAGCATTTTCTAAAAGAACATAAGAGTGGTACAAGCCACGGGGAATTCATCGTGAGACTCAATAAAAGTGGAAAAGGAAAAGCAACAAACTCCGTTTCCTGACCTTACACGCCATTATATCGATCATGGTCATCATCGCTCTCGTCGCTGTCGTATAACATTTCGCCCCATATCCCACATAGCGACTATCAATCAAGTACAGATAAAAGCAGTAAAGCGAAAAAAGAATGAGAGAAAAGAGCAATAAACCCAAACAGTAGTCATAATCATGACTAGAAAACCATCAAGCTATTGTATCATATCATGCAAAGACAGCGCCTTGGGGCTGCTGTGGTTGATTTCCCAACTCGATTATCTGTTTCATCAAGAAACCCTTTTCATCGATGAATTGTTCGTCCTCTAGTCCCAGGAGCAGAGATATTAGCCCGAGTCTTGATCATAAAATATATGAAGTTTGTCTTACCTCGGCGATCATCATGAAATTTAGGCAAGAAAGCCAGAAGTTTTTCTCGATTCTTCAATAGAATATCTTGCACAGGCTTCGACTTCTTTGGGTTCGCCACAAATACCTGTGGATGGTTATTGGGTTGGAAAAATAGATCGGGTATGATAGCATATAAGTAATGACAAACCTTGAAAACGTGGAACGCTTCATACTGAATGTTCTTACTCTTATCACGTAATAAATTCATCGTCAACTTCAAGTGATCCGGGGAATCCACATAAGCAAGCATTATGTTGTAATTCGCCCTATCGAGAAGGATCTCTCCGAGAAGCTTGATCGACTGCCTTTTGGTAACATAATTTGGCGATACCAAAAGTGTATTGTATTTCAAGAAGAACTATAAATGAATCAGTGTGCCGGCCGGTTCAAAATATAGCGAATACATACTCTAACATAATTCTGGCTGAGAAACTGAGCTACTAGCGGCTTATGTTTGGTTAATAACTCCTATAAAGCTTGTTAGTAAGGAAATAGCGTCTTCCCAAGATAGAGTAATGGTGCTTACCCTAAAAGTGCCGAAAGCATCGCTCGCAATGTCAAAGCTGCCACCCTGAACATAATCAAAGAACCTCCAGAATCTTTCGTCGTAAAGTACAACGTGTGCTAAAGCCTGATGCTTAAAGCTTTCCCGAAGAATCGTCCCACAATTGTTGGCCACATCTTTGTTTTCGTATCCCTTAACCAAAGTGATTAAGGTGTCCGGACGGTTGGTATGAAGATAATCAACGGTAGGAAAACGATTAATAGGCTGTGGGCAGTATCGGAGGAGGCCATTGAATAGTGCAGTGACGTCCTTCTTGGCCTATATATAGTGAACGCAAGTGTGTCGGTGGTCAGCTGAGGAAATATTTCAACATATCTCGGACGGATTGAGATTCGTTTCCCCAAACAGAGGGAAAACATTGAACAAGGATTCCAACCTCAAAGTCCAATCGAGCCATATTATTCGCAAGCAATGGAAGCAAATCTATTGCATAGACTTCTTGGGCTAACATCTGAACCTGATCTGGAATTGGGTCCGTTTCTATTCTCTACATGTCAATAGCGGAATTTTGCAGAGAACATGGTAACCTCATTAGAGGTCAAAAGAGGAGAGAACGGCATAAACGGACCTGCATTTCCTTGTAGGACAACCTTCATCTGAGCGAGTAGCCGCGAGACGTCTTCGGATGCCTACGAAAGACCATCACAACCACCGTCTTTAGCAAACAGTACCACAAACTGCCTTATAAAAGTAATCATAATATCACTGAGTAACGGAAGTGGAAGTAGACCTACACGACGTCTCTCCAGGGGGACATCCATTCGTGAGATAGACTCCCGAACGGCCCGTACAAGGTCCTGGGGAGTCTTTTGACGGTTTCTACCGAAGAGAAAAGACATGGTGGAGGCTTTTTTTTTTTTTTTTGGGAAGTATAAAGCCGGTACTATGATATAACAAATGAGAGAGTTGAATTGAGGAGAAAGCGGAAGGGGGGGGGGAGAGTTGAGGGTGGGTCGGGAGGAGATTAGAGGGAAGGTAACTGTGTTTCCGTGATGAAAAGGTTGGTGACGTTGAAGCCCTCAGTGACGGACACTGGTCTCGGAAGGGAAGATGACAGGATGTATGATACCAGGCAAAGTTGAGCGGGGGGGGAGTTCTAACGAGGAGTTGTTTTTTAGGGTGTTTACCTTACCCACAGCTCTTTTCTGTGTTGGAAAAGGCAACGAGTG
Organism: Choiromyces venosus 120613-1; assembly: GCA_003788595.2. NCBI lineage: Eukaryota > Fungi > Ascomycota > Pezizomycetes > Pezizales > Tuberaceae > Choiromyces > Choiromyces venosus. The sequence continues at coordinate 232,968 of ML120464.1, forward strand.
TCACTGGTAACCGTTGTCTTGGCATCTAAGGTTTCACAGGGCACATGAGAAACTTGTATCATACTTCATCTCCGACGATATCAGTAACCGGCACTGCAGAGTTATTCATTTTTTTTTCATCATTTTTCATTCTTTTAGCGCACAATTTCTTTTCTGCTAGCTTTTCTTTCTTCTCATCCTTCTTCTTCTTCTTATGTAGTGTTATTATTTTCGTCTGAAAATGACACATTTTACTAGAGTACGGTAACTGCGCCGGGAGAAAATGCAGCTTGCAAGCATTGTGATATCTATGGCTGGGGACAAGGTCTCAAGAATCAATTGAAGTTATTGGTGGAGGTTACAGTATCCTCCATACAAATACCGTACAAACGCTTTCCTGCCCGATGCAACAATGAGATGGCGATTTCAACGGTGTGTGTTTGGATAAATCGTAATCTTTGACGAGGTCTTTTCTGTACCGGATCCTTATTATGATGACAATGGGTATTGTTTAATTTTGCTCCTTCAACGCATTGACCATAAACAACCCTCTCAATTATCCTATATCCGGCGATGGCTGAGTGGACAAATTTGGGGTTACTGGGTGGATGAAATTGTTTCTCATTGGCTGTAAGGAGTTGGCCAAGGTTAGTTTCCAAAGGCCTGAAAGTGGAGCTAGTATTGATATAGGCTAGTGGATAATCGTATCCGGTAACCTCTTCCATTCATCGTCTTTCCGCCCTTTTTCTCTGCTTTCTTCTGCGTTGCTTTCCCGTCTCCGAGTGCTTGAGGATTCGCGCGGCGCCTCAGGCTACCACCAGTCTCCATCACTCTCACCGCCACCACCCACTTACTCACCACCCACCCCCCCCCATTCCCAGTCACCTGGGAATCCTCACTCTTGCTCACTCGCTACGACCCTTTCCACGTCCACCCAACCCCCATCAACCATCGAACCAGCACGGCCCACGCAACGCAGGAACACAAATGATATACTGGTACCCTATAACTTCATCCACCACCAACTTTTAGAGCCCGCTAAAAGCAAATAAAATAAAAATCTCGAAACGAAACGGACAAACAACACGGCACACGATTAGATCGAGGAACTACGGTTTGCTTAACGAACCCCATAACGTCAATTCTGCCTTCTTGGCTCCATTCACTACTGGTCCGTTTCTCCTCAAAAACAGAAACCGGTCTCCACTTTCGTTATCCGTACTCTCTATGAAATTTTGTCAGGATTCACCATAACTGTTTCGTTCTCGTTTCCTCTCGTCTGAGTTTCTGGGATTCGGAGAGGCGGCCTCACTGGGGTCTCGTCCTCCGTCTCACCATCGCCACTTTTGACTACGTTTTTTGCATTCCTTGGGTTTTGCCTGCGTCACGGCGTTTGAATGGACGATCCTTCTTCATCTGAGAATGGTCCTCGCCCTGGCACATTAGTAGTACATCAGCATCAAGACCATAGCCCTCGGCGGCGACGACACGACGAACCATTCGTGACGTCGACTGCTACACCCACCGAGAGTCCGGAACGTAGGAGAAAGGGCAAATTTCCGGAGGGCGTCAAAACGGGGATCGACCGACCTATATTGAGAGAAGAGAACGTCATGAGCAAATCCTCTAATACCCAGACAGCCCGTGGTGGGCATCAGTTTACAGTAGGAAATATTAGCAATGGTTTAATATATCTAAGGTAAAGCTCCATTCGCCCAGAGATTCGCGGGAGAGTGCCGGAGGCTGCATGGTGACATTTCTCGGCGAGGGTTGGAAATGCCCTTTGGTTTCGGGTTACGGGTTACGGGTTATGGGTTGCAGGTTGCAGGTTGCGGCCGTTCCTAGGGGCAGAGTAGAAACATGTTGAATGTTTGCTGACCCTCTCGCCCTCTCTTTTAACAGACCTGTTGCCCGACCAGCGCGCGATTTACAGCAATTTACCTTACCACCTACAACTCCACCAAGTTCGGCGGAGGAGCCAGAGGGCAAAAACTGGCAACAGGACTGCCGGGAAAGTGGGAAACAATTACCTCCAACACCACCTCCAAAGACGCCACCTCGTAAACGTTCCATAATGTCAGACGAGGACACACCGGATTCTTATATGAAATCATCACCTCCTATACCGCGAACAAGGCATCAGCGTGCACACTCCTACAGTACTATCAATGAAAGTGTGACTCCTTACAAACCACCAGATTTTGGCGGCTTCCGAATGAAAGTTGAACAAGTTGACGGGCCAAGCGAGGAGCGCCCTCGGCCGCGAACAGCAGGCCATCAGGAAACATACCAGACACTTGATGTACAGATTCCCGATTACAGTCTTGGCTCTCCTCACTTTTCCCCAGATGGGACACCCTTTCTTTATGGCGCCTCAAGTCTTCATGTACCATCAATACAGGTGGAACGAGAATCTTCCCCTAGTCTTTCTCTCCAAGCTGATTTAAGATGGCTCTGGCCTGGAGTGGATGCAAGGTCATTTACGCCTTCTCCAGTTCCAAGTCGAGAGGCTTCCCCATTACCATCTGAGCAATTGCCAGGTGGCCAAATTCAACATGTCGCATCATCACTGTCTTTAGCAGGCATGTCTCGTCTTAGAATTTCTCCAGAAATGTACGATATCTTGTCTTTTCCACCGGGTTCTGAGGATCCTTCAGTTGTTCGATATGATAAACGCACCCAAGAAATTACTGCTGCTGTACCAGCGAGGATAATATCTCAGATCACATCGGCAAAATTTGTAGATTACCACCTTCTTTCCGACTTTTTTCTAACTTTCCGTCTGTTCATGCAGCCATCCGATCTTGTTGCATATCTTATTGCTCGGCTGCGGTGGGCCATCGATCGCGAGGACGATACAGGGAGCGTGGTGCGGGTTCGGACATTTGTTGCAATTAGGCACTGGCTTCTCAATTACTTTGCCGATGATTTCATTCCTTCGCTCCCCTTAAGAGAGGATTTTGCCAAAGCTCTTAATAACCTGTCAAATGCAGTTCGTGAAAATGGTCAGCCTTCAGATATGAAGATAATTCGCGAACTGAAGAGATGTTGGAGGAGAACGTGCACTCTGTACTGGGATACGCCTGCGGGGTCTGATGTGAGCATCGATCAAGACATTCTACCGGGTGGTCCGCCAGGAAGTAGATTCGACTCCGGTAGGCTCCAGTCAACATTGTTACGTCCCAGGAAATCTGCACCTAGACTTGGAGCGTTGTTACCTGATCACAGCACTGGCACCGAGGCATTTATTCAGGAGGTGGTTGGAGCATCTGTCGCTGCAAGGGCCGCTGGTGGGACTCCGCTTCGCAGTTTCTCTAGACCTGTCAGTAATTTCAGCAATGACTCAACAAGGACCCCGTCGCTCCCTTATTTTTCACTAGAGAACAGGAGCAAGTCTACCCCTGCGCCCTCTACAAGCTCGCCCTTGAAGCCAAAGCCATCTCAAACCACTATATCATTAGATGTAGCGGGATTAGTAGGTGAGGGCGGCAAGAAGTATCGTCCTACACCCCACAAAAGGTCTGGCTCATTTTCAGACGCATTACGAGACACACGGCAGCCTCTTCCACTCCCAAAATCAATTGCACGTTCGACGCATCTTCTAATGGCTTTACCCTATGCTGGTTCATTAGTCAGAGGAAACCTATTTCCCCCAACGCCAGCATACGTGGAGGTTGTGGCACCTTCTACACCGGTCAGTGAACTACCTAGCTATGGATTCCTCGCTCCTTCAGACGCAGCTAGTGGTTCTGTGGCCATGCAATCTGCAAGGAAAACCTATGACCCAAATCACGGGAACAAGACTCTGCATGGCCCTGGAATGAAAAGATTTTTGGGCAGCGTGCGTAGGGCATTAAGCGGAAAGGTAGGAAACGGTGCTGGGCCTCATGGTAGCGGTGGTGGCGGTATGCGTTCGCCGCTTCCAACAGCTAGACCAGCTCGTGGCAGATCTCCTCTCGGCCCAATGCCTGGCAACTTATCACTATCTAAATTTATGGCTGCAAGTTCATCAGGACACAATGTTGCTATGCTTGAAAACGGTAAGGCGGCGAGGATCGATCTACTTGGAGCAGGAGTTGTTGAAGCCTTCCAGCGCGCAATGCAAGAAGAATTGTCTAATGACGATGGCGAGTGGATATCGTACGACATTACTCTAGGTGAAGGTGAAAAGGGGAGCTCTTTGCATAAGAGCCAAGTTCAATTGGACGGAGCTGGCGATGGTGGGTCACTGTTGGAGGCCGGGCTCGAAAGTGCTCTAAGTGAGGATGGATGTAATGCTCCGGAGCCTTCGGAAACCCCGCCCTCACCCTCAATTGCAACGCAATCAAGTTTACGGGAAACTGTTCAGCAGCATCCGGATTTTGGACTAGCTGAATCAGTTATTTCGGAAAATGCCAATATGGTGGGTGGAACTGGAAGTATCTATGGTCGTGGAAATTTACTAGATGGTGATTTTCAGTCAACTATATTTTCGGAAGAGTCTAGACAAGCTCGGAGGAGTAAATCCTTTTCATTCGAAAGAACACCATCTTTGTTCAACCAGCACTACGGCAGTATGCATAGGAAGCCAAGCGTATCTCCACGCCCTGGAGCGGGAGGGAAGTCTCTGCATTCGGCTCGCTCTTTTTCGATCAAGCGTGTCCGGTCCGGTGTTAGTCAATTTAGCAGCATTATGGATGACAACTCAGAAACGTTCAGTTACATCAGCTTGCCGGAGAGCAAGCGTGGGAACCTCCAACCTGCCCGTATGCTGAGACGTAGGCCTGGTGGGGACTTGAGACTTGCGGCAACTGTAGGTGATCTGGATGGACGACCGAGATCCGCTGGGTCTATCGGGACTGGCAATTTTTCTGATATGGGTGCTTTTGGGACACCTTTACAACAAAGACCCAACTCAATTGGTGCAACTGAGAGTATACATCCGCAGCAACGAGTTCCGACGGGAATAATTTCGTTAGGAGCAGTCGCCGAGGGCGCAAGTGTCCCCATGGATAACATCCTAGCTGATGGGGAAAAAGGTTGTTCAGAAGCTGATGCAAAGGCTTCATTCGAAGCCGGGGTTCAAAAACTGAGAGACCTTCCGGATTTTGAAAGCGATGATGGTGGTATTGAGGTTGCATTGATGAAACTCGAGGGTACCTATCAGAAGCGGGCATCCGATTTATCTCCTAGGAAGGAGAAGAGGCCTGCCATGAGTTTTGCATCTGGTCGATCTTTCATCTCTCAGGATTCATTAGTGATAGTTGGAGATGCGCACTCAGAGAGAACTTTTGGAATGGATGGCTCTGTCGATGATGATGAATATATGAGGCGGATGAAACGCAGACATAAACAGGTGTTTGATCATGTTCCGCTTGATACGCCTCCTATATTGGAGGGGGGTTCGGCTGGAAATTCCTCTACAAACCTTTCAACAAATGATGCTGTGTTCAGAGACGAATCTGAAGCCTCGGGACCCATTCTGGAGAGGGGCCTTTCGGTCCACCATTGGAACTTCCGTGAGACGGTGACTTCTTCAAACCTATCGCTCCCTCCACTCGAACGTGGAATGTCATTCGGTTCTCCCCCGATACACCGGGGCTTGTCACCACGCCCGTCGCCAAACGGAAGTGATCTACGCAAAATTGACACCGGGTTGGCAAAGTATCTGGACAAGGGTTCTAGTTCGGAGCAACTCAGGGATGATATGAGTGAGCTCTCATCCGAGATATCATTCGAAATGGTTCAGCCAGCCAGTAAAAGTACAACAAAGTTTCCTCCAATGCAACCCGGTACCATTATTGCAGAGCTTGGAATTCCTTCACACCCTTTAAGACATCCTCCATCACCACCCCTCACTCTCGAGAAATCATTATCCACATCACCAAATAATGCAAGCCCTTCGACTATTCGTCAGCCTCGTTCCCCCATCAGCTCTCCTCGAGCGGAAACGTTTCCGAGAATAAGAGCGCCAGGGAGAGCATCGGCAGATGCTATCCTTGGCGGTAGCGGCCCTCGTTATAATGATATGGAGCCAACCCTTCGGCCTACCTCAATTCACTTGCCATTTATCCTTGCTTACGACTCGGAGTTGCTTGCGAAGCAGTTTACTTTGATCGAAAAGGATGCGTTAATGGAAGTGGACTGGAAAGAACTTGTTGAGCTGAAATGGAGCCAGACAAGCTCGACCGTGAGAGATTGGGTTGAATTCTTGAACTCTAAGGATACAAGGGGTGTCGAAGTGGTGATTGCAAGATTCAACTTGGTTTGTTACCCCAAGCTATAATTTAAGGATTTCTTATTGACGAATATATAGATGTGCAAATGGGCTAGATCCGAAATCGTCATGACCAAAGATATTGACGAACGGGCCAAGACCATAGTCAAATTTATTCACATCGCCGCTCATGCAAGAAGGCTTCAGAACTTTGCAACAATGTACCAGATCACAATCGCCCTTCTCACAGCCGATGTGACTCGACTTCGACGAACATGGTCCTTAGTTTCACCTGCGGACCTGAGCACCTTCAAGGAGATGGAGGCTCTCGTGCAGCCAGTACGCAATTTCCATAATCTACGAGCAGAAATGGATAAAGTTACTGGAGAATCTGGGTGCATTCCATTCGTTGGTATTTAACCTCTTCTCACTCGTCACTACTCCAACCAATCATTAACATTTCTCTAGGAATCTTCACCCACGACCTTATCTTGAACGCCGGGAGACCTTTGGTAATCAGCACATCCCCGGATTCAGAGCCCCTCATCAACTTTGAACGCCACCGCACCACCGCATCCACCGTGAAGCGCCTCCTTCGCCTTATCGAGGCATCGCACAAATACGACTTCAAAGCCGTAGACGGCGTCTGCGAGAGATGTCTATGGATCGCATCACTCACGGATGAAGAGATTAGAGACTTGAGCAAGAGCTTGCAATGATGGACTATCTTCCTTTTCTCTTCTCCTCCCCTCCCCCTCCTCCCCTCCCTCTTACCATTATCACCAAGTCACGACTTTCATGACCCCTGACACGAATTTCATTATTAGCTCTGAGGTTAGAGGAGGGCTTAATAATTGGAGCAAAGCAGGAAAAATATTGTTCGGGCTTTCTTTCTTTGTTTCTTCCTTTTTTTTTTTCCTTTTATGTACCACTTTTTCTTAACTTTACCCTCCTACCTACCACACCTTTTTCTATTCTATTCCTATTCTTGGACCCTGGATTACTATTCTCTTCTCTTCTCTTTTCGCTTTTTACCGCTTACTTTAGTACTGTAATTCTTCCGTTCTGTTCTGTTTAGCTCTGTTCCCGGCGTCTTTTTTGTCTTGGTTATTTTATTTTATCTATTTATTTTGGTTTACTCTTTCACTTCATTCATTCGCCCGACCTTTTATCTCCCTTTCGCCCCTTCTTTTACTTCTTTTGCAGGAAGGCACTTTTGGAAGTCCCCTATCTATCTATCTGTTCCGAATACCAACACTCCTCCTATCTTCCTCCAAACCGGTACTGTACAGTACTTTTTTATCCTCATGTTTTTATGATTACACCTTTTTCATCTTTCAAGTTGGTTATTAGTGAACCTTTTTTTTTTGGGGGGGGGGGGGGCAAAATTTTTGTATAGTACGTATTGTGAGGGGAGGGATATTTTTAAAGGGCTCTTGACTTTTTGACTTTTTGACTCAATATTTTCAATTTTTCAATTCCTTTCTTTAGTTTTATTTGGGTTTGGACTTGGACTTGGGATTTTGTAGAGATGGAAATTCTTTTTATCCTTTTTATTTTTTTTATTTTTTTTTGATTGAATGTCGAAGGTTGGTTGGTTGGTGTATTGTAGCTTAAGTTATTGGTAGGGTAGGGTACTCGTAGTTATATTAGTTTGAGATGGTTGAGTTAGTCTCTTACCTGGCCTAACCTACGGTACTTTTACTACCGTATGAAGTTTGAACGGGAATTGTGAACTGGTGATATCTTCAATAACGATACGATATGATACGACATTACCAGTACGATACACTAACGAAAAAAAAAAACAAAACTTCAGTCAGACTCCAGAATTGAAAAGATAAAGAAAAGCGCCCAGCAATAAACCCCATCTATCAATGAACGAAAGACTTTTTTTTTTCTTTTCTTTTCTTCTCCATTCTTGAGTTCTCACTCACTCACTCGCTCACTTACATGGCAAAAAGGGGACAAACAGTCGTAACCAGAGGATATCAATACCCCCAAGAGTACAAGATCGCGTAAACTTCAAAGAAGAGGGAAAGAAAGTAAAAATGAAATAAAGAGCAAGACCTTACGCCTACACCCGAGCCCGTGTGATTGCATAATAATCGTTCATCTCGTAGCGTCCACTCACTCACTCTTTCCCGTCCCAATTCCAGAGTGAGAGGGGAGGAAGGGAGGAAGGAGAGGTGATAGTTAAAGTGCCGTGGACTTAAAAAAAAAAAAAAAAGGAATTGAAATAAGTAAACGAGTTTTTTCAAGAAAATTATGAGAAAAAAAAGTAATAATACGAGTGACAAAAATAAATAAATTCAGTTATACAGATTACAAAAAATCGGAGGGTGAAGGTGAAGGTAAGGTATTGAATAGCAAAAGGGTATAAAGTTAAAGATAGTAAGATACTACTACTGAGTAGTAGGTGGAATCCGATCACGTGCCATGTTGTATTCCACGGGGTATCTAAGTTACAGTAAGTTATGTCACGTTAGCTCATAGCCCACCAAGAAAAGAAAAGACCACGTGAGGAGGATGTGAGGTGAAGTGGTGGTGGTAGGTTTTTTTGTTTTGGATCGATCGAGTGAGACATGGGAGACGGGTACGAGCTTTTGATGGGATTGGATCGGATTGGATTGGGGGGAAGGTAAGTAACGTACTTTCTCTGGGTCTTCTGCTTGAGCACTCTGCGATGGAAGTGAAATATCAGCTTTTTGTCTTCTTCCTGGATCCATTGGCTAGGAATTGGATTGGGGGGGAGATGAGGTGAGGTGAGCCTACTTGACTTTCCGATGCACGTAGTCCAGATCTGACTTTACTTCTTTGGCAACCTTCATACCTTCCAGGAAACATCGTCTTGTTTCCGCCAGCCGCGCTTGAGCTTCCTCCTGCAGGGCGATTAATTCTCGGGTTTTCGAGTTTAACATGCCGGAGCTGTGATGACTTTGTTAGCAATTTTCACCTGCTCTTTCTCCTACTACTCCTCCCCTGAGCAGATGAGTGAATAAATGAGTGAATATATGGAGACATACGTCTGAGCCTGCACTGCCAAACTCCGATCCAGCTGCAGAGGGTCAAACGCGCCAGCTAGCCTCTCCGTTAGCAGCGCAACAAGGTCCACGTCCCCGTCTCCGTTCTCCCCGTCTGCGCTGCCGGCATATGAGCTGCTGCTGATGCTCGACGTGCTCAGCGATGGCGGGCCCTGCGCGTACCCGGAGTAGCGAATTGGCGTTGCGCCGGTGGTGTCAGGCGACGTGCTTGACGAGGGCGACGAGTGGTGGTGGGGGTGGTGCGGAATCTGTTTCGGCGGAACGCTGGGGTAGGAGGGTAGTGAGTAACTGGGCGCTCGGGAGGTAGGGGCGTGGTGGCGGTGATGAAGGTCGCGGTCTTGTGGGTAGTTTGTGTAGCGGTCGTTCATGGCAACTTGCTTTGGTTGGAGGGGGGTGGGCGGGCTTTGACTGACGTTCGGCAGGTAATGGTAGATTTGGGTTAGGTAAAGTTACTGGTGCTAAAGGGTGCGGGTTTGTCCGGAGTAGCGTAATCTATGTGTCTGGTGGTAGAGCAAAGCTAAAGCAAAGGCAAGGTAAAGTCAAAGTAAAAGTAAAAAAAAAAAAAAACCCCCAAAGTATAAACGTGGACGCCCAAAAAAAGAATCTTAGAGTTTAAAAAGAATACAATAGGGCGTAAGAAAGAATAAAAAAACCCGTTTCCCGCAGGCGAATGGGGAAAAGTTTGCCTTTTAGAATTTTTGGTAGTTCGGGTGTAAGTGAACGAACGGTCGGATCCGGAGCTGTTTCTTCTTCTTCCTCTTCCTCTACTTCCTCTTCTCTTTCACTTCCTTCCTCTGCTGGTGCAGGAATGCTTTGATACAGTAGTGGTGGTGTGCAAGTTTTTTTAATTCTTGAAATTTAACTCGACCGCAAACCGAAACAACCCGGAGCCGCCGCTAACAGAGTGGGTATGGGGAGGTGGGCGTGTGGAAGGGGAGGAGGGAGGGCAAAAGTGAACTCTGTGATGAAATTGATATTCCGGCGTTTGTTGGTTCGTGAAAGTTTGATCGGTGAACAGCACACTTCACTCCTTTATCATTTTTTGATTTGGACTAACGTCTGTATCCCTAGTCCGTGCTCCGGACGGTCATCATAGCGCTGTATGAAGAAGGGGAAGGGAAAAGGGAGGGAAGAGAGGGAAGGAGAAAGTGTGGAGCTGGATGATAGTGGTGGTAAGTGACTTGTGGTGGAGGTGGTGATGGAGGTGGTGTTAGTGGGGGTTTGCTTGCTATGCTTGCTTGATTTGTTCTGCTTGCTTGTCTGTCTTTGCTGTTCGTTACAATCATCCGTGAGAAATTTTTCTTATGAGTTGGCAATCATTGTTTGCTTGCTTTGCTTGCGCTTTCTCCTCTGGATCTTCTGTTCACCAGGGTTGACTGGTGACGAACTTTGTTCTACAAGAAATGGACAGCTAAGAGAGAGTAGCTGGATGGGAACCATTCTAGCGCCTCTCTCTTGCTTGCTTGCACCATTTCTTTGTTTTCTTTTTCCATTTTCTTCCATTCACAGGATCATAATATCTACCCATACCAAGCACCCTTCCCTTCAAGATATAATCCAATTTTTCCCATCCTCTCTTCAACAGTTCATTTCCAACCGTTATTTCCCGCAGGATTGGCATTACTCTGCACAAGAATGAGTTGATGTTACATATAATTGTCAAATTTGTCGTTTCCGTTTGTTTGCTTGCTCACCGCTCTATCTGCAATGTATGAATAAACATATATTAAAGGCACGAACAGCTCCAACCTGCCAAGCACCAAGAAGAGAGATAGATTGATATGAAGAGAGAGAGGGAGAAACAGAGAGCCCAGGCACAATTCACATTTTAACCTACTTGCCTATGCATTCCGATCCATTGTTTGCAGCAAGCTGTATGTTGCCGTCAGCCCTGCGGCCGCAGATGGGTAAACCGTCTGACTGGTCTCCCTTCCCCAACATCCAAACAATTCGAGGGTGCCGCTAGGTATGGGGCAGGCAGTCAATCGATGTCTGGCAGGAAAGGGAAGCAAAAAAGGAAAGAAAAAGAAAATCCTCATACAGCAGCAGCATAATAGAACGAAACCTAGCTCTTCCTTACTCTATCTACGGTATCTATCTCATGTTCCCTCCTCTGCTGAATCCTTGCATCTGCATCCGCTGGGAAAAACGTCGCTGTTTAAAAAAGCAAACCAACCCTGGGACTTCCTTTCCTTTCCTTTTTTTCTTTTCTTCCCTCCCTTCTCCCCCTCCATCTCTGCTGCTGCTTCCTGCTGCTGCTTCCTGCTGCAGGTATCATGCCCCAAAAACAAAAACGAACAACGGCAATGACAACGTCGAGGACAACAACGACAACAGATAGAACAACACTTCATCCTCCACCACCACAACCATAGGTCTAATCATCATCGTCATCAACCTTGTGTTCCTCATTTCATCTTTTTTTTTCTTCCTCTTCCCTCTTCAACCTTCCTATTCAATCCAATTTTTTCTCTCTAGAACTATCTCAACTCACTTCAAACTAAACTAACCAACTTAACCCACACTACAAGTAGGTACAAGTAACTTAACTGTAAGAACAACGTGTTCATTCATTCATTCATTCACACCCATGTTTGTTCGTTTTGTTTGCTGTCCGTTCGTTTACTCCACCGAAATATTAAAAAAAAAAGAGGTAATAGTAATGAAATGAAAAAAATAAAATAAAATAAAATAAAAAATGCATACACCCAACCCACTTGATGTAATGTACTGTAACGTAATGTAGTTTAAACAGATATACATTGTTCCAACACAATATACAATCTCTTCCTCGGTAATGACCAGCACCGGCATTATACGGTAGCTACCGTAGTAAAGGGTATCACCACCACGGTGATCCAAGCGGTACGCTGCCTCAGAACCTTCAAAATATCGTACTCATAAAACACAATGTATGCCCGTGAAGAAGAAGAAGAAGAGAGAAAGATTTTCCACCCATCAGGCATAAAACTGATTTAGGCAAGTATGTGCCACAAAAGTGTATCATATCATACTCCCTTGCTTGCTTTCTTACTATTTACCACTCCCACCACCACCACTACTATTCGATCATTTCTTCCCCCCCCTAACCCCACTTCGCTCCCTCTCAAGAAGTCCTCGCCGATGTCGGTATATACCAAAAGGCGCTGAGCAGAGGGAACATAAAGCATTGCGTAAATGCGGTACGGTAGCAGAGACAGTGCCGACAAATACTCTTTCTTCTTCTCCAACCCGCCAAACAAACGTACTAGGGGTTGAGGGCAAGTCTGTCGAACTCTTGGCAGCAAAATACATAGTAAACACCGCCAAGAGTTCGACAGACTTTTTTCCACCCCCAGTACACAAATCGCCGAATCCAAGTTGCGTGTTTCTTACTATAATACTTATTGCACGCTATTATAATTTACCAACAAAACAAGCACAACTCTACTCTGCAAGTAATGTACCTCAACCCTCCTCCACCTCCCAGATAAGATTGCCAAGACCGGGATACATTCTTATCAACGCCTATCTCTCTCCCCCCCTTCCTCCACATCCCTTATGTCTACCTACATTCCCAATGAGAAATAAAAACTCAATTGATTTCTACTACAGTGCCTCCACTTTTTCGCTTTCGCAAGTAAGCAGGTCTTGGCAATATGATGCAAGTAACAATATCTATATAATAAATTGGGGGGTGTCACGGGCGGTGGTGAGTGCCGGATGGGGTTTGTTTGTACAGTATGTACAGTACTTTGGGAAGTATGTTCGGATGCTGAGTGAGTTAATGGGGTGGGTGGGTGTGCTTGTATGATAATGCCGTCCCGTGGGTTTCCATGGAGGAGGCGGTGGTAGTGGAGGGCAGGGAATATTTTTTTCACCAGACAACCCTTTCCTCTAGCCTGAGTGCTGGGATTTATATGGGGCTTCCATGGTTGTGTCCCCCCTTCTGCTCTACCGTACATTACTTGTGCTGTACTGGTCATAAATCTCCTTTACATGGGAGGGTGCTCAGGATAGGGTGGCGAGCCAGCATTACAGAATCTCCAGATATATGGACTGAGCATGCGGTAGTCGGATCACCGCCCACTGAAGCATCCATGGCAGGCGAGGGCCCGATCGCAAATTTCTCGCTCATAGATTGAAACACAGCGGCAGCAAGGCATAAAGGAGAACTTGAACCCGGGAGTGGTTGGTTAGGCAATTAACATGACCGGAAGATTGCATTGAGCTTTTTTTCCCCTCACAAACAAAAGCAGGAGAAAGCTATGAAAAGACAATTCCAACACGGACTCCGTTCTTTGAACTTCCATAGACTTGAAAAGACAGAGAAAATAGGGGAAAAAAAAAAAGCCAAAAGAAACCCATGTCCATTGAACTTTGCACCAACTTGAAACAAGCAACGACGTAAATTCAGCAATCCCTCTCGGAACTAGACTGGAACTCATTATCAAACCATATAAAGGGTTCGAGCTATGGCTAGATACTAGTTATTCGAATTCTAGGCTAGGTAGAGGTATGAAGTGTGCGAGTGTGATATACCATGATTTTGATGTCTCAGGAAGCACTGTGAACGAGTAAAGAGATGTAAAAGGAAAAGGAATAGGAACAGTGAAAAGAGGCCAGATAGGAAAAAAAAGAGAAGAAAATAACGCCAGGCATTAGACGAGTCCATCATAAAGGGATAGAGCAGATACGATGGTTGCATCCTTTTGGCTTCCTTCACGGAATTCAGCCAAAGTCAAGCTTCCATTCTGAGTTCTAAGTCAGCATATTGATTAGCCCTGCAGTTCATAGAGGTGATATACCTCATCCTTATCCATCATCTTAAAGATCTTTGTAACTCTCTTCTGAGGTGTGTCCTCATCCTCGGGAAGTTTTACCATAGACCCGACCTATGAGATCATTGATGTTAGCAGTAGCTACAAATTCAGAGTGAATTTGGAAGCAAAATCTGTTATGGCTGATAGCTAATGCAGATCTTGGCACAGAAGTGATTAATCTGTTAACACCCCCACTAGCAACCTACCATTTTGTAGATAGCCTCCACAATCATCAACATCTCATCGTAACTAATCTCTCCGTCACCATCAATATCGTAGAGTTGAAACGCCCAATTGAGCTTGTCCTCCAAGGATCCACGCGAGGTGACACTCAGGGCGACAATAAACTCCTTGAAATCGATCTGACCAGAATTGTCCGCATCAAACACCTTGAAGACATAGTCCGCAAAAGTAGTGGGGTCGCCGAAGGGGAAAAACTGCTTGTAAATTTTCTGAAATTCAACCTTTCCAAGAGATCCGGACGGACAATCCTTGAGGAAACCTAAAAAGAGAAAAAATCCATCAGTCCGAGCTCCGATGAAATGAGCAATATATGGTAAAGAAAATTAGTACCCGCCACTAGCTACCGTAGCTACAGTAGGATGAAAGGATATAAATCAAATAAGAAAGATATTTTGACAAACCTTTGTACCATTGCTGAAGTTCCTTGCGTTCGAAGAGCGTAGCCTTCTGCAGCTCTTGCAACTGATCCTGAGTGAGCTTAGACTGACTATTAAACCGACACCAAACATCAGTAAACTGAGCAGACACATGTAACATGCACAAAATAATCCCATCACATGACCAAAAATTGCGGGGCGAGTAGATCCATAAGCAACCACAGCAAGAACCCATGAAACACACACGCGAAGGAAGACAAGACGGATAACAGAAAAACTCACGTTTTACCCATCGCGAAATACCGTTACTATAGAAAAAATGGGGATGTTTATCGTAAGGGGGAGGAGGATTCTAACAACTGACTGAAGCTGTTACCGACTGCTAATCTAACCAGGGAGGTATTAGCGCCTGAGGTAGAATACTACTGTTATTCGCGATTTCGAAAGGGGTGGTAGTGGTAGTGGGATGAAGAGTGAATGGATGGATGGATAGGGCAGGGAGTATTCGATGTTTGCTATCCGGATAGTCACTCCGTGGGAAAGTACCGGTGATGGGGGTAACAAGCGGGGGTTTGTGTAAAAGAAAAGAAATGTGGAGACCCGGTCGCTGGGCAACAATAGAGAAAGGAAGGGGGTGGAGATGTACGTACGGTAGAGAAGGATTCAAGAAACAAAAGATAGAAGACTTGTAACGGTAGAGGGTTAGGTAGAATGCTGGAACTGGGAGGTTGGCGGTGGTGGTATGATAGGTAGAGGTGGTGCAAGTGAGTTCGAAGCTAAGATGGACAAATTATGGTAATGGGGTATACTGTAGTAGGAATGTAGGTACGGGGGAAAGAGACGAGAGAAGGAGAGGAGGGGGAGGGGTAAATGGCCTAATTCGCCTACCGCCGCGTTGCAACCCTACGCTATATACGACATTTGCTGTTTTTTTGCCCCTCATCCTTACTTTTTTTTTCTCGTTTTCACGCCTTCCATCTCGATCAACTTAACCTCTCGATCTGAGCCTCCTTTTCCACTCGTACTCGTAATTTTCTGACGTTTGCGAATATAGCTGCTATTGCATATGGGCAAAAAATCGGCCGGAGCCTCAAGATTTTGGTGGTATGCAATAGCAGGTGTGTTCGCAAACGTCAGAAAATTACGAGCAGATATCACGAAGAATACCGAGTGATTGCAGCCTGTGGTATTTCTTATATCTACAGCCATTCACGCTAATATCTTTGTCACTGACGCCTTACCCTCCCCATCCCCCCCACACACGACACCTGCAGCCGCTATTGTATGGATAAGAGCGCGCAAAACACAAATTTCCATAGGTCAGCCTCAGCCCTATGGGATCAGACGCCCGTCTGACGGCGCATACGATAACATTAAGATAAATGTAGGCACCGGACGGCTCTGGCCTATCCTACTCGCTATGCTACCCCCTTCATCTGTTGCACCACCCGTATCAAAGTTCTCCGTCATGGTAAGATACAGTTGCTCGAGAGGGTTTCGCATCAGTCCGGGAATTCCTCCGCCACCATCACATTGATGCTCCAGGTGACACGGAGATATCATAATACAAGTATCACAGCTCTTTTTTCACCTCAGTGCGCGGCGCAGCAATTATTGTAGCTTAGCAATAATTTCCATTTCAAATCTGGAGAAACAAAATATCTACCTATTAACAGGGCTTAGTCCCCATAGCCTGAAGTGAACCTAGTAATGATTCTCTCCGGTATATCGGTAGAAAAATTCAACTCCTTTAATGTGGGGGATGGCTGATATCGATTTCTACGATGCAAATTGAGGCCCTAGCCTACCGTACGTCACAAAATCGGGGTTTAGAAGCTATTTTGTACGACAAGTTCTGATTCTACAGAGTAACACAAGTGCATAAAAGTGCTATGGGCATTGGCATTTTAGGCACCAGGTGAAGCTTGAAATCTCAACAAGTTTTTTGCGCCGAGGTCAAACTGGCCATTCAAGTGCCGTAAATTAGCACCTGGCACTATGGCACTACCACCCCAAGGGCCTCGGATCGTTATCTTATCTGTGTCTGTAGGGTTTTGGCGAGTGAGATGCAATGGTTTAACTCACTTGGGGGGGCCTTCACCTAGTTGGTGTCGCGATGACCTTGGACATGTGATCCCCAGAGGGGGATCCCAACCCTAACCCACACTAGCATCCAAGTTCCAACCAACACGACCACACCACATCCCAGGCTAACCAACTTCACAAAGCAACCTTTGTTTAGCCAACTAATATCACCAACCATGAACGCCGTCGTCCAAAAATCCTTCGATAACCTCGAATCTTCACTAGCAAGTCTCATAGAATCAGTCGCATCCTACAATCCCTCCCCAGCCGCGGCCCGTGCAGTAATTGCAGCAGATGACGGCCTAGCAAAGAGCCTCGACCAACGTTCGTACCTCATCCCGCGCCCCACGAAGTAGGTCAAGAAGAGGGAAAGGCTGACAGGATGAGAGGTAGTGGGTGAGCATCAAGCCGGCTACCAGAAGATTATGGCCCTGCGCGAAGTATCTGAAGCACTGGATAGGCAATTGACAGAGTTGTTGGAGGGACTATCGGAGGCTAGAAAGGAGTTATCGAATGTTCCTGCGACGGTGTTTGAGGAATCGCATGGTATCTTAACTCCCCCCTTGCTTTAGTAGCTTACGTAGTTGCTAATAAAGCCCCTCTCGATGTTATTATTAGAGGTTCCATACGACGAACTTCTTACATACGCTCGCAAAATCTCAAAATACACTCGTCCCCCGCAATCGTCAAAATTCACACAAGCCGATACAGCCAGCGGCGGCAGCGGTGGTGACAAGTCAGACCAGAATAACGGCGGGGCCTCACAGCAATCGCAAAGATCGCTCCCGCTGGGGCTTTCGGAAGAGGACGTTTCGGCGCTTGATCCCTCATCGCAGCTGCAGTTCACGCCGTGGCCCAGCGAGGAGGTGATGAAGCGTGGGGCGCTCACGCAGATGGGGTATGAGGAGGAGTTGAAGGCTAAGGGGCTGCCGGTGCCGGTTATGGCTCCTGTTTCGAATGGCCAGGGGCTGGGGGATAAGCCCGGGCCGGTGGAGAATGCCAGAGAGACTACCGTGTCGGCGCCGGTGCAGGTTGCTGCTGCGCAAAATCATAGGCCGGCTCAGCAAGTGATCTTGGATTTGTATAATTCTGACGATGAATGAGGAACGTAGGTTGTTTTATGTTACCCAGCTACTTTTGTGTAGCAAAAAAAATGAACATGAAATAATACCAAAAAGATAAATACCAAAAAACAAATCACAAAACTACCGTAGTAATTAAATACATGAAATGAAATCTACAGCAAGGCTACCACTTGTTCTAGGACACCGTGAATATACCCTTCCTTGATGATAGCCATTGGACAGAGGGGTCTAGAAAAACAGGCCAGAAACTATTGGCCAAACCAGAAAATTTGTCAGCGCACTTTGCCGTAATGTACTGATACCGTTAGGCTATCTCTGTGTTCCACAGGGCCCCGATGGGATGCCATCAAGGAGGAAATGCGAAGGGAAATGATGGTATTATTATGTTTTCCTAGGATAGTAATTTGTCAACATATTTCCCACGAGGAATATCAAGATAATGTACTCACAGTTTCTCTGATTGGAAACATTAAAGCCAAGCTCTTATGGCGGCAATCAAAGTGATGCTATGAAAGCCAGTTCGAGGGAGTACTGAGAGAAAGTTGTCATAAGTAGGGGAATTTGCAAGAAAGGCGGTTAGTAAAATAGGGGAAACTCACGATCAGCCCGCCGTAAGAAACCCCGCTGACCATTTCCCATTTCTCGAGATGTATCCTTCAAATGTTCTTCTCTTTAGAGCGTAGGGATGTATATAAGTTATAGGTACGAAAGGTGGATACAAAAGAGTCCTTAGTGAAAAGAAATGTGGCACATCGTCAACCGGGGAAGAACAAAATCCCAGATGTGACAGGAGTAAGTTGCTCTACCGCATGTTTTAAAGACAGCTTTGGGAAGACGGTTTTGGGTATTCGCTTCTCGAGGAGGCCAAGCAAGGCAAGGAAATGATAATTGCTGAGAAATTTTATAGGGGGAAAATGTGTTGTGGATGACCGGGAATGATATGGATGGTGGGTTGGGGAGGGGGATTGATGCCCCCTTTATATAGAGTCTGGGTATCATAGAGTATGAAGTTTGCTTCTGCTGCCTAGACTACGAGGCTTGTAGTGATAGATTACGTGGAACCCTGGAATGTTTGTAAACATCAAGGGTGAGGGGGTTTATGTATTCGCGAGAGTATGTGGACGGCCGCGCGGCCGTCTACGAAAGATTCATGTCCAAATTGCCATTGGTTCAATTCCACGGAGGTTCGTTAAGCAAACAGGAAAGCTGAGAATCTATCTTTTATCAGTGAACCCCAGGGTCAGAAGGAAGGAGGGACCTATATAAAAAGGCTTCCAAGAAGTTGAATAACTTAAACCGAATGATATTCAGTGACTATGTACTCCACAGTGGGGAGATAACACCCCACCCAAAAGTCTAGAATCCCGCTAAGAACATAAACAGTAATGAATAAACCCCCCAAGAAGCGCCTTTTGGAAAAGAAACCCATAAACAAAAGAAAACCTTTAAGTTAATGCTCATGCTTTTTTGACATCCCTTTATAAGATATCGCGGTCATAACCATTCCCAGCGCAGCGCATCCAGCTCCAAAGAACCACGCAGCTCTAAAGCCCTCCAACATCTTTGTTCCATCCGGATCAACCCCCTTCTCTATATTTACAGCAAGGGACAATCCTAAGGCGATACTATAATTGATAATAGTGCTAACGAACGAACCAGCAACACCCTGCTGCTCCGGCTTGAGTGTATCAGAGGCTATAAGCGACCCACAGGCGAATGATAAATCAGGTCCAAAGGTAATGATTAATATAGCCGGAAAAGACATTTGCCAGTAGGATTGGTCGACAGGTGTGAGAGCAAACATGAGTTGGCCGAGGGAGAAGCACAGCATGGAAAGGCCGAAGATCATGTAGCCGGAGACTCTGGAGAGGAGGTAGACGGCTGAGAGTGCAGCTATAATACCGGTTGGAAATACCGGTAGGATTTGTAGCGCTGCCATGAGACCAGATTCTCCGCGGAACTCCATTACGCTGGAAGACATTGTTAGTATGCGAGAACGGGAATATGGAGAGAGAAGAGAGGACTAACAAATGTGGGAAGTAGAATTGAAACATGCCAAAACTCATCCAACCCAGGCAGAGACTGACGGCCACGGCCACAAAGGTCGGGCTCTTGAACAGACTCATAGGGAGGATGGGTTCTTTGACTTTTGTCTCGATCCAGCAGAAGAGTACAAGAGAGAGTACTCCAATACCCAGCATAATACCACACTTTGGCTGATCCCATCCAAAAGTTGACCCACCACTGAATCATAGTCAGTCACTGCCAAACACTACCGGTCCAACTCCATGGAGAACAAAACTCACTTCAGCGCAATAAATATCAAAGCCAGTCCCGCAACCCCAGTAACACTCCCAGGAACATCAAACCCAATACTGTGAAAGTGGTTCATCCCGCCCGTCTCAGGAATCACCCACCAACTCACGGCAGCATATAAAGCCGTGACAATAGCCATACTCCAATAAATCCACTCCCACCGCACGCCCGTCTCCGTAATCCCCGCCCCCCAGGCGGCGCCAATGACGAAGCCCGCCGGCGCAATTGCTCCAAAGACCACGAAAGCCAAGTTCTTCTTCCACTGTTGATTCCAAGCCCGAGCTAACAGGGCGGCCGCGTTTGGCATCATAATGGACGGTCCGATCCCGACCATTGCGCGGAAGATGTCGAATTGTATCTCGTCTTTTGCAAACCCCGACGCCGTTGACCAGATCGCGGTCCACAGCCAGCCGGCCAGGAACATGTTCTTGTGGCCGTAGATGTCACCCAGTCGACCCGTGATTAGGACGAAGCCACCGACGGTGCATCTGGGAGGATTAGCCAATTGGAATGTATATATCTCTGCGCGGGAGCTTACGAGTAACTAGCTGCAAACCAACTCTGCCTCGCGCTCTCATACGGAGGCACACCTAGCCCTTCAGCAATATATCGTATTGGCACAATTGTATTCCCTAAATTGGCTTGCTATGATATTCAAAATCAACAATCAAACCAAACCTGCAGAACTTGAAGATGGAAGAAATACCGTTATCCCATGCGCCGAAGTAACCACCCAAACAAACGCAATCTCATGAAGTCCATTCCTGAAATTACTCTGCGAAACCTTCTCCAATCCCTCCTCCTCCTCCCCCGTCCCCGGCAGTCGAGACCGTGAACTATCTGCGCTGGAAGGCTGACCATTTTCGAGGTCTTTTTCGGCCGCCATTCTTGCCAGCCGAAAAGTGTCAAAGGAAAGAAGGAAAGTAGAAGATATTAAATTTCTTTTGTAGAAAAAAGAATGAGAGGGGATATAAGCATCAGGCTTTTTTACTCCTCCGTGGGGCGGATCAAGTTTATATGATATACCATACTTGAACCAAAAAGCTCCTCCTTCCTGCACTTTCCTTCTTTATTTCACCTGCGTGTGCTTGCCCAGTTAGATCGACCACCCCTAGTTAAATCCCCCACACTACAATGCCTGCGGCAGACATAATCCACCGTAGGCCCGACATCCATCCATTTTTCAAGAAACCGTTTATCAGATATTTTATCCCCGAAGAATTCTAGAATCCACACTAGTATGCAGAGGGGGATTATTCAAAGGTGAGAAAGCAGCGCAAGTCCTATTTTGATGCCGGGGCGGGGTTCCGGTGCATTGAGCACAGTTTTTACTGGTAGAGTGCTATGGAGTTTATGATAGGGATGGTATGGTAGGGGAGTGTCGGAGGGGTCAGAACCGAGCCCTGCCCTGCCTGTCCGGCGGTACTGAACTACTCGAGTAAAGGGGCTGACGGTCTGGTGGCGAGAACAGTCTGATGACGATCTGATAAAATTTTGCGGGAAATTCGATCTTATCTCCATCGATCACTTCCCTTACAGGAAAATTCGTTAAACCGCCCGACCCCTCAGCGAGGCGCGGCATGCCTTGGCATTCAAGAATAGTTACCGGTAGTAAAGTCAGAATAGTTAGTAAAGTGAATTTCGTCATGCTATGCCAAACACAAGTGATAACATCAACCAAACCATTCCATCTTTTTAAGTTTTTTATACAATTTACTTTGATAATGGCTTCAAAAGACACCACAATGCCAGGCCATATTCCAGAATAAATGGCTATCAAGATGGCCTCCATTGGAACAGCACCAAGCCTTACTGTGGCTGCTGGAATGGTGAGAGCTGCACTGAGCACCATTATGCATCACCGGCAAGGACAAAAGAACTAGGAGGAGGAGAGCCAATGAAGGCAAAAGCTCTTGCATGAAGAGGAGAGAGTAGTGATAGACCAGTGTTACTTTTGCTGCCATTTGGGATTTCCACCAACTGTTTGGCAGTTTTGTGAAATTGCAACTTCAGTGGTACAGAAGAGAAATCCACTTGAGATGCTTGGAAAGTGGTAGGAGGAAGCCTTTAAGAAGTGACATCCTGAAGTAAAATCACACTTCAGTAAGTAATTGGACTTCATATGCAATATTCGTGAAAATGATCAGAAATTAATGAATCATTTCTTTGATGAGGTATTACTCTTATTTATTTATTTTTCTATATTTTTCTTTATTTTCTTTATTTTATTTTCTTTATTTATTTTTTATCTTTATTTCTTTGTTTTTCTTCTAATTATTTTATTACTTCTCTAACTTGTTTTTTTTTTAAATAATAATAATAATAATAATAATAATAATAATAAGTACTTTATTTTCTATAATAATTTTGGATTTTGAATTTCTTAGTATAAATTTTGAATTTATATTAACTAGATTTATATAGCTAGAATCAATTGTACAAGAATATGAAATTAAGCCTCAAAATACCTACAATCTTGATTAGGTAGAGTTTTTATTGGGCTTAGGTCAGTCAGAAAGGGTTTTGGAAATTGTTAGAAATCCTCGTGAGAATGGAGAATTAAAATATCATGCACAAAGTATATTTTAATTGGTTTTTATTTTTATTATTTAAATAGATACATGTACTAATAAGAATATAGGTAGAACATGAGAATTTGTTACAGTAATTGAGGGAGTTTGTGCAGATGGAACAGCTCTAAAGCCTACTATTATACTCAAGGCAGAAGAGTTTATAGCAGAATGGTTTAAAAAGGTCAGAGGTATTCTGGAAGATGTTCTATTTAGGTGCTTGCATAATGGCTGTACTGATGAAAAAAAATAGCAATGGAGTTTTTAAAGCGAAACTTTGGCAAAGACAGTATCACAGCATAGAAAGCAGGGGATGAGTTTTGGCTTCTACTTTTCGATGGACACAGCAGTCATGCCAATATCACCTTTCTCAAATTCTGTATTTCACAAAAAATAATACCCTATTACCTCCCTCTACATACTACCCATCAATTACAGCCACTTGACATTTATATTTTTAGTACCTATAAATACTAATAACAGAAGAAACTTACATACTGCTTTGAAAGACATGAATATGGAGTTTTGAAAGAGAATTTCTATGAAATTCTTATGATAGCCCACAGAGCCTCCTTTACTCAAAGTAACATTCAAAGTGGATTTCTAAATACTGGACTTATTCCTATTAAGAGAAACATTATACTCTCAAAAATCCAAGCCTTACTACCCAAGTCCCTAACTATCAGTTCTATCACCACATATTGCAGCCAGATGACTGCCTATCCTACCTCTGAACCACTTCCAACCTCATTGCCCTCCTTTTCTGTCCAGAAAATTGATAGCCTCTATGTGCTGCAGAACCGAGTTGAAATTGAGAGACAAGAACTTATCATGCTTGCAACAATGCCAAGAAATGATTCCATTGAGTAGGGACTAAAAAAGATTGTCAGCAACCTAGCTCTTGCTGCCAATCAGGGACTTACAGAGATTCAAGAGAAGGAGTAGCAGATTGACAATCTAAAATAACAATTAGCCAATATTCAATGTAAAAGAGGAGCAAATCGAACAAGAATATTCACCTTGGGAAGAGCATGGATTGATCAAGATGATATTGCTTGCTTTTATGAGTCTCAATCCATTGCTGAGTGCGAAACTATTGAGATGAGATACAAGCATGTGACAAATTTGATTACTGTATGAAGTAAGAGGTTAGCTGAATATAGTCAGAAAAGAAAACAGATAGAGGAGTTGGAAGAGGAGAGAAAGTTACCAAAATGCTGAAAGACAAGTGCTACCCTGCAAGAAGAGGAAAGCCACCTTACACACCAGATCCATGAAGTATAACAGAAGGTTGAGAAGTTTGAAAGGCACCTTCATGATTTAGCCTTTAGGGTGGGAGGATGAAGTGAAGATTTTCTTGAAAGTCCTGAAGCAGAAACTGCAACTATGTTTGAGTAAGAATTTGAGGAAGAAGGAGCTGAAAATCTTAGGGAGGGAGCAGGGGCCCTGCTAGCCCCTGCTCCCAGAGAGGAGTCTCAGGATCTATCACTCGATTTGTAGTTTAAACCTCTGAAGTAGATTGACTCTTCAGAGATGGTTGTGTTGTTGGTTATGTTGTTGGTTGTGTTAAGAGGAGAAGAGAAGAAGAAAAAAAAAGTCTTTATTCATAATAGGTAGAATCACATGCACTGCTTGTGTCAAGACATGTTGCGCCTCACTGAGGGGTCAGGTGGTTTATCAGATAGTCTCCTTCATTAGACTATCAGCCCCTTTAGCTAGCATGAACTTAACTCAACAACTCACTAAAGCTATTTGAAGTTGAAAAGAAGAATTTTTAGTGAAAGTAAGGGTCAGATTGTACATTAGTGTACACTACAGAATTAGCCAAAATTAGTCAAAAGTGTTGATGGATACTAAGTAATATATTTGAGATTCACAGGAGAAAAAAATTAGATAATTATTATTGTAAGATAAATCAGCATACCTTAGAGTGAAAAATTTGCATCATTATATCATTATTGACATAACTATCAGTATGTTACATCATTATTAGTAGGGATCAGGTAGCTTGGGATATTGGTTCCTAGATCATTGATCTATTCTTAGTGGACTGCTCTGTATCAAGATGGATTATTTAGTAGTGTTTTGTATTTGGTTGTGCTTTGACTAGTACCAACTATAAGATATTCCTTGAGTTTGGTTGCTGATATGTTTTGGTATTTGAGATATATATATATCTCTATTCTGTCCTTATCTAGCATCTCTATTGATTATATAATCTCTATATCTCATTATGATTTCTTTACCTTATCTCCAATCTTTCCAATCTGTTCTAATTCCCTTCATTTATTTATAACTTAATGTTCAAAAAAATGGCAATATATCCTGTTTCACTACTCTACTCCTGCCTGTCTCTTATCCTAAAACCCTAGTGGTTCATCTACCATATCCTCCTTTAGTGCTTCTTGTCTTTGCATCTCCAATCCCTCATCCTACAATCTCTATACTCTGTCATCCTCAATGTCACTTAAAAGGTTATGAACTACAATACATGTAATAATCCAACTAACAGTGTATGCATAGTCAGATTTTTGTCAAATATAGATTGGTATCCTATGTAGTGAACACTATTGATTTCTTAAAATACCAAATACCTGTTTGATTATCACATGTGCTTCTGCCAGTTGTAGATTGAAATCTTTATGTCTATCCATTATTCTACTAGTAAAAGGCTCTTTGTAAGGTATCATGCATCTACATATTACTTAATAGGCTTTGTCGGCAAGAATATATTCCTTAGGTTGAGAACATAATTTGGTTAGTCTCAAAAAAAATGATGTGCCTAAAAATACTGTGGCATCTCAGACCAAAGTCAGAAAGCTACTAGAAATATATGTAAATCATCTATGACTATTGTAAATTCCTTGAATATTCAGTCTATATCATTTCTTGCAGTTGTAATAGCTTTCTCCATAGAACAAGGGTCTATATTACAGTATAAGATCAGTTCAATCTAAAAATTCAATATAATTGAAGAAGCTACTTTGTTGCTAAATCTTACTTTGTATTCTGTGAAACTTGCTACTGTCCAGTCTGGGCCATCCTATATATCATAAACTAAGTTGAATCAAGGCAATAATCCCTCATTAACAGTAAAGAAATGCTGTTCCTTCTCCAATCCTAAGTTGTGCTGCACATCTGACTGTTGAACTACCATATAACCAAAGAAAATAAGGAGTTGTTGCAAGCTGTACTATTGGTGATGATTGTGGATTGGGAGAATTATTGTAAAAAATTGGATCATAACTGACTATGGAAGCTTGTGCATTGAAGGACTCACATATCATATGGAAAAATGAGATAAATCTGTCACTTTGTCACTTGACATGGAATAAATCTATTATAAGTTATAATCTATTTTCTTTCCCTTTTTTCTAATTATTTTAACTTACATGATGGTTGAATAGGTACTCACTATGTGGAATAGGTTTCTGTAGTACCAGATAGCAGATGCTAGCAATGATCAGACCCAACAACTCTATTCTCTCTACCATGACATCCTCCTAACTACTATCCCTTCCCTCTAAACTAGATGTAGGATCCTCCTCTTTTCCTCCAATAACCTGAAACTGAACAGTTAAGTTTATCAAATTAAGTATCTCCATTGAACTGCCAGTTATAGCCTGTATACTATCCACTCCTCTACCCCCCCTCCCCCTAAATTATCCCCTAAATTGTCCCTCAAATAATCCTCACAATTGTGCTTAGTTCACTGGTAGGATAAGAAACTGAAAGAAAAATTACAAATTATTATCATTGAGGAGAATTTCATTAATGGTATTCAATAGCTATATATTCTGCAGTTCAGTTGTGAGCCATACCTTTTCTGGTTATGGCATCTTCAATATCTACTGTTAGTGTATGATGTCTGCTATTGATGGGCTGACAAGTTTTCTCATTTAGTTTATACTGTTTAACCATCTTACACTTACCTGTTACCAACCTCTCAACTTTGATAACAAATTCCAAAAAACAGTATCGTAAGGTATGGTAAAGTAATGGTAAGTTAACTGATTCTAGGTATGCTAAGCTTACATGAAACAGTAAGGTAAGCTAAGAATTTTCCAAATTTTCAACTTTGAATACTCTTCCTGTAACACTATATGAGAGGGATTTTGGAACATCATTTTAGCTAAGTTCTAGCTTGTTGCCAAGGCAATAGATCAAGGGTTAGTATTGTTGTCCTACTTACACGATACCAGATGCTTAGTTCTAGCTAAGCTAAGTTGAAAGATCATAAATTTGCTAATACCTAAAACAAACTTCTTCCCATATCACATCACAATCAGTTTTCCCCCAAATACTACCTGACTTGATGGATTTCCATTAACACTAAGTATAAGAATTGGCTCTATAAGTCTTGTATGGTGGTTCTTCCTCTTGTTTTTTTTTCATTATTAAGTGGAATGTTTCACTTACCGATTTTTGCTTAGAGCCCTGCCTCAATCCACTGCCCCTCTCCTTCAATCAATCCCCTATTCACCCTTTTATTCACCAGTCCAAGTCAGTAATCTTCACAAAGTATAGGATATAGGAACATTTCCGATATTAATCTCTCCCATCTTGCCTACTTCTGTTTTTCTTTTCTTATTAAATTTCAAAGTCTTACTAATGGAATTTATTATAGATTAAGGCTTGAACTTGCTTTAGGATACTGAAACTTTGGGACAGCCTGATCTGAGAACCTACAGTAAATTGTATGAGCATTTCTCACCTGGCTTATAAAGTTGTGCATACTCTACATTCTACTGTAGGTAGATAGGCAGAGCTTATTGCATATGACTTCTCAACCTATGCTTACTCTGCCTATCTGAGATGTTTAGAAATATATCTGCTTTTTGGTATGTTGTTTTAATCTTTATTTTATATCTAGAAATGGGTTAGAGAATATGGCTAACATGATAGTATAAATAAGTAATATCACTGAGTACTTCATTCAATTGCATCTTGAAAAGCAATTTCAAAATGGATGTTGAGAATATTACTGTACTATTAACAGTAACTATGACTACTACAATATCTATTATGGCTACAAAATAGTTATACCAATTATAAGAGGAGGAATTCTATAATTGATACCAATATCAAGTACCAGTTTTAATACCCATTGGAGTCCGTTTCAGTCTTGATAATTTTACTACAACTTAGTGTGTGGAGCTCTTAAGGTGAAATAATTAATTAAATTACCATTAATCTGAAGAAAGTTGTACTAACAGAATATAGATTTAAGCTACAAGATATTCGATTATTGCTTCCATATTTTGAACTTTTACAGATTCAGTTTTATAGTGGGTATAACTACCCCCCTGAGACAGCATTATATTTACTGCTTTATCAGGTCTCAGCCCCAAATCAGTTGAAGGAAGATGTGAAAACTTTTCAACATTCTCAATCATAGTTATCTATAGTATTCAATAATATTGTTGAGTACATAATTAAGTGATATCCAAAGTATATGGAATAAGATCAAAGAAGGCTTGCAAGACAATAAATTGTAAAATACAGTGAAATTATTGAAGCCAAAGGTAGGGTGAAAGGTGTCTGGGGGTTTATTGATGGAACAATATACAGGATTTGTTAACCAACCTTACATTAACAATATTATTATTCTGGCTATAAGAAATCTCATGGCTTTAAATTCTAGGCAGTAATAATACCTGATGGAATTATTTCCTGTTTTGCTGATCCATTGTTTGGGAAGGTTAGAGATTGGCAAATGTATATTCATTTAGGATTGGAAAACCATATGAAGGAAATCAATCAGGGAATAGGAGCTGATGAGAGATGCTAATTATATGGTGATCCAGCATATGCCTTGTCATATGGAATTGTTAGTAGATATAAGGCTACTATTAGATTGACTCTCAATCCTGTTCTCAAAGAGATGAATGCACATATGTCAAGTATGCATGTTAGTATTTAGTATAGTTTTAGGAAAACAATGAATCTCTAGGCATTCAATGGATATAAATAGAGTTTGCAAAGTGGTCTTTCTCCTGTTGCTGGTTAATTTTTTATTGCCATTCTTCTTTCTAATATTCATTCATGTTTTTACAGAAATGAAACCTGTGATTGCTTTGATTGTGATCTGCCTTCTTTGTCAACTTACTTATCACTTGTATAATATAAAATGGTTTTAATTACTTCCAATTTTTGACAGAATTTCTTCCAATAATTGATTTGTTTTCTCTTACTGTTTTTCCACTCTTTCTGCTTGCTTTTGCCTTAAATCTCCCTCTTGTCTTATGTTTTCCTCAATTATATTTAGCTACTATTCTATATTCAAAAACCTTCTGGACTCTTCTAACTGTCCATCTAGCTTCTCAGCCACTAATGCAACAGCATCTCCCATCCCTTTAATAGCAGCAACCATTTCATAAATATCCTCCAGCACTCCTCATTCTCTTGTATTTTTTCTTAATGAGCTGATCCAGTGTATAGTATCTTTAGTAGTTGCTCTCCCCTCTATATTTTCCAAATCTTCCATTTCCTTCTCACTTTTGGCTGACTCCTGGTAAGTTCTTTTCAGATCTCTCCTATCATTACTCCCCTCATCACTACTCTCACTTAAAAAATGACACTTAAGGTGAGCACTGTGAAGCAAATTTGCACAATGGACTTCAGCCTCCTGTGCCTCTCAAGTGCTTTGTCTTTTTGGCTGCCATGCAATCTTTTTGGCATGCTCCCAGTCTTCTTCAACCTTAATCCACTTATTTACTACTTGAGTGAAGTCAGTATCTTCTTGAACTGTACCTGATTCATGGCTTTGAACTTTAAGCTGTATGTGATAGCTGGCTACAAATCTTTTTACAGTTCCTATTTTTTGTTTTTCAATCTCTTCTCTGTCTTAAATGTATATATACTTCTGCAAACATACCTACAGGATCTTTTAAGAATATTCCTTCTTCCTAGTGAAGCAAGTCTGATATCATTACTCAAAACTGCCCCTTCCTTCTATCTTGAAAATCAGCCTGATTTTCAATATAAAGTCTCATGAGCATGAACTTCTTCTCATCTGTCAAATATGTACAGTGATGGGTTGGAGTGCTACCTTGGGACTCTGAGGATTATGTAAAAGAAGACATAATAAAAGATAAAATTAGGAAGTATTGTATCCAGTCAGTTATGATTTTATCATGCAATATTATTATTCATATGATATAATCATTTTTTTTTTTCTTTCCAGATATTAAAATTGCTTATTAAGCTTACTTACTAGCTAATCACCCCCCAGAACTGCAAAATCCCTGCTTTCTCTTTCTGCTTACCATCACATTTAGCTCATTGGTAATGAGGAAAGTGATCCCTAACTTTACGTTGCAGAATCCCTCTATTATACTTGTGTAGGGATGAAAAAATAGGAAAATAAGATCAGCAAAATTGTGCGGGGAAGGAAGTAGAGAGTAAAGATGTTTGGAAAAAAAAAAAGAGCTTGGCAGACATCAGAAAGGTGGACAGTGGTGTTTTGAAGTATCAGTGGCTTGGACTGAAGCAGCAATGATGAACGAGAAGCAGGAAGCATAGAAGTTAGTACTGTAGAAAACCAGTCATTTGGTACAATTACTTCATTATAACAATGGGTTTAAGATGATCAGCAATTAGATCACTTTTCACCCATTACCACATTGATCATCCCCCTATTCCCTTGGGTTTTGCTACTATAAGTTTTCCAATTTTTTCGTCCCTATCCAAGTACTGTGCCATACAAGTACTGTAGGAGATAGAGAAAGAAAAGCTTGAAAATAAAAATCACAAAAATCTGGAGAACAAGATCTGAACTTCCAAGTTTGAATGAATATTATATAGGTATTAACGATATCAATATGATACCTGCATGGAGCTTGTAAACCTATGCCATGCTGCTTAGTCAGACTAATCATGCCAAGGTTGCGGTATATAGCTGCAACCCCCACATGTTTGCTGGCTCACAACCAGGAGCACTGCTTCAGAGTGCCTCATAGCTCAACATAACTTTGTAGCATGACATAACTTTGTGGCTCAACATTACTTTGTGGCTCAACATAGCCTTTTTTTATGTAATATAATATTTTAAAGTAAGATTTTTATTTTACATGAGTTTCTGCAACGTTGCTTGTTGCTTAATGCTAGTAACTATTAGCTTGAATATTTTCTTTTTATATACTCATACAGTACATCTAGCCTTTCCTTGATCTTTGATCTCATTCAGAAAGGGCTTAAGTGCTGCTTGATCTGCCTTCTTTTTAGTATTCTAAGCCTTGCATAACTGTATTTCTACTTTTTCCACCTCTGCATCTTCCCTCTTTTTCACTATTTGACATGCATCAGAGGTATATAAGACACTACCTTTTTGGACCTGCCTCCTGCTTTGTACTCTCTGTCATGTATTTCTTGCTTCCTTTGCTGCTCAAGTATGTTCTATATATTCTATGGCCAATGTACCTGACTGTGCCAAAGTTAGGCCACCTTGTAGTACAAGCATCAGTCTTTGTTGAAAGCCAAGTGAGAGATCCCTGGCTTCATTTAGTAATTGTTCACCTTGGGTCTTCAGACTAGCAATGGTAAGAGGAATGCTAGAGGAAGTTGAAGATTCAGAAGATGAATTTAGTATTTGTGAGGAAGTAACAGCTGCTTCCTGCAATTTGGATATTACAATATCAGGATTTTAGGGAATCAGGCCAGTAGCCTGGAAGGCTGATTGAATTGTCGAGAGCTTGAAGGTTTGCTGCTTAATAGTATCAATAGTATCCAAAAATTTAGATTTGTCAAAGTTTCCACAGCCAGTATGGGTAGCAGCTTCCACTACCTCAGCATGGTAATGCTTATATGGCTGAAATATGACAACATCCAAGGGTTGAAGAAGATGGCTTGAATGGGGAGGAAGGTTGAACACTATAATCTTATGCTTATTGCAATAGTTGAG
The DNA here is from genome assembly GCA_003788595.2 of Choiromyces venosus 120613-1. NCBI lineage: Eukaryota > Fungi > Ascomycota > Pezizomycetes > Pezizales > Tuberaceae > Choiromyces > Choiromyces venosus. The sequence continues at coordinate 264,567 of ML120464.1, forward strand.
AAATTGCTTTATGCAGTGTGAGTCGAAACTATCAAGGAGTAGGAGTTGATGCATGCTATCCTGTTGTTTGACCAAAAACTAATTGAAATAGACAAGCCACTTCATTGTTAATTCATCATTGTTATAGCCTGTTTCTGATGTGCCAACTAGATAGTCCCCTGGGATTCTTATTGTAGTGTACTATAATTCCTTATTAATACTGGCAGGAATGATAATTATTGGTGGAAGAATAGCTCCATCACCACTAATGTTTTCACACACACTAACTAGCTCACAGTTGGTTGAACTTCCAAGGAAAGACTGCTTCTTAGCTCCTATGTAATGATCTATTGGCCACAACCAACCCCAATATAGAAGCCAGTCTCATTGAAGTTGTACTAGTCACTGTGCTGAATATTAAACTTTTCATAAACTGTGATATACTTCTTGAACCAGGTATGAATATCATCTGGCTGGTGGGCATTCTTGCGATCTGCATTGAGGGTCTTTTGCTTGCGAATAAAGTACTTGTCATGACGAGATAGCAAGCATTGAGTCCACTGGTTACTAACAACTAGTACTGGTCTAGGACCAGTATGAGTATATTGCAGAATTGCATTTGCACAGCTATTCAGCATTGGTAGGCAAGCACTGGTACCCGCAGAATCAAGTTGGTCTAGGTACTGGCAAACAGCCAGCTCCTGGTCTTCAGACAACTTATGGTTTGCTTCAGGTCTCAATTGTCATGACTGTTGACCTTGTACTCATCTGCAGAGATGCGATATCAGTATTTCGTATGTGCGAGCAATGGCAGCAACATTGGGATACTCCTCTTGGGTTAACTGTATTGATTCAAGGGCAGTCTGAATATGAACTTCAATATCTGCATATGGCTCCACTTGCTGGCTTGGAAGAATAAAAGGTGGTGCTCATGGCATAATTGATATCTCTGGTGTGGGGAGTTGATGATAATAGGACTTGGAGCTTATTCTGCAAATTTTCTTTATTATAGGACATTAACTTAAAGATATTAGTTTATGATTCATGTTAACAGCATTTAATCTAGATTAATTAAAACATTATCATATATTATAAACTCTGGTTAAATTTGCCTTAACAGAAACTAGCCATAAAGTGATGTTGAGCCATAAAGTGATGTTGAGCCATAAAGTGATGTTGAGCCACAAAGTTACGTTGAGCCACAAAGTTATGTTGAGCTGTCAGGCACTCTGAAGGAGTGCCCCCCGGTTGTGAGCCAGCGAACATGCGGGGGTTGCGGCCACACGCCGCAACCTTGGCACGATTAACCATCACCACTTTTCCTGTGCCCTGGTGTGAAGGGTAAGTCTGGCGAACTCTTGGCGGTGTTTACTATGTTTTGCTGCCAAGAGTTCGCCAGACTTTTCTCCAACCCCTGGTACAGTACTGCGTGCAACGCCAAAACCCCCGACCTTAGACTAACCTTAGCACGAATAAATGGATAAACGGGGACTTGTTAAATTTATCTCCTGTGTGTGGTGGGCTTGTAATCAGGAGTTTGTGTTGTACTTTATCTTGCATATTGACCTGCCGCGGTGGTACCGTATATGGTAGATTTCGGGAGAGGGGCGGGTTAGGATTTGAACCCGGCTCTGGCTGCTTGGTAAAGTAACTTTGTGTGGGTCACTGTTTAAGGATGAGGATTGTACAGTACCTGTACTATATGTTTGAGGATGAGGATTTTTGGCCAATGGGGTGTTTGTTTTCGGGTCTCGGTAGTATAAGGCTTGCATGGAGTATTGGTTGGGATAGACGATGCTTAAGGGAATAAATATCAGGTGTGATAATATAGTAGTTTACAGTAGATAGCACTGGCCTTACGGTTCGCCAGGTGGAAGTGCCCGGTTGAAGTAGTGCCTTATCAGAACGTGATGCGTTCACGTATTGTATCATACTCGGGGGGGAGGGTATTAAAAAACGGAAAACATAAACCTTGTCTCCGCAAAGATTTGTATGGGACCTGTAGAAATAGTCTGCCATTATTTAGTGTACCCTAGTACAGCCCTTGCATTCAGGGCATTAGGATTCTAGTGATTGACTATGATACAGGCGTGATATACATGAAATGACAGAAAGAAAGTGAAAGCGGGCTGTGATATATATCCCGAATAGGTCCAGAACATAGTGAATGAATGAAAAACGCCGAATCGCCGAATATCCCTTAAAAAAAAAAAGAGTAGATACAGTACAACCCCTTCAACCTTTAAACCCAATGGGTTTGACTCCACTAAGACGTACAACATGACCACCGCCGGCCTGAGCCATATTGGAACTAAAAGGACCACCTTCGTTGTCCGATTCCATCGCATCCTCCTCGATAAACCTCTCCTCTCGGTAGAGCTCTGCAACAGGCGGGAAGGCATCAGACTTGCCCAGGACAAGTACAGGCCCGGATGATTGACGGGCAATGTATCCTTTGATAAACCCTTGATCCAACAAACTGATAATAGCGCATTCCACGTCCACCATTTCTAACGGGAGTCCATAATAACTTGTTTCGTCGTCCCCGAAATCCGAGCTCGAGTCCGAATCACTGTCGCGATGGAAACCCTCTCCTAGGAAAAGCGGGTTGGCGACCCGCTCTGGCCCGTGCAGAAATTTTGCCAGTATCAAAATATGTCTCATATCGAGTGTGGGTGGCCCTTTCTTTCTCATGGCGATTTGCTCGGGACGAGTAAGCAAAAAGGTTCGTCGTACAAGACCCCTCCATAATAGGATTTGACATCTGAGTTTAAGTGTTAGATAGAGTTCTGTCCGGATCCAGAATTGCTTTCTGCCGGAATCGGGGCCCTCGTCGCCCAATGCGCGCCTGAATCCTCGAAAGTCTCCGAGACGTATTGCATGACAGATGGGAAGAAACATATCCCCTAAACCAGTGCATTCAGGTCGTGCCAGTAATGCGTGCGACGGAAATTTGCCGAGGATTATGCCGGCTGCAATCATGTAGCGTGCAATCATCTTTCGTTGTTGGTGATCTCCGGGTCGAGTAAGCCCATACGCGAACTCGAAAGTGCTGAGAGCGTTCAAGAATTGGTCCGCGTAGAAGTAATGGCGGCCATGGTAGTAGTGGTATGTACACTGTTCGGACTTCGAGTATAGATCTAAGTAGGACGGGATCGAGGCGGTTTTGATGTTTGAGTGGATAGTAGCGCAGAGACGGATTTGGTTCACCTTAGGAATGGGTTAGTGATATGCCCATATAATGGAGAGAGAGCCACCAGAGGGTAGGAGTTGTGTTACTTTGAAGTAAAGTTTAAAAAGATCATTGGCGAGTCTTATTGTTGCAGCCTTCTTCCCTAGGGTTTGCAATGTCGGCGCTATCGTCGCAATTGTGCGTTCGCCAAGTGTGGAGTTGAAAGACCGCAGGAGTACGTTCATAGCAGCCTCAGAGCATGGGCAGCGGGGGTCTCTAGACAGAGCGTCGATTCGGAGTGCAGATGAGGCGAATAACGCAGACACAGACTTGATCACGGAGACAAAGATGGTTCCCTGGACAGAGTTGAAGACCGGGTTGAGAACCCTTCCAAATATGTAAGAATAAGGTTCGTCTAATGGAGGGAGAAGAATCGCTTTACCCCGTGAACTCCTTGAGATTGTGGAACCAGGCGAGCATATTCTCAACGGTAGAGTATGTCTCGGATTCTATGGACTTGACATACTCCAAGTAAGCCACGATGACGTCGACGAACCCGGGCCAATCCTGACCGAGAACTCTTTCGACTGAATTCTTATGATTGTAGTTCCGGAGCTCTGCCATTAGAGTATTCATCGGTGGGTTGTTCAAGAGCGAAGCTGGTGAAAGCAATAGACAGCGACCAAGGTGCTCATGATTCTGATTGTTTCGGGCGCTGGAAATGGTCTGCAGGAATTGCGTTAAAAGGGGAGAAGAGAAGGGACGAGGCATCCCGGAAGAAATCGCAAAAAGCTGGTGTTCGTTTCGGGCGGTGTTGTGTGGAGCTGGGGAGGATGGAGGAAGATGAATGTTTACTCCAGGTATTGTGTTGATAGAAGGCTCGGGCATGCCAAGACGTCAAAGTGGTCACCACGCAAAGATCAATGGCATCAATGGTTTTCAGATTTATGATGCAGGGATGAAAGCCATTGGGCTCGGTGGAACCACAATATTATATTCCTGTACTTTTGAGAATGGCAACTAATTTCTGAGGATACAGTACAAGTAGTCTACACAATACATCTGAAGACCATGGAATCCATGGAATTGGGGCCCATGATTTTTGGTATGATATGTTTATATACCGGTATCATAGGACAAACGAACGGGTTGGTATAATATCCTCAAATCACGATGATTAAGTTGTGGTAACCTAGACAACAAGATGCTCCAGCTCCATGAGGCAATATCTTAGGCTACGGCATATCTGGCAACACATCCTTCTTATAGTCATGATGAATCGGAAAAGACTTGTGAACAAGGGAGTTTGGGGACATTATATAGTTCTACAAAAGTGAGGTCATTCCCACATCACTGTAAATTTTAGCAGCTTTAGACATCTGGGTAAAGCTGTATCATAGTAAAGTTGGACCAAATTGAGGCTGAAAGGTTGCTGAGTAATCAGGGCCAAACCCATCTTGGCACACAAAGCTTGGTTCCAAACCAGGAAATATCCTGCGAGATGCCAGTTCTGAAATTATTTTTCTCTGATGGAAAGAGACAAACCCGCCCTAGATTCCTCTCGTCCCTGACTATCTAGCAGAAATCTCTAATAAGCCGTCGTATTTCTCCTATAAAAACCCTCTTCAGCATAGGTGCCATACTATACTTGGCCACCGCGTCATCAGCATCCTAAAGAACTCCTTTGTGCTCCTACTGAGCTCCGGCAAAACGATATTTGAACCCCTTATCCTCTTCAACTCTCGCCGTCCTCAGCCCATCACCATCTTCACCCTCCAAACCTATCTACTGCTCACCACTTACTCCTGTCATTTATCCAAACCCAACGGGTATATCGCCAAACACTTTACACCCTTCCCTTTCCCCCTGATATTCATTTAACTGGTTAGGCCCTTGCTTTTTCAGAGCTGGCCGGAACTTAGAACACACCCCGTAGTCATGCATTTCTCCAGTCCGTTAGCCCCAATAGTTGGGGCACTTTCACTACTTCAAGTCACATCCGCCTTTTACCTTCCTGGAGTTGCTCCAACAGATTACAATGAGGGTGACAAAGTCGCTCTGAACGTAAATAGCCTTACGCCAGCATATATACCAGGACAACCACTGCGTTCGGTTGTTTCATTCGACTATTACCATACGGCTTTCAATTTTTGCCGTCCTAAGGATGGACCTAAGAAGGTATCCGAGTCTTTGGGATCTATTCTGTTTGGGGATCGCATCCTCGATTCGCCCTTCGAGCTCCACATGAAAAAAAATGAGATCTGCAAGAACCTCTGTGGTGTAAAGCAGTACGAAGAAATGAAATCAAAGTTTGTCAACCGGCGGATTTGGCAGAATTACAATATCAATTGGTTGGTGGACGGGCTTCCGGCAGCAACAGTGGACGGGTATGATAGTGATGAAGAGTACTATTCTCAGGGATTTCCGCTCGGAGAGCTTGTGCAGGAAGCAGATGGACACGAACCAGTTCCCCGTCTAAACAACCACTACAACATAATCATCGACTACCATGAGATACCAGGTCGCAAAACCAACCAGTTCCGTGTAGTTGGAGTGGTTGTGGAGCCGAGATCCATTTCCTCCAAGGTGGATGATAAAGGGAGTGCCAACTGCGACGACGACGAGACACCTGTCATTCTTACTGACAATGGCCAAACGGATGTTGTTTTCACCTATTCAGTCTTCTGGAGAGAGTCAAGTACGGTCTGGGCAACGAGATGGGATAAATATCTGCATGTATTTCAGCCACGCATCCACTGGTTTTCACTTGTTAATTCGGCAATTATCGTTGTATTCCTCACTAGCATGGTCGCAATGGTTCTTTTGCGAGCTCTCCGCAAGGACATTGCCCGCTATAATCAATTGGATCTTAATGAGGATGTCCAGGACGACTCTGGCTGGAAGTTGGTGCATGGCGACGTTTTCCGCTCCCCTACCAATCCTATGCTACTTTCTATCTTCTTGGGATCAGGAGCACAATTGTTTTTCATGACAGGAGCTACTATCATTTTTGCCCTCCTCGGATTCTTGTCCCCTTCCAACCGTGGGTCCTTGGGGACAGTTATGATTCTGTTGTATACTCTATTCGGGTTCATTGGTGGATATGTATCTGCAAGAACTTACAAGTCCTTCGGAGGAGAGGCATGGAAGCGGAATATCATATTGACTCCACTGTTTGTTCCCGGAATCGTTTTTGGAGGATTTTTCCTTCTTAACTTTTTTCTCATCTACGAGCACTCCTCAGGAGCTGTTCCTCTCACAACAATGTTGGCCCTTGTTGGGATCTGGTTTGTTATTAGTGTACCTTTGAGCTTTGGGGGTAGTTGGCTCGGGTTCAAATCTCCGGTAAGTTTTTAGTTCTCATAACATGCATGGAATATAGCTTATATGATATGAAAAGCCATTTCCTTCGCCTGTGCGCACAAATCAAATTCCTCGCCAAATCCCCGAACAAGCAATGTATCTCAAGCCGGTACCAAGCATGCTCCTTGTTGGTATCTTGCCATTCGGTGCGATCTTTGTCGAGCTTTACTTTATTATGAACTCGATCTGGTTCCACAAGGTCTATTACATGTTTGGGTTCTTATTTGTCTGCTATGGTATTATGGTAAGTTGCTTCCCTAATTACAATGCTAGCAGTATTAATAGGATTTAGATTATGACCTGTTCTACTGTTACGGTTTTGATGATCTATTTCCTTCTCTGCTCAGAAAACTACCATTGGCAATGGCGATCCTTCTTCACTGCCGGAGCAAGTGCTATTTACATCTTCCTCAACGCTGTCATTTACTGGGTCTCTAAACTTAGTCTTGGAGGTCTTACCAGCAATGTGCTCTATTTGGGTTACAGTGCTCTCATAAGTTTCTTGTTCTTTGTTTTGACAGGTACCATTGGGTTTTTCTCCTGCTGGGTGTTTGTCAGGAAGATATACGGCAGTATTAAAATTGAGTAAGAGAAAGATGAGTGTGGCTTTGGGTGAGGGAGTTTTTCGTGTTGACGGGCAGGATTGAATCGAGTCTAGTTGCATTTTCCATTCATGTATACTTTGTGAAGAGGGCAGGACAAAAAGTGGACATGTGCTGTTTGGTTTTTTTTTCTTTTCCTTTGTTTCCTTTATATACACCCCTCTTGGGCGTCTCTCCAATTCGCGTGAATGCAGGCGTGGTGTACCTTAATTGTAGATTTTTTTCACTTTTTATCTGGGAAAATGAGTACCGGTATTGGTATGATAGACCGGTATACACAGGGAGGGTTCATGAACTTGCTTGATTGAAACGAAAGAAAATTTAATGCTATTTTTTTAAGTTGATCATTATTCTTAAGTTGATTATTCTTAATCATTATTCTTAAGTTATTCACAGTACTTGCTATATCATCATAGGGGAAATCGTTCTTCCACAATGAAATAGGTAAAACAGGCAGCATGCTGTCAGACGTTTGGCTGGACTTGTTATAAGCTGCGAATACCTTCGCAATCTACCTGCGTTGTTTATCCGTCACGGATTCGTCTACAATCTGGTGGGAATTGTGGTATTTAAAGGGCTCTGGGTACCAACGGAGACCAGAAGACCCAGGACACGCAGCAAGCACTGTTGATAGATTTTCACCTTTTTCCCTTGTGCATGGGTATTTCTTGCAGTGCGGGGTGCCAATAATTTTACTCTTAAATTTCTCCTATATACTCGAGAACCGTTCGCTGTCAGCGTTCTGTCTACCGGTAGACTATCAGGCCTCTGCAGTGCAGTTCGACAAGGGCATATTCACAGATAAGCTAGCTGACTAATAAACCCCACCACGAAACAACCCATCCAAACCTCCATTCCGCAACTCCACCAAACATCGGAGCTATCACCTCCATCACCATCAATCTCAACAGTACCCTCCCCCCAATCTCCCCTCTCACATCGATTCCGCAAAAAACTCAAAAACACCAACAGAACGATCTCAAGAGAACCAAGCCAATACCAGCAACAATGGAAACGCCCCCCTTTCACCGCCAAGACGCTATATCCCTCGCCGTGAAGGGCACCCTCTACGGCAGCGGTGCGGGCGCCTTCATCTCGGCGATGCAGAACACGCTCACGAAAGCCCCCGTGGGTGCGGCCTCCTTCATTACGCGCACTGGCGGCGTCATCGGCCTCGGCGCAGCAATGGGTGGCTCGTACATGTTCTTCCGCGCGGCTAGCGCGAACCTGCGCGGCGTGGAGGACAGTCTGAATCCCGCGATCGGTGGTGCGGTCGCGGGTGCATTGCTGGGGATCCGGGTTAGGACTATGCCTGGCGTTGTCGGATGCGGTGTCGGTTTGGGGGTTACTATGGGAATATTCGAGTACACGGGTGGAGCCCTTGGTAGAAGGTTTGTCAATGGCCAGAGGGATGAGGTTGGCAGGAAGGAGGGTGTCAGGGCGCGCACGAGACGGGATATCAAGGAGACTCTTGAGGACTTGGGAGAGGGAAGAGGTGGGGCTCTTTCTTAATTTGATTTGGTTTTGGTTTTCTTGTGGGTTTTTGATGTTTGGGAGGGGGGAGGCTGACCTTTTTTGGGGGGGATAGGCATTTATGGGCCTGGATGGGAAGAACGTAGGAGGGCGAGATTGTCGGAGAAGTATGGGATTAATTTTGATGAGGTCAAGTAGGTGTTGTGCGTAACATGACTTGATTTCTTTCTCTTTCTGGTAGGCTTGCTTTTCATGGAGACGGAAGGTACATTTATAAAACAAACTCCTGATTCAACATTTTAAAGCCCCATTAACATGCCAATTGGCATTTTCCCTTTTTCAGTCGTGTACATCATAGCACGTTTTATCCATAGCCATGACAAATGACATGATTGATATCAATTATGAAAACTCCTGTGAATCATCGAGTGATTAGCTATGAACTCTAGTAATTTGTTTTCTTCCTTTTTTCCTTTTTTCCTGCGTTTCTTGATACCATCCATCCATTGATACGCATTCCAGTACCGTCCGCAACCAGGCAGAAGAAGAAAAGAGTAAACCAGAAAAAACAAGATATGAATGTATAAAAAGATGGAAACTCCTAACCCATCCATACTTATACCCATACCCAATCAGTTATCCCTTTTTTTTTTTTTTTTTTTAATTTGTAACCCTATTCCCGTTCCCATAGCATCTCAGTTCCCGAGAGTGGAGGGAGAGAAGTCGAAAGAGAAGAAAGAAGCATAATCTACTTTTTTTTTTTTTTTTTTTTAATTTGTAACCCTATTCCCGTTCCCATAGCATCTCAGTTCCCGAGAGTGGAGGGAGAGAAGTCGAAAGAGAAGAAAGAAGCATAATCTACTAACACAACCAAAGAAAGAACGAAAGAAAGAAAGAAGAAAAGTGTGGGGGTGGGAGTCCCTGAGAATGTTTTTTTGTTGTGCTCAGGCTGCGAGTAATGTATGATGGATGGCAAAGCAAAGTACAATACTCGAACGTGAAGGAGAAAAAGAGGAAGAAAGTAGCTTTGACTTTGACAATTCCAACACGAGCAATAATCGGAAGGAAGGAAGAACTGGGGGGGAAATTGCGTGAAAAATACAAAAAAAAAAGAGGAAGAACGCCGCGCATAAGCCATTTTCCGTAACCTGAACCGAACCAACCCTAAGTAGAAAGAAAAAACCAAGGAGGGGGAAGGGAAAAGAAGAAAAATTTATAAATGTGAAAAAAAGAGAGGAGAATCAAAGAATCCGCATTTGTCGGGGCCTAGTTGCCGCGCAGAGTATGGCGATGTCCTGCTCCTCTCGCTGTCCGCCCATCGCATCATCTACGTCGTCGTCTGAGAATTGCGTGTCTAGAAGGAGTATCCCTGCATGATCATCGCCTGCTCCATCCTCCTCGTCCTCATCCTCATCCTCCTCATCTTCATCTTCATCTTCCTCCTCCTCCTCATCACCCTTCGCCGGGTTTTCAGAAATAACAGTGGCAGTAGGAATAAAGTACCCCGTCCCATCAGCGATAGCTTTCCACCATTCGTATGGAGAAAAGACGAGTTGCCCGCCGGGGGTTAAACGACGGTACAGGAGGCCACTAATGGTGCGCCAGGAAGCAGCAGTCTCGCCAGGCATCATGGACCAAAAGTCGTACCAGGCGAAGATTTCCACGGTCAGGTACTGGCGTGCGTGGCAGAAGTCCCAGAGTTTGCGGTTTGTTTCTTGGACTTCTGTTTCTGGGGTTGGGATCTGGTCGTGATGCTCAGGGGGGGTGCAGAGGGGGAGGGTTGTGGCGAGGGTGGAAGTGGAAGGATGGTGAGGTGGTGAGCAGCAGAGGCCGCGAAGTCCATTGTGGAACGTCAGGTTTAGGTGTCGGAGTCGGCGCCATGTGTTATGCTGGTCAAAGAGGTGTCGGCAGATGTGGATGTTGCGGAGCGTCAGGGATTCTAAAGTGTCGTTGTGCAAGACTAGGCGTGGGCACAGGTGGTCTCGAGAACTGTCGTGTGCTGCGAGGGTGTAGAAGCGGGGTTCTGGCGCGAAGGCGGGTTCGCCCGAGTTTACTTCGATGTGAAGGTGCTTTATTGTTTGGTAGTTTGGGATTGTAGCGCATAGAACGGTGGCGGCAGTAACTAGGATTAGTTAGCTTTTTATTTTATTTTAATATTTAGGTTTCACATGAGGAATGGGGGGCTTACCCTGTGAAGGAGCTAGAATAGTAAGTCGCTCGACGGCTAATGCCTCCAAATCGTATCTCATAAAGTCCTCGAGGTACCAACCTGGCCATCTCGCAGAGTGATTATCCTCCAACATGCCACCGGGCAAGCCAGCAATTATCACGACCAAATCCTTGATCTTCCGACCAGGCCCTCTAAACACCTTACGCCGTTTCGCAGGAAGCCTCGGCTTGACGAAATTAGCGTTGCCATCGGTTTCAAAGACTTGTTGCGCGCCCTTCTTTTTCCAGTCCACCTCCGGATAATAATACCCACTTAGCGAGTTTAGCTCTGCCATGCTGGTAACAACAGCAGGCGAGTACAAGTGAGGCTGAAGATAGGCGCGGGCAAACTTATTAACACGAGATAGGCGAGCGAGCAAAATCCTGCGCTCGAGCACCGCGCAAAAGTTGTGATTGAGAAATCTTGGATCGGTGTATTCGAGAAAGCTGTACGAGATCTCGCCGCAATCGCCGCGAAGTGCATGCCTGAAGATTTCCGTCAGGACCGTGAGCGGGAGTGAATCGAAACCGACCGCCGTATCGTGCTTTATTGTTGATGATGATGACGATGATGATAATGGGCTGCGCTGGGAATTTCCGATAGGCGCAGATGACGGCGGTGGGGGTGGTACGCGCGGAACTGTCTCTGATTTCGTGCATTTCGGCGACTTGGTTATTGATTGAGGAGTGGTCGGGGATGAGGCACTATGGACCAGGGATGGAGAAGACGCGGCCAAAGGTGAGGGTGAATTATCATCTTCAGTGGAAACACAGAGAGGTGGTTCGTCCGCTAGAGTGACGGAGCTCGTAGAGCTTGCAGGGGATGGGGCAGAGTTCAACAGCAAGCTGTTCTTGACCTTGGGGGACGCATCGGGTGTGGGGGGAAAGGTTGTCATGGTCCCTGAAACCTGACAAGACGGGAGGCGTGACAGGACCAGGACTATACCTCTGAAGACGAGGTAGGGTAGATAATATGGGTGGTAGGAACAAGTAGCGGGAAGAGGTTTTTGTCGCGAATCGCAAGGAGCCTTGTGGGATGGATGTGGAAAAGGAGAAAGCAAGCGGGGAGACGACGATGCTTATTGGCTGGGTGGATGGAGGAAAAAAAAAAAAAAAGATCTGGCGGCAGGAGGAGCAGTTAGAGATCGGAATCAGAAATTGGGTGGAAGGGGAAACGAACGGATGTAATAGTAGAACCAAGTAAGAGTTAATACAGTAGCTGAAGCTTTTGCGGATCTAAGCGAGACGCGATGCAAGTTAAGTAATATATGTTTTAGTGGTTGAAGATTGAACCTTCCACAAGTGATAAGGAAGGAATGATGTTGGTGGTGGATAAGAAGAGGAAGAGAGGAGGGGGGGGGGGAAGGATTAGAGGCCTGGACTAGTCGAAACGTTGAGTAGTGGAGTTAAGTGAAGGGGAATTTTTTGGTACGGTAAGGTAACTTTTGAAGGTGGTTTCCCTTCAAGCTTAACAAGCCCTTGGTTGGAGGAGAATAAGTTGATAACCCTTATAAGTTACGCGTAATTTCTTTTCCTCTTCTTTTTGCAAGGAACTCAAATCAAGCACAATCCACTCAAAGAGAGTTTGTGTTGGTGGTGATGTTTCTCTTCTAGTTTTTCTTCAAGAGGACGATGATATGATCCCCGGTTTTTCGATAAATACCCTATCAGCCCTGTAACTTTAAACCCTGGTTAGATGTTGCAGTAACTCTCTCTCTAAATAAAAAATCCCGTGATGACTTCAAGTTTAATTCTCCGAAAGAAGATTCGCTACCAAGAGTGTGAAAAGGAAAGAGGGCTGGTTTAGTCGTGTTTTTATTTCGTCAGGCAAGTGGGGGTAGACAAGACGAGAGTTTATCATGTGCGGCTCACAGTTGGAACGGCTTGGGTATACGGTAGTGTAAGTTACGTCCGGGAGAAACTCACAATGCTCTCTTGTGCTTTAAGGAAAGCCTTTTCCTCTGTAACTCGAGTATCCTACCCGTATTCTGCAGTGCGGTGGTGCTACTTATCACTCGACAGCCTTGCATTGTCTGATCCGATAAGCTGGTGAATTGATTGGTGAAGAAGAAAAAAATGTGCACATTTCACTCGTGAGTTACGAGGATGAGGGTACGTACGTATAACTTACTATCTCAGATCAATCAGGGTTAGGGGTTCATTTTCCCTGGCAGTTTTTCCAATCGAATGCCAGATCAACAGTTAGAAAAAACGCCATAAGTACCGCCATCAGACAGTTCATTCACGTCAAGCCGCTGCCAAAAAAAAAAAAAAAAAAAAGAACCCTATCCCCACCCCCAACAATACGGTAATGGAGAATCATGGCTTAAGTTACTATTTGGCGCTGCATTATATCATAAGAGCCCATCCCACGTTATAATACCCTAACATTGATGAAAGTGAAGAAGGGGAAGAGTTAATAAGTTATTATTGCATTACACGGCAGCCTAAATCTCGCAGAGTGGGAAAGGGTGAAAAAAAGGCCATAAAGTTGTTCGGTCAGAACCAGGCTCTTCCACGATAAATACCCGTCCACCCCGCACCACCTCCCCCTCCCTGGAATGCCAGTATCTAGGGAGGCGTCCTTCGCGGCTTGGAGCGATCCAGGTCTGGTCTAAAAAAACCCACAACACTGCCACCCTAGCCCTGTCAACCGTCAAACATACTCGAGTACTGTAATACGGTACTTGTACTAGCAATACTCACTCGATACCTCGAGTGCCAGAGTTCGCTCACGTAGGCCTTTTCCCAACTTTTTTTTGCTTTTCTTTCCTCCTTTCTTCGCTTCCGCCCGGCTTGCCCGGGATGCCTCGTTGTTGCCAGGCTCGGGAGGTTGGAGCAGGAGGAAGAAAACCACTCGATCAGATCGCACTCAAACAAGCAAGAAGCTTTGACACCTCCAATCCCTAGCTGTCCGGTCACCCACGTCCATACCTGAGTACATAGACTAAGTAGACTACACTACGATAGATCCCACGACCAAGCCTAACTTACAGTACACGCCCCCCCCTCCCCCATGGAATGCCTCCCCAATACTCGGGCATTTGTCAGATATTGTGCAGTAGTGTGTCTCGGTAGAGTACTGTACGGTACATACTCGGGTATGGACGTAAGTGATCAGACAGACAGGGGTTCAAGATGTCAAAGCTTCTTACCATTCGTGGCATTATGCCTACCAAATTAAATCATCTTTTACCTCTGATGGCAATGAACGCCCGGACTTCAAACCCCTGTCCGTCTAATCACTAACGTCCATACCCGAGTACATGGATTGAATAACATTTAATCGAACCGCGAGAACTATCATATTCTAAGTGACACATGTTGAACCGGGTGTAGCTCGCATGAGCTCCACCCACTGAAAGAAATACTTTCACGATCCACGATCAAAGGGGAAAAAAGAAGAAAAAGGGTGGGAGGAAGTAGAGGTGAAGCTGAGAAAGAAAGGAAATATTGTAGAAGCTAGGAAAGAGCAAAAAAAAAAGAAAAGAAAAAGAAAAGAGAAAAGAAATACGACAGAAATACTGTAATACTGTAGCAAAGTTAAAATTGTAAGCCAACAAACCAAGGAATCTACTCCGATCCTAAATAACCCATTTCGTGAAACGACCAGATCCCCCTTTCCTGCACCCGGCTCCCAAGTCCCAGCCAAACCCCCACCGGAGGAAAAAGAAAAAGATGAGATAAAAAATATATATATATATCATAGCACGAAAACATAATGGACATAAAGGAGGGGGCATCTTGAGTTCATTATTCGAAAATAATAAAAAGGGTTTTTTATGAAAAAAGTCTCGACCAGTGATCCGCTGGGTATCATTTGCGTCTACTGTGCCAACTTTTCATTTGACAATGTCTACTACTCATAACACTCCAAACGCTTTACTACCTCCCATCTCTATTTCGGTCAAAGAACCATGAAGAGCGCTTTGGTTGCTGCGCTTCTTGCTGAGCCGCAGATCCCTGAACACCAGAGATTGGCACTGGCGCTCCATTCACGTCGCCGGATGCACCTCCACCACCACGGAGCGGCTTCGCAATGCGAGATCCCTGGAGGTTGAAGTTCGATCCTCCAAGTCCCCGGGTACCCACCTTAGCAGCTTCTAACCGCTCCTTGACGGCGGTAAGTTGTGCCTCAAACCTATAGTGATAAATGTCATGTTAGCATTGATATCAGAAAACAGTGCACTCCAACTTCAAGAGGCACGTACCTGTGATTGGCAGCAGTCAATTTCTCCTGCGATTCTTGGAGCAGGCTCTCCAAGCTCTGTATACGCTCATTCCTAGCATTAAGCTTGCGCTCGGCAATAGCAACTTCCTTCTTCAGCGTGCTATTTTGTTCAACTAACTGTCGTTGAACGTGGGTGAGCTGTTCAAGGTTGCGTTCAAGGAAGGCCATCTTCTTTTGTTGTGCTCGGTTATTTGACGAACGGAGGACGTTGTTGTATTGTTCCCGAGTTTCATCTAAGCTGATTTCGAGCTCGACAACCTGCAAAAGTCAGTGGCTAATCCCGTAAAAGGAACAATAGTAGCGGTAGAACTTACCCGTTCACAACGATTCTGCAAGTCACGCATAAGGGACTTCTTCATAGCATCGAATTCAGCAATTTGTTGGGCGACAGTTTTGCCACCAGGCAGAGCACCGGCAGCGCCATTGGAGGCGGTACCGGCTTTGACTCTTCGTCGCAACTCATCGACGGAAACTTTCAACTTCTCGTTCTCATCAATCTTCTTGGTGAGCTCCTTTTTCAAATCTTCCAGCATCTGTACTTCAACATCTTGTTTGCTGAGGTACGCTAGCTCAAGCCTGCCCTTGACCTCCGCAATGTCCTCATTAGAGAGATTCCTCTCTAGCAACTCCTCAAGCTCTTGTTCAAGATCTAGCAGTCTTGTTTCGAGCTCTTCTCGCCGTTTCTGTGCCAAATCCTGTTCTTCAGAACGTTCGTTGAGCGAGAGTTCTGCCTGGCGTATAATGCCTTGGATTTCTACAAGTCTAGCCCGGAGGTCTCTAATATCATCAGATGTGATTTCTTCACCCGAGGCAGAGTTGTCTTGAATTGCATCTAATCGTTGAATGACCTCCCTAATCATCCGCTCGTTGTCCGAGAAGACCTCACCACCCAGATCGAAACCTGCCATCATCTTAGCCATCTTTTCTGCTTTCTTCTTCTCCTTTTCGTCCAACAACGCTGATGTCTCCTTAGTTGACATTTTGACGTCAAGAAGGTGCTGCTTAACTTCGTCCAGCTCGGACGTAAGCTCGGAA
This sequence comes from Choiromyces venosus 120613-1, assembly GCA_003788595.2. NCBI lineage: Eukaryota > Fungi > Ascomycota > Pezizomycetes > Pezizales > Tuberaceae > Choiromyces > Choiromyces venosus. The sequence goes on from ML120464.1 coordinate 280,630, forward strand.
TTCGCTTCTTTGAGTCCGTCCATGGTGATCTGGGCTTCCTTGCTCTCAAATGAGACCTTCTCGAGCTGCAATTTCAATTCATTGACCTCACTTGAGAGCTTTTCGTTATCCTTGCCAGTTTTGGTATCGTGGTCCTTCAAAAATGCGAGCTCCTCTTTCAGATCGGCTAAAGTTTTCTCAGAAGCTGCCAACGCTGATTCCCTGTCCGCCAATTGGTCTTGCAATTCATTCTCTCTCCTGAGAAATTCATCCTTCTCATCCTTTTCTAGAGTAACGGGTGTTGATGATCTCACTTCAACACGGCTTTCTGGGCGAGACGGGCTCTGTACAGCCTCGGCGGCTGCCAACTTGGACGGTGTATCTGCCCGTCGGGTTCTGGCATCTGCCTTAGGCAGCTCAATCTTGATTGGGGGTACCCACTTCTCCTTCGGAACCGGATCACCACTACGCCATATTGTAACCTCCCCTTCCAAAGAAGAAATATACTCGGCATATGTAAGATTTTGGTTTTGAGCCTTGATGAGGAGGGACTTGAGTTCGGCCGGCGATAATTCCGCATTGATTTTTGCCTTGTTTTTGATAGATTTCGCGCGCATACCAAATCGGAGCGTTGACAGTGTCTCATCATCGTTGTACGATGAAGGAGAACAATTGATGATCAAGGTTGTCCGTGAATTACCTCCCAAAGACTCTTGAAGAATACGAGTGAGCTTTGAATCTCTGTAAGGAACGTGGGTAGATTTTCCGTCTGTCAGGGCATTGATGACCATTCCGAGAGCAGATAGAGACTTGTTGATCTTCTTGGCCTCCTCAAGAGTTTGCCCAGAAGCACCAGTCTTCCCAACCTTTTCGGAACCAGCCAGATCAACCAAGTATAGATAACCAGCTTTCTGAGACCCTGTCTCGACATTTTTCTGGTTGATCTGGATAACGAATATGGAGTGCGATCGCGAAGACTCCTGGTTCATATTGGTTGCGGCAACAGCACGAGCACTCCCACCCCTCCTCATAACCTCGTAGACCTCCTGAACACTTGACACATAAATTTCCAGCAACCCTTTGACGTAGACACCCCTACTCTTCTCTTCGTGTACAGGTAAATTGTCGTTCGCAGGATTAAGCAAATCTCGGATACGTTCCATGTAAATCTCCATATATGAGACTCTGACGGTGTATTCAATGTTACCAGGAGAAGCCAAGATCGAGGCGAAAATTTGCTCGACAATTCTTGGGATGATACCCTTGGAGGATTCATTGTCAATATCTGCGCCCATCATGGTATAAGACTTTCCCGCACCCGTCTGCCCATAGGCGAAGACCGTTCCGTTGTAGCCATTGAGAATATCGTCGACCGTAGATCTGATAGAAAAATCGAAAACATCGGCTTGTTTGGAGTTCATGTCAAACACCCGATCAAAGGTAAAGGCCCCAGCGGCCTCTTTGCTCTATAAAAGACATAAGATTAACGAACCGCTAAAACAAATTATTTCTCTAACATACCGTAAGTTCACATGTGTCCTCTGAAGGAAACGACACAATCGGTTCACCACCCTCCCTGATCTCCGTTGAGTTCTGCGGACGGAATCGAGCGACCACTGATGGATTTCCAAAGTCAGTAAAAAGATTTCGGGTGCAAACAAGAAGGTGTCTGGCCTACCCTTAATGGTGTTGTAGCTCCCCGTACCACCGCTTCTGTGAGTAGATAAGCAATCTGAGCTTCGAGGAATAGAAGAGATTATCATACGCCATATTTGCTCAAAATGGGTTTGTCTGAAAGAAAAGAAAAAAAAAAATTCCTCGTCTGAGGTTTGTTTCTACCTCGCTCGCACGGGAAGCTCAGTAGAAACACGGGACAAGATCAACTAAAGTGGGGGGCGGGGTTGTGGAAAGAGTGAGAGAGACCTCCTGAAGATTCTTCGTGCTTATTTTTATGATCTTCAAAAGGTTTCGTTCGGGCTCGTTGCGCGTTGGTGGGGTGGACGTCAAGTAAAAGAAAGTTGGTATAGGTGTTGTTGAGGTTTGTTGACGGATTTCTCATGCTCCGTTCTCACAGATTTCATTGGTGGTGTAGCCTGGAAGAAACCCTAGCTTAGAATTGCCCGTTTAGGGCATATGTTGCTACTTCGGGAAGGGGTTCTCCCCGCTTCCACTCAGGCTGGGGAGGTTCACAAAAATGTCACTCGATAAAACGACTAACTGGCCTAAATTTGGCTTGAAAGAGTCGGGGGAAGATCTATGGGGATGAACTAATGATTGGAGGAAAGATAAAAATGGCGTTTATTTTGGATCATCACCCCGGCTATCGGCGTAAGATACGCAGTTACGGTTGGTTTGAGCCCCGGGGCAAAAATTAATCTATCAGATTCTTGTCAAGAGGTTGGCTCTTAGAACTGACGGCTCCAAGGTTCGGAAAACCAGCATTAAGTGTATTACAACTACCGTAAGCCGGTGCATTATCAAAAGTGAGAAGGCGAATATCACAAGGACATGTGATGTTAAATGCTACAAAGGTACTCAATCAATTTAGTGTTAATGGTTCACCGGGATATCATACAAACAAAAAAAAATAGTACTAGCAAAGGAAACAGCTGCATTTCATTACCGGAAGGAGTTTATTAGGAAACAGTAGATCAAGAAAGACCCAAGATTAAATAGCAAAAAAAGACAAAAACCAGCAAAGTGAATGAAGCCAATGTAAAAACTAAAAAAAGGAAAGAGAGGTAGGACAAGGAGAGTTAATAGTATGAGAAGGAAAAGTGAAAAAGAATCATGCCTCCGATAACCCCGCCTCAAGTTTTCCACGCCATTCGAACCTATCATGATATCGACTGCAAAAAAAAAAAAAGGAAAAAGAAAAAATCCCTTCAACGCCCAACGTAACAGGACAACTTTCGACTAAGGATGGGTATCAACATCCCTCCCAACTCTTTTCCACGGTCTCACGGACCCTCTTAACATATTCCCTCTTATTGTCCTTATAAAGGTTCGAAGCCTCAACGTTGGCTGGGCTAGAGGTATTAGGGTCGTTCAAAAGACTAGGTAAAGGAGTGGATTAGAGCGCGCTCTGATTGAGAAATTAAAGGCGGGTATGCCGGATCACGAGGATGAGAGCAAAGATAATAGCGACTAAAGACAGTTAGAAAGTAGAGCGGAGGAACTGACCTCTGAATGCTGGTCAGGATAGCGGCAACATCGTAGGTTGGACTCCATCTGTTTTGCAAGATATCCAAACAAAGTTCACCAGTGGCGTAGACGTTGGGGTGGAACATTTGGCTGATGAACTTCACAGACGGAGGCTTGTTCGGATACTGCTCCTCGAAATGCATGACGAGACGGAAAGTGCCATCCTCAAACGGAGTATCGACAGGGCCAATTATAACGGCGTTCCTGTGAACATCCCAAGTCAGCAAAAGGTATTGAGGAGGAAGTTGTAAGGAAAGAATTTTGTAAGGTAAAAGAGTGGTGGTGGTCGTAGCGAGAAGGCGAGGGGAAGGCGGACAAACCAGGTCATGACATTATCGCTAATGGGAGAAGCACTGACACCAGCCGGCGGGTCGGTTTGCATTCTCTGAGAGAAAGCTCGTTAGTATTGATTAAGCCATGACTCGAGCTTCTTCGATCAGTCGCGATGAGTAGAACAGATACCTTGAAATCTCTCATGAGACGACGGCGGGCAGAGGTAGACATTGCGAGAACGAAGTGTTGAATATATCAGTAGGAATATGTTATTCTTTGAGAGAACTTGGGTAGCGGGGACTGTTGAGGGGAAGGCACTGAGTTGTAGCAGGAATGGAGAGAGCTCAAAGTGGTGGCACAAAGGTGCGTGAAGTGCTTAGTCAGTAAGAGTAGCGTCAGACCGATAACGAAATCCGCCAAGACCAGTTGACTGATGAGCGAGAATGTTCTGCCTGCGGTTAAGTTACTCTGTGGTGGTTCACTCATGCGGTGTGAAGTTAAATTAGGGCAAGTTCGTGAGTGAAATACTCCTCCAATGAGATTATGAATAATTAATATTATAACACTGGTGTAAATGCGATACGATAGGGGAATTTGAGTTTGGGAAAGCCCCAAAGCGAGGATATGGGGGAAATAATCATAAAATGGTACGGGTTGCGGCGTTATGGCAGTGTTTAGCTGTGACAGCGTTTCATTACAAACCGTAAGAACTCGAATAAACGGACCTTGTGCTAGGACGTTGGAGTTGTCTCTCCTAGAAGGTCTGGTGTTTTTTTCTTTTTTATTTGTCTCGAAAGCAGGTTTTTTGCTGTGTTTTTCGCCCCGTTTCCAGAGGAAGAATTTTTGGACTACCTAGCACATGTTCCGTTTATCCAGTTCTAACGGCGCACCGGTAGTGGGAAACTAACGGTAGGTAACTTGTGCGCCAGGAAATGATGGGTATATAGAGTGGGATTACGGTATGCCGATCTGCTGCTCTGGGTCGGTACTGAACAAGTACAAGTGCTTGTACTGTACAGTGCAGTGCGGTACCTGTCTTCCCTTTCCTATCAGGCAAATCCGATCCTATTATAGAACATCACACCCACCTAGTCTTAGTTGCCCTATTCTTGTCTAGAACAAAGCCTGATAGAATGGAACATACTGCGGGGGTCTCACAAGAACAAGGTGTTTCTGTTTGGTGAACTGTCTTGGTTTGTTCCTTACTCCAGGATATACGGCATGTCAATCAACGGTTGAGAGTGGCTTTTGACTCAAGTAAGGATTAAAGGCGGCAGTGCCATTGCTTGAAACATGCAGCAAGACATGGAGCGAGGGTGTGGGACAGCATTTGGGGTTCCTGATAGTATGGCAAGCCATAGGGATTTTTAAGATCGGGGTAAGGGATCTCGGAAATGGACCTCTTGTGTTTTTGTTGCTTCTACCATACAGCAAGTAAGATCCCTTCAATCACATCCACGGTATGCATAGCACTTTTGTTATGAAATTCGCTAAGTCCGCCCAAAGATGTGTTAATCCCGGGCCAGTAGGATGGCAGCTTGGCAATAGTATATTATTGGTGAAAAGAGAATAATGATACCGTACCGGTACGAGTATTATCTGCTATTATCCAGTTTTCCGCCAAGACATGACCTGCATGGCGACCATATAGGACAGGGGTCCTGAAACCCCTAATCCACCACCTCTTAAGTCTTCCTCTCTAAGTAAATATTGTATGTTTTTTTACTCCGGCACACCAACTCCCCAACAGTAAGGGTAAACGAGAAGTTTGATATTGATGCCAACATACCGTATTAACTTGAATAAGAGCAACATGCGCTAGTACAGTCGCACCCCGCTATCCCGGACGGCCAAAATCCAAAGAATTTGTCTGGTACAGTGGGTTAAGCCTTATTTTCATTCTTTCTAGCCCGGAGGGGTAAGCCTCATTTCATGAACTTAATCATATCTAGCTAACCGGCATGAGATACTCCCCCTAGCCAAGGGTCCCCTTAAAGAAATCCTCCTCATGACCACCTGCCACAAATCATTTCATTAGTGACCCACCCATTGCCCCACATCCACTTCCCCACAAAAGAAACTCTCTTGAGCAGCCAACCCCCTCTCCCCAGTGTATCCACAGATTTGATCCTCCTCCTTGGGTGCTCCACCACACTTGATGGGTAGATGGGTGCATAGATCAGGCCCTTCAAAAACTGGTATCCAAGCTGGTAGTGAGAAAGCAGGAATAACACCTCTGGACCTCCCCTCCTTGCAGCTGAAAAAAGGCAGCCACCACCAATCCCCAAAATAGATTTGCCTAGGGGTGAGCAAAGGCTTCTGACATAGTGTTACCATACCAAGGCAACTGGGTAAATGGTCAAAGAAAATCCAAGGTGTAGGAGGTAATTTTGGGTGTCAAAGCCATTACCTGCTGATTGGAAAGGTGAAGACCCCTATTGCATTGGGATGTCTTGGAAACCCAGGACTACCATGAGTTGCTTAGGAGAAATAAAAAACTCAACTCCTAGGTCTTACATGCTAAAGGGCAGTCAGTGGTATGAGTCCTGAAATAGTTGCAAAAAAGAATGAAAGGTTATCAGAATCATATTTGTGTCTGTACTAGGCAGAGTTGATAAAGAGTGTATGGATTCAGGCCTTGGGAGGCTCCTCAAACTGCAAACTATAGTCCTAGCTGTCTGTCAAAGCAAAAGAGAATGTGGTTCCAGATGCTAGTGCCCAATAATTGGGTAAATGCTGTGTACCTAACAGGCAAATAGTGGCCTTACAGGCAAATAAAAGAGCGCTCCCAAGGGGCATCATAAATAATGAATCTCCCAAGGGCTGAGTAAAGACTTTGAAACTATCATGAGAAGGTAACAAAGGGTGTTGATTGGGTGATCCCTCTTGCCCAATGCCATAACCCTAATCCACTAAGAGATAAGAAGGTACAGTGAGTAATCCAGGACAACAGGTCAGGTTTTGGTATAAAAAAATCTAGAATTTACAGATATATCATATGTGGTAGCAAGGTATCCAGATTATCAAGATCTAGGACAGTGGGGTGTAACTGTATGTTAAATTAAAGTGAAACAGGATATAAGTATGCTCTAATACATACCCATGGTACTTCCTGATAAGGGAAATGGAATGAGCAGAAGAGAATGGATGAGGTGGAAAGGGCTGAAGGTAGAATGGACTGAAGAAGGTAGTTCAGACTGAGCAGTATTGGGTGGTATCGACGTAGTTGATCAGACTAAACATGATGGTTTGGGATGGAAGGATAGTTATGGGATCATCAGATACTCAGTATAAGAGAGAAATACATGACATTTTAATAAAATACAATGAGAAATTGAGGTACACTTTTTTCACTCAGTAACTTGCATCTTTCATGCTCTACCAAATTGGTTGTTCCTGTGAACTTTACTTATCGAAATATTTTCATTCTACTAAACAGGACAATCGCTGGTATAAGATAAAATTTTATCCAAGATATGAATGTAGCAAAAATTATACATGAGAATTAAATGATAAATGTTGAAAAATAAAGAAAAAACAATCAGGAGAGAAATAGAGTAAACAAAAAAAATCTAATGAGAGACCTGTAGTTCCTCTAACTCTTGTAGTCTATCCCTATAGTAATCCAGCATTATAGAAAAGAAACTCCTTATTGTCTTCCTCAGAGGGTAAAGACTCCACTCCTTCTGAGCTATCATCTGAATCCATTTTAGGTTCCTCTAATTCCCCAATACTTCATCCTCTCAGGTCATAGACTAACCTCTCACTATCAAAGCTCTTTATTGAAATTTCATTATCTCAGTTACCATCAATTGGTAATGAAAGTCCAACAGTAGAAAGAGCTTGAATAATTACATCCAGCTTAGAAGTACAGAAGTACTCACTAGCTTTCCCAATAGTCCATATTATCAATATCTGGCAGTGTCTAATCTTACTCTCATTAGGTTGATCTTTCTTGTCTATCTTTTCTTGTCTATTTCTTTTTCATTGATTTTTTACTACTATAGTATTAATTTTGTATAGATAGAAAAATTAAATATATAAAAAATCAATTTAAACTTAAGCTAACCTTTAAAATATCTTTGAATGAATGATTAATAGAAATATCAAGTGGCTATACAATTCTAATACAGCTAGCTGAGATAATCCATTTTTTTTTTGTTAAATCCTTGATTTTATTCATAAATACAGGAAAACACCTGGCATGTACCCTAAGGTATGGCCTAGAAAACCTAATTAAACAAAAGAAACTTCAACTGCCTAAACAAAACAAATAATTGATATAAATCAATGTCATCCATCATAAGCCTACAAGGCTGAAAACCATACTCTTTAGGAACCCAAATTTGAACCCCTTATAAAAGGAAATCCCCTGAGCTTTACCAGAAAATTCACTAAATTCTTAGAAATAAATAAAGAAAAACATTTAATCAACTTCTTCCTTGCCTCATTTTCTTTCTATAGTGCTGATTCTGACCCTATATTGAAACCCTCAGGATCCAGTCCCTCTCACCTAGTTGGGATAATCCATTTTATTTTTTTTGTTAAATCCTCGGTTTTATTCATTAATACAGGAAAACACCTGGCATGTACCCTAAAGTATGGCCTAAATAACCTATTTAAACAAAAGAAACTTCCACCCCCAATACAAAACAAATATCCGATAAAAATCAATGTCGTCCATCATTAGCCATAAGGGCTGTAAAACTTCTTCTTCAGGAACCCAAATTGGAACCCCTAGTAAAAGGAAATCCTCCAAGCTTAACCGGAAAATTCACCATGTTCTTAGAAATAAACATAGAAAAACTCTTCACCAGCTTCCCTGCTATTTTGCCATCCTTCCACAAAGCCGAATCTGGCCTTATGTCGAAAATCTCTGGGTTCATCCCCTCCCTCCTAGCCGCCAGTGCAGGGCAGTCCGTAATGATATGCTGAAATGTCTGGTCAGCTAAGCCACACCGGTCACAGGTGGGGTTGCGGTCCTGACTAGACCAATCGGCTTGAGCGTTTAGGTAGCTCTTGTTCACTCTCATTTGATGTATCCGGCCAGCCTGAAACTTCGGTAGGAGCATAAAGTTCCAGCAGGTTCTATAGGGCGGCCTGTATGCGTAGTATTGGGGGTAGTTGGATTCCGTCCACTCCCTGTGTATGTCTTTCCTCACCTTCTCCTTCGCCTTAGCCCAGCCTTTAGCGCCTTCCATAGTGACGGGGGAAAGTTTATTGGGTTTCTCTGGGAAGGGTCTTTCCACGAACACCATAGCCGCCCTTGCCGCTATTGCATCTATTGGGAGGTGCCTCTGGATCTTGGACTTGGATGACAAGTTCCAAGTCTTCGGACGCGCACTTCCTTTCTTCGAAAACGCCAGTCTCCTGTTCGAGTCCAACCGAAATGACCGGACCATGGGGTAGCCCCTGGGGAGCATCGCCGTTGCTATGTTGTTCTCAGGTAGGGCCATGGTGATTCGCACCGCAGTTATGAGTGAGACCTGTTTGATGTACAATCCTATAGGGGCCAAGCAAGCCTCTGCTGAGAGTACCGTTAGGTTGGTTGTGAAGAACGTGTTGGTAATCCACCTTGCCACCTGGTTCCAAAACGTCTGCATCTTTCTCTTCATGGTCGCCATTGGGGTGAGTATCTCAGCCCCGTACAGTAAGGTTGGTAGGATGATCCCCTTCGCCATCCTACGGGCCCCATATAGTGTGAGTCCTTTGCCTGGTGTTGAGAGTCTCTTAATTCTGAAGAATGCTGCCTGAGCAAGGGCCAGCCTCTTCGTGAAGTGAGTCGTTATCTCAGCGTTGTCCGACAGCCAGTAGCCTAACCATTTGAGCATCCTGACTGCCGGTTTCACTGTGTGGGATTGGATCATGACGGCTTCCGCAGGCCTTCTACCCCTCTCTCTAGGCGTGCGCCAATGCATGAGCTCAGTCTTGTTGATGCTGAAGGTGAGTCCTAACCCGCTCGCTTTCTCTGCTATCCGGTGGGCTTTTTCTTCCAGCTTCCTCGCATTCCTGTACCATGAGTCGCCGGCCACCGTTATCTGGAAGTCATCAACACAGGAGGAGGAGTGTGTAAATTGGTCATCCATATCTTTGTGCAATGCACTGACGTAGATCACGAAGAGGAGGGGTGACAGTGGTGAGCCTTGTGGTATCTTTTTATTGACCATCATCAGGGTCCTCGGGCTCCCTGGGTAAGCAAGCGCTATCTGCCGGTTACTAATAAAGTTCCTGATCCAGTTACGCAGGTATTCCAGAACCTGGTTTCCCTGTCCTAGCCTCTCCAGGAGCTTGCAGTGATTGACATTGTCGAAGCCGCCTTTCATGTCCAGGAAGATCGTACTGACCTTCTTTCCGGCGAATTGCGCTTCACTCATCCAGTTCTTCAGGGCTAGTACCGCATCGACTGTCGACCTTTGTGGAAGGGATCCTGTCTGGTTGATTGTGTACATGCCTGATTCGAAAGCGATTTTCATCAATCTGTTGTTCACTATCCTCTCAGCTATCTTCGAAAAGGTCTGCATCAGGGCGATGACTCTGAAGCTGCTGCAGTCGGTATAGTCCGTTTTGTTTGGTTTTGGAAGTATGACTCCAGTCGACTCCTTTAGCATCGGTGGGTGAAGGCTCCACCTCAGCATGTTTTCCACCAAAGCCGGCAGAATCTTCAGGTTGATTCGGTGTATGTTCTTCCAGATTGAGTATGGTACCTGGTCAGGGCCAGGGGCAGATCTATTACTGCACTTCTCCAGTGCCTCAGACACATCTGGGCTGGAGATTTGTTCTTCCTCGTTCAACTCGTGTTTCACCGGACACAACGGGTCGACCGGGTCGGGGTTCGGCGCGAAGAAATGGTGCATTATTACATTATTCGTGACATCTGGGTGGTCGTTATTACCGCCTGGTACCCTCATTAGTGTTCTTTGTTTGGTGAACTGGTGGGCCATCCAAACATCATTCTTTTTTGCATTTGCCAAGAACTCATCAAAGTTCCATTTCTTCTCCTTCATGATGGCCTCCCTGTATGCCTGCCTGGTCTTCTTCTTCTCTTCCACTCCACTCCCGTTACGCCTCACGCGCTGGGCAGATGTCGTGTATATCCTTCTCAATTCGGTGATCTCCTGCGTCCACCATGCCTTTGACCACCTCGTAGGTCTCTTTATCGGGGCCCAGCTCCGCACCATGCCTATGAGTTTCCACAGGTTGTTCTCAAAGACCTCTTGTGCTTCCTCCGCCCATAATATCGGCTCAAATGCTTCACCCCCACTCCAATAGCTTTCCAGGGCTTCTTCGATTATTGGGTTTGGAACTCGCTCCTCGTTTCGCCAGTTGATCTTGTCCCAGTCTGGAGCCGGTCTAGCCAGTTCCAGCATTTCCGAGGCAACCTCCGTTAGGATTACTATGTGGTCCGATCCTGTTTGTTGGTATATATCCTTCCATTTTAAGAACCTGGTCATCATTGACACGTTTGCCAGGTTGTAGTCGATCACGGAGGATCTGTGTAAAGTAGGGTTATCCAGGAACCTGGTGTGAACTCCTGGTGTGTTTAGTATACTGTAGCCACCCAGGGCTGCCAGCCTCATGTAATTTTCCCCTTTCCTCCTCTCATCTGAAGCAAAAGAACGTAAAGGGTCAGTAAAAACAGTATGTATGTTTAGGTCACCCAGCACAAGGGTAGGTTCGTTCGTTTCAACAAAGACAGCTTCAGGAGGGACAGTATTCTGCCCTTCCACCAGTCTGTTGTAAATGTTAATCAAGCCAAAAGAGCGATGGGGGCCCAATATAGGTCCCCTCTTCGAAAAAACCCTCAAATATAAAATGTCCTCCTCTTTCGGAACCAAAACAAAAGAAACATCAAGCAAAATTCTCAAGCTAACGTAAGTACAAACGCGAACTCGAGCATGACTATAGGAAATACACTCGTAGCCTGGGGCCCTAAGTGGGTTCCCATTGTACAGTGGGGGGTCTTGAACACAAACGAAAGAAACCTTAAAACTCCTAACTATGTGAAATAATGAAAGAAAAACACTATTGCTCCCTCTGCAATTGTGCTGTATTATTTTTATTTTCCATCCCTCATTATCATCATGTGTTCGGGTATCCGACATGATAATATCTATTGGGGGTCTGATCGCTCTCCGGCCCAGGTGGCTAGGGTTGCCATCCTCAGGTCATACTTCTCTTTTGCTGCCGCCTTGACTGCCTATTTCTTTGGGCACTTTGGGTCCATCGCTGAGTGTTCACCATCGCACGCAGGGCATTTGGCCGGTGTCATGAGGCAGCAGTTGGGGATTATCTTCCTGTATCCACGGCAAGTAGTTTGCTGGCAACGGTGCTCCTTGTGAGTATGCCCCTTCGAACAGATGGGGCAGACTTGTGTTGTACTCTTACAGACGGCCTCCGGATGTCCCAATTTCCAGCATCGATGACACTGGGTAGTGGCTGATGCCTGCCACATGACCGCTGAGTCTTCGTACTTCCCCATGAACATGACCGTAGGTGTACACCTCTGCTTCAGCCTCGGGGATGCGAATGATTATCGATGTGGCTCGTTTCTTTGACCTTTCGGCCACGTCGGGCTTAAGGTATTTTGCCATCGTCACGTCGATCTTGTGGGTTGCTTTGAAGGTGTCCTTAACTGACTTCTCCATTTCAGCCGCATCTTCCGGGATAGCTTGCAGGGACACGCCGTGTATAATGACGTCAACGTCCATGGAAGCCCTCCTGAAGGGCGTGTATTTTGGCTGCTCGGGGTCGATGACGGCATTAAGCACTACTGACATCTTTTTGAGATATTTTGAGTATTGTGATGAGTCTGTCCCGGGTGGGGTCGTCACAGTAACTGTTCCGTTGACCTTATTCGAGGTGACCTGTAGGTTTCTGGGGGCAGGGCATTTGCACTTGGTCAGCATGTTGGCTATCGCCACTGAGATCATTGCTTCCTCCTTTAGTGCGTCAGCCAGTGGTTGAACTTTAAGTCTCGCAGTGAAGAGCCTCCTCTTTGCCGGACTTTGGGTGTGAGTGTTGTTGGCCCTATTATTCTTCCCTTTCTTCTCTGGGGTGGGCGCATCAGGTGCTTCGTCCCCTTTAGCCTGCTTGGGTTTGGGGGGTTGGTGTGGTGTCAGGGCGTCGGCTTTGCGCTTATTCTTACCCTTTTTGGGAGTTGCGGTGTCCTCCGGTGCCGGCTGAGCTGCCGCATTCATGTAGGATTGCTTTTGTTGTGCTGGCTGCTCTTTGGCTGGCTGTCCCGATTGGGCCTGCTGCTTCCTAGGTGGCTGCGCTTCGCCCCTCAGGTCCTGCACCGTGCGATCGAGGTTCTGTACTAGGATCGTAAGGTTCGACACCTGGGTTGCCAAAGAGAGCAAAATTGTAGTTGAGGCCAATTCACCTGTAGTGAAGTCGTCCTCCTCCAAACTCGCAATAGCCTGGGCCAGTGGGGTATTCTTCCCAGGTCCAAACTTTCCAAGGTAGTTATTCATGAAGTTCATGAGTTGGGTGTGTTCTGGGTGGAGGTCCTCCATGCCCTTTCCCTTTGAGTTCCCTGGAGTAGGGGTTTCTGGGGTTTGCGGGCCGGAGGGTCCCGGTCCTGAGGTATCCATGGTATCAGCGTCTGCCATGGTGATATCTGTCAGCTAGGGTAAGCTACGTCCTAGGGACAGTGAGGTGTATTCGAAAGTGCAGTTTTATGGTGTTGAGAAAAGTGCAAAAATCAAAAGCGAGGAAAATTGCTGGAAAGAAGCTTGTAGTTGGGATAATCCAAAGAGTGATATTGTATACCTTAAGGGCATCCAAAATGTTGACAGTTTTATGTTTACTGAGAAGATCTAATGCTAACAAAGCCAGTTTGGTATTTAGAGCTGCTCCTACTAGCTCTTCAATCTATTGCTCTATATTTTCAGAATTTACATATCCTGTAGGATTAAATTTTACTTTTGCATGCGGGTTGTAAAGGTACTTTTCCCTCAAGATACTTGCCACTATACTATTGCATTTAAAAAAAAAACAAAAAAAATAAGAGCCAGGATATACCTTTCACTATCTATAAAGATAGTGAGCTGCAGTATTGCCTGCCTCTTGTCTCATCCTCTAGTATCTCCTTTGACTCAAACTATTTTTGACCTTTCTGGTTTATATGTTTAACCAGAAAAAAACTTGAATGGTAGAGGTGTTTGATGCATATTATAAATAGTGACAAGATAGTATCATCATACCTCTACTATTTCATCTACAGATTAGTCTTCCAGGACTGGTTGTAATTGAGAATTATATCAATTAAAGTGTATCCAAGATAAAATTACAGAATAGGAGTTAGTGTAACAAAATACTACTTGTCAATGCAGTAGGAAATATCTGCTCTATTACTCTTGATAATATTGGGTTAAACCATAGATATCAGAATCAGGAAATATCTTGGCCTCAATGTTATACTTCTTTACAAGTTCACTCAAAATACTAGTCAGAGTCTTCTTCTCATCTTTTGAGATATAGGTTGGATACATATTGGGATTATAGTTTGTGTACGAAGTAGTAGCTTATGTGTATATGTTAGGATCACCTATAAGATTTCTCCTTCATATATCTTGCAACAGTCAATGATCATCTCAGTCTTATTAGTATATCCTTATGGAGTTCCTTATTAAGTACTATTACACTTAATAGTATCCTGTAGCTCTTATTCTACTCTTCCTCTTAATCTAGTTGTAGACCTTCTAAGACTAATTTCTTCAAAAACCATTGCCTTCCATCTTATCCTATAAGGTAGAAGTCATTGAAAGTATTTGTCCAAATGTTATTAATATGTATTCCTTATGAGAAGTAATACAAATTAAATAGTAAGAAAGAGATAGAGAATGTATTCATAACATGCTTTGTTACCTCTACTTTTCTCTTGCTTAAAAAATTACCACTTTTGACCATCCTAAAACTCCAGGTTTTTGAGTGCCAACTATCAAGACACATAAATTTCTGCTTCTCACTTAGGCTTCACTCTATAATTAACCTCACACCACTAATAACTCATAGCCTCCAACAATGACTCACAATCCTGACAGGGCCCCAAATGTGAGTCATGAAGCTCTGAGTATAGCCACCCCTATGTGAACCACTTCAGCTCTACCATTCCCCTTACCTCACTACTTTTTCACAACTAGCCTAGCTCTAGGACCTGCTCTATTGGACCCCTCAACCCCAATCTTCCCTCCTCAGGGACAGGTACTGTAAAATGAACCTTTTCCTGCCCTCGGTCTAGACCCAGTCTCCCTTCTCCACCTCCCTCCTGTACCCCCTCAGTCCTATTGTACATCAGGCCTACACACCCCTCCTGCCAAGCTCCTATCCCTGCACCTCAAGGGGCTCATATAACCTTTGGTAGATTCAATCCAGATATTTCCTCCTACAACATAGAAACTCACCAGTAGTATAATCATGCCAGGTTTGTAGTGTGTGGCCACAACCCCTGCATGTTCACTGGCTCAAAACTAGGGGGCACTCCTTCAGAGTGCCTGACAGCTCAACGTAACTTTGTAGCTCAATGTAACTTTGTGGCTCAACATCACTTTGTGGCTAGTTTCTGTTAAGGAAAATTTAACCAGAGTTTATAGCATATGATAATGTTTTAATTAATCTAGAATAAATGCTGTTAACATGAATCATAAACTAACATCTTTAAGTTAATGTCCTATAATAAATAAAAATTTTCAGAATAAGCTCTGAGTCCTGTTATCATCAACCCCTCACACTAGAGATATCAATTATGCTACAAGTACCATCTTTTATTCTTCTAAGCTAGTGAGTGGAGCCATATGCAGATGTCGAGGTTTGTATTCAGGCTACCCTTGAATCAATACAGTTGACTCAAGACAAGTATCCCAATGTTGCTGCCATTGCTTGCATATATGAAATAATGGTATCATATCTCTGGAGATGAGTACAAGATCAACAGTCATGAGAATCGAGGCCTGGAGCAAACTATAAGTTGTTTGAAAACCAGGAGCTGGCTGTTTGCCAGTACCTAGACCAACTTGATTCTGTGGGCACCAGTGCTTGCCTACCAATACTAAATGGTTGTGCAAATGCAATTCTACAATATACACATAATGGTCCTGGACCAGTACCTGTTGTTAGTAATCAGTGGGCTCAATGCTTTCTGTCTCATCATGACAAGTAATTTATTTGCAAGCGGGAGACCCTTGATACAGATCACAAGAATGCCCACCAGTCAGATGATATTCGTGCCTGGTGTGAGAAGTATATCACAGTTTGTGAAAAGTTTAATATTCAGCACTGTGACCAGTACAACTTCGATGAGACTGGCTTACATATTAGAGTTGGTTGTGACCAATAGATCATTACATGGGAGTCAAGCAAGCAGTCTTTCCTTGAAAGTTCAACCAACTATGAGCTAGTCAGTGTTTGTGAAACCATTAGTAGTGATGGAGCTGTTCTTCTATCAATGATTATTGTTCCAGCCAGTATTCATAAGGAATCATGGTATACTACAATAAGAATCCCAGGGGACTATCTAGTTGGCACATCAGAAACAGGCTATAACAATGATGAATTAACAATGAAGTGACTTGTCTATTTCAATCAGTTTTCAGTCAAATGATAGGATGGCATGCATTGACTCCTATTCCTTGATGGTTTTGGCTCACACTGCACAAAGCAATTTCTTGACTACTGCAATGAGTATAAGATTATTGTGTTCTGCCTTCCTCCCCATTCAAGCCATCTTCTTCAACTCTTGGATGTTGTCATATTTCAGCCATATAAGTATTACCATGCTGAGGCAGTGAAAGCTACCACTTCTATTAGCTGTGGAAACTTTGACAAATCTAAATTTTTGGATACTATTGATACTATCAGGCAGTAAACCTTCAAGCACTCAATAATTTGATTAGACTACTGGGCTACTGGCCTAATTCTCTACAATCCTGATATTGTAATATCCAAATTACAGGAAGCAGCTGTCTCTTCCTCATAAATACCAAATCCTTCTTCTGAATCTGCAACTTCCTCTAGCATTCCTCTTACCATTGCTAGTCTGAAGACCCAAGATGAACAATTACTAAATGAGGCCAGGGATCTCTCATTAAGCTTTCAACAAAGACTGATGCTTGTACTACAAGGTGGTCTGACTTTGGCACAGTCAGGTGCATTGGCCATGGAACATATAGAACATACTTGAGCAGCTGAGGAAGTAAGAAATACATGACAGAGAGCACAAAGTAGGTGGCAGGTCCAAAAAGGGGGCATCATATATGCCTCTGATGCATGTCAAATGGTGAAAAAGAGGGAGGATACGGAGGTGGAAACAGCAGAAATATAGTTATACTAGGCTCAGAATGGTAAAAAGAAGGCAGATCAAGCAGCACTTAAGCCTTTTCTAAATGAGATCAAATATCAAGTAAAGGCTAGACGTACTGTATGAGCATATAAAAAGAAAATAACCAAGCTAATAGTTACTGGCATTACTCATGCCAAGGTTGTGGCTGCCAGCCATAACCCCTGGATGTTCGCTGGCTCACAACCTGGGGCACTCCTACAGAGTGCCTGACAGCTCAACACAACTTTATGGCTCAACACAACTTTACGGCTCAACACAACTTTACGGCTCAACACAACTTTACGGCTCAACACAACTTTGTGGCTTACCATAGTAACTTTGTGGCTAAACACAACTTTGTGGCTCAATACAGTTTTGTAGTATAATATAATATTAGTTTGTAGTACGATACTCTAGTCAAGTAGTATTAGTATTCTATTACATATTTATTTCACCAACTTTACAAGTTAGTTAATTCCCTTAACAATAAGCCTAGATACTTTGTTTTTATATGCCTGAATAGTAGTCATGGCCTTTGCCTCTGCCTTTACCTTTGCCTTTATCCTTGCATTGATCTCCTTTGCCTTTGCTTTTATCTCATCGAGGAAGGGTTTACACTGAGCTTGCAGTACTCTTTTCCAAGTATTTTGTGCCTGATGCAACTGTTGCTCTACTTTTTCAACCTCTACCTCTTCCCTCTATTTCACCATTTGATGTGCCTCGGAGGCATATATAACTTCTCCTTTTTGAATCTGCCTTCTGCTTTGAGCCCTACATCGAGCACTCCTAGCTTGGTCTGCCACTCTGGTATTATCCATATGTTCCATAGCTAATGCTCCTGATTGTGCTAGGGCCATGCCCCCTTATAGAATGAGCTTGAGGTGTTGCTGAAAGTCAGGTGGAAGATCTTTAGCATTATTGAGGAGCTCTTCACCCTGGGTTTTAAGGCTTGCGATCATAAGTGGAATGCTGGCAAGTGATGCAGGAACTGATATTTCGTGATTGATAGGGGAAGGAGCTGCCTCATCTAGTTTTGAAAGGACGAGCTCAGGATTATATGGTATAAGGCTGGTAGCCCGGAAAGCTGATTGAACAGTAGATACCTTGAATGTTTGTTAGTGGATGGAATGAATCTGATCAAGAAATTCCACTTTGTTAAAGTCTCCACATCCCATTTGTGTCGTAGCTTCAACTGCATCAGAATGGTAATGCTTGTATGGCTGAAAGACTACTACATTCAATGGCTGAAGGAAATGACTTGAATGAGGTAGATGACAAAATGCAACAATTTTATAAGTATCGCAATAGTCAAGGAACTGCTTGGTGCAATGTGAGCCAAATCCATCAAGGAGTAGAAGCCTGTGTGATCCAACTTGTCACAATGCCGAGAATCTTTGAAAATGAACAAGTCACTTAATGGTCAAATCATCATTATTGTAACCACTTTCAGAGGTGCTGACCAAGTAGTCATCTGGGATACTGGTTGAGGTGTACCAGGGCTGTTGGTGGATAACACTAGGCACAATAATTATAGGAGGTAAGACTGCACCATCGCCACTAATTGTTTCACAGACACTGATAAGTTCACAATTGGTGGAGCTTGAAAGGTATGCTTGATGATTTGGATCTCTCGTAATGATCCATTGGTCTCTTCCTATTCCAATACGGAAGCCAGGTTTGTCAAAGTTGTACTGATCAGACTCTTGAATATCATACTTGGCACAAACCTCATGATATTATTCAAATCATGCTCGAATGGCATCTGGCTGATGCGCATATTTTCGATCAGTATCAATCGTTTGTTGCTTCCAAATAAAGTACTCTGGATAACGATTCAAAAACCGAGGTGCCCACTGAGCACTCATGGTAGGGCTGGTCCTAGCTCCATATGGGTATATTGGAGTATTGCATTTGCACAGCTGGACATCATTGGCTGGTGGGCACTTGTTCCTATCTTGTTAAGACGGTCAAGATACTGGCAAACTGCCAGTTCTTGATCATCAGACAGCTTATGGGTTGTCCTGGGTCGTTCTTGACGTGATTGTCGGCTGTGCAAATGTGCGCATAGTCGGGTAATAGGTATTTTGTAGGTGCGAGCAACTGCGGTGATATTTGGATTCTGGTTTTCAGAAGACTGAATGAAGTCAATAGCTGCCTGGATGTGTATTTCAATTTCCGCATAAGGCTCAACCCTCTGGCTTGGGAGAATAAAGGCTGGTGTTGGTGGCATAATTTGTGGTGGGTGAAATGGTCTGCAATGTGGTCTTAAGATGTTGCGAAAATCTCACTTATCCTACTGGGTTTTCTTGGTTTACAAAATAATATTATATTACACTACAAAACTGTGTTGAGCCACAAAGTTGTGTTTAGCCACAAAGTTACTATGGTAAGCCACAAAGTTGTGTTGAGCCGTAAAGTTGTGTTGAGCTGCCAGGCACTCTGTAGGAGTACCCCAGGTTGTGAGCCAGTGAACATCCGGGGGTTGTGGCTGGCAGCCACAAACTCAGCACAAGTAAGCAATAAGTAAGGTTGCAGCAACTCATGTAAAATAAAAATCTTACTTTAAAATATTATATTACATAAAAAAAGACTGTGTTGAGCCACAAAGTGATGTTGAGCCACAAAATTATGTTGAGCCACAAAGTTATGTTGAGCTGTCAGGCACTCTGAAGGAGTACCCCTAGTTGTGAGCCAGCAAACATGCAGGGGTTACAACCACACACTGCAACCTTGGCATGATTAGCAAACCCAAGGTGTGGGTTACCAAGTACCTCTATTCTTGGGAGGCTTGGCAGTACTATGACAGTCAGTACTGTGACCTCTCTACTTTCCTGGCTGCTACTGAATCTCTGGATTACAAATGGCCCCCCTCTCTCTCCCTCCTGTAACCTATACCACAGCTACAGCTCAGCCTACCATCAGTGGGAAAGAGTCTAAGAAGGGCAAGAAGCCCACTTTTGGAGCACAAGTCAGAGTATCCAATGGTTCTGCCCCCTGTATCTAAGGGCCCAGTACTATTGCCCCTTGTCAACTGCTGCTTCTTTCCCCTCTGTATTAACCCTCTCCCCTATAATGATACTGTTCACCTAACTGCTACTGCTTCTGATATTGCTACCTCAGTCCTTTGAGAGTCAAACTGCTCATCCTTCTTTACCTTCATTACTGTAGTCAATCCCAAGGACTCTCTTACCTTCTTGGTCAAAAATCTCCATCCCTTTACTACTGCCTACACCCTATATGACAAGGCTCTATCTGCTAGGTTCAATCATGCCTTCCCTATTAGAGATAACCCCTTCTGTCCCTTTTGTCCAACCCCCAATGACATCCAACTGGCAATCTATAGACTCCTACTTAGATTTATTCCAGAGGACCCTGCTGAGCTCTACTATGACCTTCCCCCTAGTATCTATAATGTAGTAGATGCTATCATCTTCCCTGCCCTCTTCCTCTGGCCCAACCCTGAGAAAAGAGCTACCAAGAACACCACTTCTGTAGTTATTGCGATTGTCCCTGCTGATATTGATAGTTTCAGGAAATCTCTTTATCTTTACTCTAAGCTGTGCACTATTGAATGTGCCCACTCCTTTAACTATTTTATGTAATGCAGGAAGTGCTGGAGGTTTGGCCATCTAGCACCCACTTGCAAAGCCTCATATACTCTCTGCCCCATATGTGCCAATGGTCATACCTTCACCACCCATTGCTGCCCCAACCCAACCTGCCTGAGAGAGAGAAACACTAAGGCTATCTCCTCCTACTGTCCTGTATACCCTCCCAAATGTATTAACTATGATGGTGCTCACACTGCAATAGACCCTTCTTGTTCTTCCTGACTGCTCCAGAGCACAGTCACCTCTCCTCCAGAGGATGCATAGTAACAGAAAGAGGGCAACATTATAGAGACAGCTGAGGACCTCCCTGATACTCCAGGCTCTAGCTTCCCCCCCTCCCTGTGCTCCTCCACTAGAGGAAGAGATACCCTGTACCCCTCCCGTCCATATTCTCCCCTGGGGTGATACCACTCCTGGTGCTCACCCCTCAGGTGGCCCCTTCAGGGCCCCCCAGCCCAGACATGTTAACCTACTTCATCTATGGGCTGGCTTGTCTTCTTCCACCTCCAGGCTCCTCTCAATAAGTATATCTCCCCCTGATAACACACAGCCTATAGGGACTTACACTCCTTCCCAACTCAGAGAACTATTCATTATTCAATATTACTGTCTAGCAAGCTAGAATGTTTTTCTCTCTTTATTTAATAGTTTTAAATCACTAGTCCTGCACCCTCATTTGGTCCTCCTTTGGGACCCCCCTATATACCACAACTGTTTACACAGTCATTCTTTCATTAAGGTCTTTGTTCCTCCTTTTGCCCTTGACTCTCCTCACCAGGTTGTCATTTATACTTCCCTTGATTTCCAATGAGACTTTTCTTTGTTGCCTTTCTGTTTTGACCACCCAGATTTGATGGCCTTGGATGTCTTTTCACCCTCAAGCCTTTTTGATTCTTTCCACTCATAGTTTAGTCTCTACAATTCTTACTCCACTACTGGAGCCTCTTCAGCCTTATGGACTATCTTACTTGTGAAGCTGTTCAGAGATCACCCCTTCCCCACCCTTGTTACTCGGGACCTCAATATCCACTATCCTCAGTCAGAACCCCTTCAACTAATATTATCCAATGAATATACTACCTCCTCTCCCTACTTCAACCTAACTAAAGAGCAACAGTTCTCTCTTTTCAACACCACTGAGTTCTTCACTCACTTTCCCTTTGACACTTCCTTCAGACCAGCAGTCTTAGACCTAGCCTTCACTAACTGAACTCTATCTCCTATATTCTCAAACTGGCATACTACCCTTCCTGCCACCAGGTTTGACCATCTCTGTTAGGCATATGGAAAAAAGGGCCTAAATTACCCAGACTTTACTCAGGATTATTTCTACCATACCCCTGCAGCCCCCACATAGGGACTGGGTGTCATCACTGTATTATGACCGAGTTGTGTCCCAACACCTTAGCAATAGTAAAGGACACCTTCAGCATAAAACCATATACGTCGTCGACATCTATCTGACCAGATGCTGTCACTAAGTTATATGAGAGGGCATCTTTGGCGACTCATGGGAAGTGACTAGAAGGAATTTGGTTACGTTTTGAGTGAGTTATTATTCTGTACATTAGCAGTTAGATATTATGGCTGATAAGTAATGGGACAATTTGGGAAGAAACTGTTGGTGACCGAATATTGTGAGCCTATGGCACCAAAGGGTAGCCATAAGAGCTAAGCCTCTTGCTCTGAAAGAAGTAGCACCCCAAGAGGGTCTGCTCAAGAATCAGTATGAGAGGTTTTCACCTGATGAGCCATTGGTTCAATCTGGGACCAAAAGACATTCATATCCGATAGGCTTTGTGATGCATAAATATGTAATGTGATAGCCACGCTCATTTATTAAAGCTGATCATTTTATATTTTGAGGTAGAATGATTGGCATTGTTGCTATTAGGGTGGCATATTCAAATTAAGTTCATATAGTAGAGAGATCGAAGACTACCTACAGGTGGAGTGTTTGCACCCTCAGAAACAAATAGGAGTTTGAAGAAATTGAAGCTAAGCAAGGCAAATATTCTCAGGGTCAGGAGTGTTCACACTTAGGAAAAATAAGAGGTTTTCAATGGAGGTACTTAGATAGTATGGGAGTTGATTGTAGCCTGCGATAACCCAGATGCGGAACATAAATATTGAGGTATACCCAACTATTAGAAATGTCAAGCAATGGAGAAGAGATCTTATTAATATATTTATTATTCACTCTTGAAAAAACTTATTACACACACAACTTTCTGAGCCTACCTTGACAATCTTTGTCCTGGTCCTACTTTACCTTACCTTACTTCAAGAAACATACAGCCTATGCCAACCCTCAATATCTACCATTGGGCTACCTCGTAACAGTATATTAATACTCTCCATGTTACCTAGGCTCATACATGCATTTACCTCTACCTACACTCATCATGGAGTGCATTAGATGAGATTCACCTATGCCCCTGGCTATTCAAGGAGCCGGGGCTGATACACTTATGGAAGAAGGGGCACCTTCTCCAGCCAGTAATGTGACATCTATACTAGCTACCACTGCTACACAAAACCCCCCATTCCACTCCAGTGGAGGTTCCCCCACTGGCTCTCTGTGAGGTAGGAGATCATGGGAAGTCAAAAAAAGAGCATCTACCTGAAGAGGCAGATGAGATGGCCCCCTATAAAACTCAGAAGTTCTGGCTATCCTGAACCAAATTCTAGAATGCCTTAATCAAGTTGATCAGACTGCTACAATATCTATTGATGAACAGCACATAGCTTACAATGAGCTATCCTCACAAGGACAACAATATACTAATAAGCTGGAAGCCTACAGAAATAGGCTTGACCAAGGAGAACAGATAGTGGGAAACAAGCTAGCAGGAATACACCTAAAAATAGACACGTTCACATGAGAAATGGAAACATCTCAAAGGCACTTCCAAGACCAAGTAGCAGCAGAGCTACAAAGACATAATGCTCAACATGAGCAGCAACAAGCAGTGAGTATCCAGTTGCATCAGAATATTGACCTGATAGGGCAAGCATCATTTTCACGAGACCAGCAGCTGGAACAATTGATCTAGCAAGTGCAAGCCCAAGTAGAGATTGACTGAAATCAATGTGCAGAGGTGGAACAAAGGATGCAAGAAATGATGCACCTCATATAGCAACAACTAGTCCAAGTGGCTCATTCAGTGGCTACTCATGCCGAGGTTGTGGCTGCCAGCCACAACCCACGGATGTTCGCTGGCTCATAACCTGGGGCACTCCTACAGAGTACCTGACAGCTCAACACAACTTTATGGCTCAACACAACTTTACGGCTCAACACAACTTTGTGGCTTACCATAGTAACTTTGTGGCTAAACACAACTTTGTAGCTCAACACAGTTTTGTAGTGTAATATAATACTATTTTGTAAACCAAGAAAACCCAGTAGGATAAGTGAGGTTTTCGCAACATCTTAAGACCACATTGTGGACCATTTGACCCACCACAAATTATGCCACCAATACCAGCCTTTATTCTCCCAAGCCATAGGGTTGAGCCTTATGTGGAAATCGAAATATGCATCCAGGCAGCTATTGACTTCATTCAGTCTTCTGAAAACCAGAATCCAAATATCACTGCAGTTGCTTGCACCAACAAAATACCTATTACCCAACTGCATGCATGTTTGCATGGCTGATAATCACGTCAAGAATGACCCGGGACAAACCATAAGCTGTCTGATGATCAGGAACTGGCAGTTTGCCAGTATCTTGACCATCTTGACAAGATAGGAACAAGTGCCCGCCAGCCAATGGTGTCCAGCTGTGCAAATGCAATACTCCAATATACCCATACGGGGCCAAGGCCAGCCCCTACCATCAGTGCTCAGTGGGCACCTCGGTTTTCGTATCATCATCCAGAGTACTTTATTCAGTAGCAACAAATGATTGATAGTGATCGAAAACATACATATCAGCCAGATGCCATTCAAGCCTAGTTTGAACAATATTGTGAGGTTTGCGCCAAGTATGATATTCAAGAGGCTGATCGGTACAACTTTGATGAAACTGACTTCCATATTGGAATAGGGTGAGACCAATGGATCATTATGAGCGATCTAATTCATCAAGTATACCTTCCAAGCTCCACCAATCATGAACTTGTCAGTGTTTGTGAAACAATTAGTGGCGATGGTGCAGTCTTACCTCCTATAATTATTGTGCCTAGTGTTATCCACCAACAGCCCTAGTACACCTCAACCAGTATCCTAGATGACTACTTGGTCGGCACCTCTGAAAGTGGTTACAATAATGATGATTTGACCATTAAGTGACTTGCTCATTTTCAAAGATTCTCAGCATTGTGACAAGTTGGATCATACAGGTTTCTACTCCTTCATGGATTTGGCTCACATTGCACCAAGCAGTTCCTTGACTATTGTGATACTTATAAAATTGTTGCATTTTGTCTTCCACCTTATTCAAGCCATCTCCTTCAGCCATTGAATGTAGTAGTCTTTCAGCCATACAAGCATTACCATGCTGAGGTAGTTGAAGCTGTGACATGAATGGGATGCGGAGACTTTAACAAAGTGGAATTTCTTGATCAGATTCATTCCATCCGCCAACAAATATTCAAGGTATCTACTGTTCAATCAGCCTTCCAGGCCACCGGCCTTATACCATATAATCCTGAGCTCATCCTTTCAAAACTACGTGAGGCAGCTCCTTCTCCTATCAATCACGAAATATCAGTTCCTGTATCACTTGCCAGCATTCCACTTATGATTCCAAGTCTTAAAACCCAGGGTGAAGAGCTCCTCAATGATGCTAAAGATTTTTCACCTGACTTTCAGCAACACCTCAAGCTCATTCTATAAGGGGGCATGGCCCTAGCACAATCAGGAGCATTAGCTATGGAATATATAGATAATACCAGAGTGGCAGACCAAGCCAGGAGTACTCGATGCAGGCCTCAAAGCAGGAGGCAGATTCAAAAAGAAGGAGTTATATATGCCTCCGAGGCACGTCAAATGGTGAAACAGAGGCAAGAGGTAGAGGTTGAAAAAGCAGAGCAACAGTTGCATAAGGTACAAAATGCTTGGAAAAGAGCACTGCAAGCTCAGCGTAAACCCTTCCACAATGAGATAAAAGCAAAGGCAAAGGAGATCAATGCAAGGATAAAGGCAAACGTAAAGGCAGAGGCAAAGGCCATGACTACTATTCAGGCATATAAAAACAAAGTATCTAGGCTTATTATTAAGGGAATTAAGCAACATGTAAAGTTGCTGAAATAAATATGTAATAGAACACTAGTACTACTTTACTAGAGTATAGTACTACAAAATAATATTATATTATACTACAAAACTGTGTTGAGCCACAAAGTTGTGTTTAGCCACAAAGTTACTATGGTAAGCCACAACGTTGTGTTGAGCCGTAAAGTTATGTTGAGCTGTCAGGCACTCTGTAGGAGTGCCCCAGGTTGTGAGCCAGTAAACATCCGGCAGTTGTGGCTGGCAGCTACAACCTCGGCACGAGTACATCTTCCCTTCCAGTAAGACAAGTAACAGCTGAAACTGCTCCTCCTTCCTCTTCTGGTTCCCTGGCTGGAAGGCCAAAGAAAGGAAAGGAGATTGACTGAGGCCTACCAACAGCTATGGGAGAAGGAGAAGGAGGAGAAGGAGGAGCAGCAGGAGGAGGAGCAGGAGGAGGAGCAGGAGGGGGCAAAGGACCCCCGATGATACATAGAGCTGGAGGTGGGGACCCTGATCTAAGCAACAGAAGTAGCTCCAGTGATGGTGAGTGTCCAGCCTCACCTCCTGCACCCAGGGCTAAAAATTGCCCCCCTCCAAATGCAGCCCTAGATACAGATGACATGTTGGAAATATTGGGAACTGCGATCACCAGAGGGAAATGACATGCTGACCTGCCAACTATATTTGAGGCCAAAGTCTATGAGGACATCAACACATGAGTGTTGGACTGCAAAGACTATTTTGCCAGAAATCTGAATCAATGGACAGAAGACCATGACCAAATTGTCCATGCATTGAAAAAACAAAGGGAAAAAAGGTAGCCCCTTTCACTGAATGGTTCTGAAAAAGCATGACAGGAGCTATGGGCACTCCCTTTCAGCCGGAATTGGTCTCATAGACTAGGTTCACCCAAGAAATTGTTAGCAGATATTCGGGCATTGAGTAAGAACAAGAGGCAGTACAGGATATGAAGAAAATCCCATACAATAATGACATTGAAGAATACCTCCTTCTGTTCAAAAACCTTAACATCAAAGCTAAAATGTCTGGTATTGGATGGAGGCTCCTAGTTGAAGATAAGCTCCGAGGACAAATCCTGAGAAGGCTCTCAGGGGAGATATACGATTCCAATGATGACTACTTCAAAGTGCTAAGAGGCTTTGGGAAATTAGAGGAATCCTTCTTACAGCGCTAAACTCTATCTCAGGCAATGGGAAAGAGATGAGGAAACACTCCAAAAAAGAAAACATGGCAATGAGAATAAAGGTTCAAATACCAGGTTCAATAAGAATCCTCGGTCACCAAAAACAGCCACGACTGGTTAGAAGGCACAAAAAACCAATTTGGGAGAAAGCAATCCAACACTGATACATACGGATTGCAAGAAAGCTCATGTGGGAGTCCCCCAAACCCTGATAGATAAGAGGCGAGAGACTCAGGGCTCATGTACCCATTATAGACTTACCAACCACAAATGGGGCATGTGTAGAACAGCAGCCATTGTTAGCTCTGTAACTCGAGGCAAGCTACCAAAAAGACTGAACACTCAGTTAGAGGTCTAGACTTCCCAAGAGATGTGGCCACAGGTTGGTCAAGTGACAATGACTCTGCCGCCACTGCAACTTTGGGAACTATCTGACCCGGGATCCAACTGAGGCGAATCTTTTCAAGGTATATATACCCTCTTCTTAGCTGAAGAGTATGGACTAGTCACTGTCTAATTGAAGAGGTTATATCTAACACTGATTCGGGTCTGTGCATAAGCTTAAGGAGGCAAAGGTTTGAGTAGACAGGGAATAGTTTTGGCACCATACAGCAATGGTGTATGGGTACTTGTAGTCTGGCACAAATTCGCAATGGGGGCTTACACCCCACCAGACTTGAATCTTAGCCCATGCTGACAGCACTAACAGATTGTACCTATACTTCATTATGATGAAAAAGTACTGGTTAGGCTATATTGGGAACCCCTTGACAGGGGGTAAAGACAGCTAGTAGTGTGTTGCCCAATAACCAAAAAATATTCTTTTCTTGTCAGTTTACCTGAGGAGACCTGATTGGTCAAAATAATGGAGGCATTATAGTAAACTCAAAAAACTTTACACAACCAACTATACAAAACTGCAAGAATAAAATGGCTAATGCCTACACCAAATATACCTTAGTACCAACACGGCTTGGCTCAGTACACATTTTAACTTGGGACCAGGAGCTTTTATTATTTGTCCTATGGGAACCATCATCTTTTGTAAACCCCACAGGGAACATTTGTACAAAAATCCAAGAATACAGTAAAGTACACCATAGTACTATCATCTCATTGTCCCAAATATTCCTCCAAGCACACTAAAGACCTCCAGTACCCAGGTATGCCAGGTCAACATATTCATCCAGACAAAGATTCTGCTCAAGAAAGACTCTCGAACCCCCACTAAGCACGAAAGGGCCCATTAAAGTCCACATGAGATTTTGGTTATAAAAATATCAAAGGGAAGACATATCGAAATGGGACTGATGGACAAGCAGTGCAAACTCATGCCCCCACAACCTATTCTTTACCAGCACCTAGAGGGTCATGCACACCTCTTTCTTGCTAGAAAACAGTATCGAAACCAAGTATTACTGGACTCAGGAGCTGATGTTTTCATTCTAAATGAAAAACTGTTACAAGAACTAAATATATCTTGCATAATTCATAACAATCATGTCCTGATTAAGGGCTTCACAGGTGACATTGCCAAATCAAGTAGCAAGTAGTATACCACCCCTATAAAATTAGAAATAGGAATAAACTGCCACACTACTGAAGTCTCCTGTGAAGTGGCACCTACAAATAGATTGGGAATAATAGTACCCTATGGTTGGCTAAAGGAACATCCCATATCCAATATTACATATCCAAATAAGTTGGAATTTCAGGATAAGAAATGCAATGACCACTGTGGCCCAGGCACATGGTGTGACATAGATGAACTGTTTGAATGGGACGATGAGGTGGCTCATGACCCTGATGCAATAGTTGTCAGCCTAGTAATATCTATAGATGAAAACAAGGATTCAGTGGTCAGCTGGTTACCAGGAGAGTACCTTGATTATGCTGACCTTTTTCTCCCATCAGCTGTGGAAAAACTACCTCAGAGAAGAATGTTTGATCATGTGATTGATCTTAAGGAGGTCCTAAGCCCCCCATGGGGACCATTTTATAAGCTCTCGGTCTCTCAACTAGAAGCTCTATACATATATGTAACGGGATACGCTAGTATCAGGAGGTAGTCGAGGGAGATCACAGGACTGGACTTGCGAGATCATGGTTGCGGCTGGAGGTAAGGTCGGGAGCAGGGACAAGGTGGCAGTGGAGGACAAGGTGGGGAACAAGGACAAGGCCAAGGTTAGAAGCAAGGACGAGGATAGATACCAGAGACATGGATCGGGAAGCAGGGACGGGGACCGGAAAGCAGATATCTTTGAATTGCTAGAATACAAAAGATACAAACTAAAGAGAGAAGAAGAGAAGAAAGGAAAATACAGGAAGGAGTGTCTTAACACCCTTTTAAGGAAAACACGATCAGACACCAGTGACATTCCCTTATCTTGTGCACACAAAAACTATAAACTTAAACCCTAAACAATACCCAACATGACCTATTCCTGTAACTTGTTTCTACATACCGAATACCTCATTACATAATATCCAGACACTTCTCTATAATCTAATAACTGTGAATAAACCCCTCTCATCCACTTCCAACCGTGACATTATTCCCCACTAATGGCTGAGCTCCTGCGAAGCATTGGTCCTGGCTTGGCTGGAAACCGTTGGTGGAAGTCTTGGATCCTATCTGCCGCATTCTCCATATTGAAATGTGGTTGCCAGGTAGGTTCTTCGTATCCTGCCCAATGGACCAGATATTGTTGTTGTCGGTGGTAGCGGCGTGAGTCGAGCACTTCTACCACCTCCCATTCTGGACTCCCTTCAATCTGCACTGGTGGAGGTTCAGGCATGATATGTCCTGGTATCGGTATCCTACTTGCCACAGGTTCCAGAAGACTTATGTGGAAAACTGGGTGGATTTTGAGATTTCCTGGGAGATCCAGACGGTAGGCACGTGGACCCATGACAGCTGCAATTGAGTAGGGATTCATCCGCTTCCGATCTAGCTTCTTAGAAGGACGTGTTGTCCGAATATTCTTTGTTGATAACCAAACATGGTCACCTACTCTCAATGCTGGGGCTGGTATACGGTGTTTGTCAGCCTGTTCCTGCTGCAACTCTTGCGCATATCATATTTCTTCCTTCATTATTTCCTGTAGCTGATGGAGGGTATCGGCAAAGTCGGGAGGGTCTTTGTTTGTTGTATCGACAGGGTTAGGCAGCGTAATTTCAAGACGTGGATGATATGCATAATTTGCGAAGAAAGGGCTTGTTCCTATTGTCTCTGAAGAGTGAGCATTGTGTGCGAATTCTGCTTGTGAGATCCAAGAATGCCAGTCATCCTGTTGGTAGTTAACATAGGCCCTCAGGTACTGTTCCAAGATTGCATTTGTTCTCTCTGTTTGGCCATCTGATTCCGGATGGAAGGCGGTGCTGAGTCTAGATTGGATACCCAATCGGGCACAAAGGACTTTCCAAACGGCGGACACAAAAGTAGAGCCCCGATCAGACACAATTGACTCTGGCAAGCCATGCAGCTTCCATACTGAGTCATGGTAGAGACAGGCAATATCCTCAGCAGAGCAGCTATCCCGGCAAGAAATAAAGTGAGACATCTTTGTCAGACAGTCAACTACGACTAGTACAGCATTGCATCCTCCACTCTCTGGGAGTCCGGTAATAAAGTCCATACTCAAGTCATTCCAGGGACGGTGAGGGATGCAGAGTGGGCGTAGGTTTCCATAAGGTGCATGTCAGGAGGACTTGATTCTGGAGCAGGTGTGGCAGTGGCGGACATATCATTTGATGTATTCCCTCATACCTGGCCAGAAATAGTTGAGGGTTACCAAGTTGAAAGTTTTCGTAACACCAGGATGTCCAGCTGAAGGGGAGTCATGGTAAGACCGGAGAATCATAAGTCAGAGAGGATCGAAGTCTGTGACAAACAGGCGACCCCGGAAGTACAAACGTCCAGCATGAGCAGTGCAGTCTGGCAAGGAGATCTTTCGTGAGTGGTGTACACCATCAGCAAGCATGCAGAGAACCATTGTAGGAAAGGGGTCAGAGATATAAGCTGTCGTCAGTGTCTCCTCAAACTCAGCTGGAGGAGCAAAAATAGTTGCAATAGATAACTTAGATGGATTCAAAACTGTTTGAAACTGGTGCTTGAGGCATTCATCCCCCTCCTGAGGGAGGTCTCCTGACCGACGGGTTAAGGAGTCTGGCTTGCCACCACTCTTTCCTGGCCGAAACATCATCTTGAAATCAAAGCGTGACAACAGTTCTGCCCACCGTGCTTGTCGTCAATTCAACATCTTCGTCGTCATGAAGTACTCAAGGTTCTTGTGATCAGTTAAGACCAAGATTTTAAATTGTGATGATCCCAGATACCTTCGCCACTCTTCAAGAGCCAGGACAACTGCCAGAAGTTCCTTGTCATATATCAGATAGTTGCATTGGGTGGGGGTCATTTTTTTTGAAAAGTAAGCGACTGGGTGAAAGATTCCCTGATCATCTACCTGGGACAAGACAGCGGCACAAACAAAGTCAGAGGCATCGGTCTCCACAATACTAGGATGGGCAAAGTCATAGTGAGCTAGGACTGGTGCTGAAGTGAAGGCTAACTTAAGTTTTGTGAAGGCTTGTTGCTGCTCTGTATCCCAGGTGAATGGTGTATTTTTGCATGTCAACTTTGTCAGGGGGGCAACAACTCAGGAGTATCCTGCGATAAAGCGGTGGTAGAAATTTGTGAAACTGAGAAAGCACTAGACATCACGAAGCTTGTTCAAGGCTGGCCAATCTGAGACAGCTGTAAGTTTGGCATCATCCATTGCAATGCCCTTGGGCGATATAATAAACCCCAAGTATTCTACTTCCTTTACCTCAAATAGACACTTCTCAGGCTTGCAGAAAAGATCGTTATCTTTCAGAATTTGCAATATTTTCCAAACATGGTCCGGTAGTCTTCCAGGGTTTCTGAGAAAATCAGAATATCATCTTGGTAGACAGAGCAGAAATCATCAAGGTGGTCCTGCAAAAGGTCATTCATAAAGCTCTGGAATGAGGCAGGTGCATTAGTGAGCCCAAAGGGCATAACAGAGAACTCAAAGTGTCTGTACTGCATTCCAAAGGCTGTCTTCCACTCCTCTCCCTTCTTGATCCGCAGTAGGTTATAAGCACCTCTCAGGTCCAACTTTGTATACACCTTTGCCTTACCGACCCTGTCCAAGGTTTCCTGAATGAGGGGTAGTGGGTACCGGTTTTTGACAGTTATGGCATTGAGGCCTCTGTAGTCCACACATAGCCTGAGGGAACCATCATTTTTCTTCACAAATAGGACCGGTGCACGGGCTGGTGAGGTAGAGGGTTGAATGAATCCCTTCTCAATATTTTCTTTCAGGAAATCACGTAGGGTAGACAACTCTGACTCTGACATCCCATATAGAGGCCACCATGGTGGTTGCTCTTCCGACATAAGAGGGATTTCATGATCTATATGGCGATGTGGAGGAAGTACACTTGCTTTTTTTCTTTTCAACAAGTTCTAAGAAATTCCAATACGGCTCAGGTACCTGATCTTTTGTAGCAGGTGAGATGACATATGGGTCGGTAATGCTGGTCTGATATATCTGAAGGTTTTCATCCTCAGCTAGATAGTAGAATTCTGTCGAGTTAAGTGCCAGGACCATAGGACATTCAGGAAGGGCGCTTGAGATTCCCATCTGTGTAACAGGTGCATGATGGTCGATACAACTCTTGAGGCAAAAGGGGGAGTTGAAGGTGACATCATTAGCCTTCCAGTCAGTCTTGATATGGTGGTAGCGAAGCCAAGGAATTCCGAGGATGATTGGGTAGTGGCCGAGAGTAGTGACAAAGAAACGAATACTCTCCTGATGTCTCCCTATGCTCATAAAGGCTTCAACATAGTGGGTTATTGTACCGGAGAATATAGGCCTACCATCAACAACTTCAAGGGTTCGGGATTGTCGTAATGGCAGTGTTTTTAAATGGTGGTGACATACAAAGTTTTTATCAATAAAGCCAAATCCAGTTGCTCCAGAATCGACGAGTGCATAAGAAGGAATGGATATATTGTTGATAGCTAGAGTACAACTAACTACCAAATGTTTCCCCTCCATCTCCTCCTCCATAAGGGCAATCGTAGACAAAGCAAAGCATTGTAAGAAAACTTTTTCATAAGATAAAAATGAACCGAGGAGGGCGTCACCCTTTACTCCCCGGTGAGCACGTTTTTTGACAGCTGAGTGGTGATGGAGGCCTCAGCGATACGCATGTGGTGAGGGCGTTTATTGGGACATTCCCAGGCGAAATGTCCAGATCCTGCACAGTAGGCACAAAGCCCTTCTTGCATCCAACGCTGCCTCTCCTCAGGCGAGATTTTACGTGAGGCGTCAAGTGCCATCGGAACGGTACCACCAGGACGGAATGAGGGCTCATCAAGCTTAGGCAGGGCCTGGAATGTGGACTTGATAGTTGGTACAGGGGTACGGGATTTGGACCCTTTCGATTCCTGTGCTCGTGCGTGGATCCTGTTGTCCATATTTTGTAGTTGAATCACATAGTCTCCAAACTCCTCCTTTTCTTCAACAAACACTAAGGCATCTTTCAGCTCACTGCTAAGCTCTTCCCTGAGTGCAGCACGTTTGGCACGTGAGTCCTAACGTAAGATTGTCATCAGTCATTGAAATTCTGAAAAGTAGGTTGCGAAGTCGGAGCCTTTCTGCCGTAATATCTTCATTTCTCGCTCGGCAGTACCCATCTCATCAGGGTCACCAAATTCATGTGACAGTATCTGCAAGAGCGAATCAACATCGGGAATACCGGTAAAGCCATCGGCAATGTGAACCTCAATATGGGCATAGGCAGGGCCCTTAACGAGAGATGCAATGTAGGCAAGGTGGAGGTTCAAGGATGGGAACATGGAAGCATTTCCTTGGAGCTTAAGGCAAACCTGGGAGAGGAAAGGCCGCAATTCCTTCCTTTCTCCATTAAACTTCTCGGGATCAGGTATATTCTGTTGTCTGTTTGTAGAGGGGGTCGAGTCGTTAACAGTTTGGCCAACCGGATTTCTTTGCAATAAGTCAATAGTGGCATTAGCGCGGTCCAAGTCGGTTCGGAGATGGATCGCATTTCCTTGGAGTCCTTAGTTTTCTTGCTGGAGTTCTTCGAATTGTACCTGGAGGGTATCGAGATTTGCTCTGTACCTATCTTGATCACTTTGTAAGGCAGTAATGTAATCATAGATCACACGTAGAGAACCAACCACATGTGCCTTCTCTCCCTCATTGATAGTTGCAGGGGGCTGGATATTGCGCCAAGTAGTCCGAAGATTTTCCAATACCTGAAGGGGATTTTTAGAAGGACCAGGTGAAGAAAGCGAGGATGGTGCGATGGTTGCTGGATTTGCAGACATGATGATCTCAGTCAACTAAAGGCGAGTTTGTATAGTGTAACGGAATATGCTAGTATCGGGAGGTAGTCGAGGGAGATCACAGGACTGGACTTGCGAGATCGTGGTTGCGGCTGGAGGCAAGGTCGGGAGCAGGGACAAGGTGGCAGTGGAGGACAAGGTGGGGAACAAGGACAAGGCCAAGGTTAGAAGCAAGGACGAGGATAGATACCAGAGACATGGATCGGGAAGCAGGGACGTAGACCGGAAAGCAGATATCTTTGAATTGCTAGAATACAAAAGATACAAACTAAAGAGAGAAGAAGAGAAGAAAGGAAAATACAGGAAGGAGTGTCTTAACACCCTTTTAAGGAAAACACGATCAGACACCAGTGACGTTCCCTTGTCTTGTGCATACAACAACTATAAACTTAAACCCTAAACAATACCCAACATGACCTATTCCTGTAACTTGTTTCTACATACCGAATACCTCATTACATAATATCCAGACATTTCTCTATGATCTAATAACTACAAATAAACCCCTCTCATCCACTTCCAACTTTGACAATATACCTAAATGAGATGTTGGAACAAGGGAAAATCAGGCCTAGTATAGTACCTTGTGGGTCTCTGATATTATTCATACCAAAACCAAATAGTGGCTGGTGCCTATGCATTGATTATAGAGGCCTTAATAAGGTCATGGTATCTAACAAATACCCACTTCCTCTGATGATGGAGCTACAAGACCGAGTGGTCGGATCGACTATCTTTACCAAGTTGGACTTAAAGGATGGGTTCCAATTGATCAGAATTACAGAGGGGGAAGAGTGGAAGACAGATTTTTGGACCCGCTATGGACACTTTGAATACAAAGTCATGCCATTTGGCCTTGTTAATGCCCCAGCTCCATTACAGGCAATGATGAACACAGTTTTAAGAGAATTCCTCAATCATGGTCTCATGGTCTACATGGACAACATTCTCATCTACTCAGCAGATGAGGCAAGCCATGTCAAGATGGTCCAAAAAGTGTTAGCTCACCTAAGGGAATATCAACTGGCAGTCTTTATGGCAAAGTCTTACTTTCACATCACTACAGTGGAATTCCTAGACTATGTGATAACAATGAAAGGAGTCTCCATGAGTGAGAAAAAGGTGGAATCTATCCAAAAATAGAAACAACCAAAGTCCGTAGAAGAAATACAAATGTTTATAGGATTTGTGAACTTTTACTGAAGATTTATTAAGGACTTTTCTGCAATTTGCAAACCAATCATAGAGCTCCTGAAGGGAAATTCCAAATATTTTGCCTGGAGAAGAACAAGATGAGGCCTTTGAGTTCCTAAAAGAACAATTCATAACCACACCAATTCTTTGTCATTTTGACCCCATGAAGGAAACAATCATGGAAACCGATGCAAGTGATTTTGCACTTGGCTATGTTTTATCACAACTAGTGAAGAAAAAGCTACACCTAGTATCATTTCACTTGCAAAAATTCAGATCTACTGAATGAAACTATGATGTTCATGATAAGGAATTACTGGTGATTGGGGAGACTTTTAAAGAATAGTATCACTACTTGGCAGGAACAGAAGTCCCCATTACCATTTACACTGATTATCAAAATTTGCAGTACTTCCTTACCACAAAGGCATGGAGTGCTAGGCAAATTCGATGGGCTTAGAAATTGGCAGATTTCAATTTCGTTATTGTTTACTGTCCAGGAGCCCAAGGAGGCAAACCAGATGCATTGAGTAGATGGCCAGAGTACCATCCTGAAGGGAGAGCTACCCATAGGGTCTGAGTCCACAGATTGGTCGAGAATGCTAAGATTCCCACTAGAGGGTCAACTTTTGCGGCTGGACATGACTTGTATAGTATGGATATGCTAACCATCCCTGGAAAGGGACAAGACCTCATCACAATAGGAATAGCTGTAGGGCTCCCTAAAGGAACCTACACGTGAATAGTACCCTGAAGTGGATTACCACTCTGACATAGCATACACATAGGCACTGAAGTAATAGATGTAGACTATACTAGTGAAATAAAGGTTTTAATGGTCAACCTGATGAATGCAGACTACAAGTTTGCAAAGTAGGACCGGATAGCCCAAATGATCATTGAAAAAATTGACAACACAGATCTCTAAGAAGTTGCAGACTTAGCGATAACAGATCAAGCTGACAATGGCTTTGGAAGTATTGACTTACTTGGAAAAAAGCGTATAGAGTGCTTCTTACAAGCAAGCTCTAGATACAATGAGCATTTTGACGATTATGATGAGGAACACAATCCAAAATTGTCAGAAGAAATAGTAATGTTGTCTAATGCCATTATTGCAAGAGCAGAAATAAGAAAGTTTGAGGCCGACCTCATAGCAAAAGTTAAAGAAGCAGCCGAACAGGATGAAGAGTGGGTCACAAGAGGCAGGAGTTGGAAAGATTGAGAAATGATGGTATAGAGCCCCCAAAGTTTTAGACCTTGAAAGATGAACTAGTATACTACAGGGACCAGCTCTTTATCCCAGTAGATGAAGGCATCCAAACCCTCATAATGGATGGGTGCCATGATTCCAAGGTCACTGGACACTTCAGCCAGGAAAAAACCCTGGAAATAGTCACGTGAGACTTCTACTGGAAAGGGTTGACAGGCTGTGTCAATGATTACATCAGATCCTATGATGAATGTCAACACAATACATCCCCAAGACATGCAAGGTATGGGTTACTTCAACCTTTACAAGTACCATATGCTGCATGGACATCTATCTCAACTGATTTTATTGTTCAACTACCTGAGTTGCAGGGACATACCCAGATCATGGTCATAGTAGATCAGTTCACTAAGATGGCACATTTCGTCAACCTAAAGGAAAACATGACTGCAAAGGATGTCGCTAATGTCTTCCTCTGAGAAGTATGGAAACTCCATGTACTAACTATGGAAATCATTTCTGACATGGATGCAAAGTTTCAAGGTGGATTTTGGGAATCCATGTGCAAGCTTCTGGGAATTAAAAGAAGAATGTCGATGGTCTATCACCCTCAGACTGATGGACAAACCGAAAGAACCAACTAAGTGCTGGAAGGTTACTTATAAAGCTTTGTCAACTATGATCAGGACGATTGATATTAGCTTCTCCTATTGGCAGAGTATGCTTACAATAACTCTACCATCAATGTACATAAAATGACCCCATTCTTCACAAACTACGGTTTCCATCCTCAGACTGAATGGATGAGAGAACATGAGGCTCAAAATCTGGGTGCAGCCATCTATATGCACTGGATGAAAAATATACATGAACAGGACAAGGAAATGCTAGAATCTACATAGGAGGCCATGTCAAGATATTATGATCAAAAAGCTAGAGAGCAACCTGACATAATGGTGGGAGATCAAGTCATTCTCAATGGAATAAATATGCAATCAAAAAGGCCCTCAAAAGTTGAGCCCCAAGCTCTATCGACCTTTCAAAGTATTGGAGAAAAGGGGCAAACAAGCTTACGAACTCCAAATACCTGACTGGTGGAAAATCTATCTGGTATTTCATGTGGCACTGCTTGAGACCTACTGAGTTTCTATTCAGCCAGGATGGGCACAGCCACCCCACAACCCTGAAGAAATCAAGGTGATTTAGAGTGGGAAGTGGAAAGAATTGTGAGGAGTGAAATAATCTCCTATACAAGAAGAGTTAGAGGATGAAATAAAGTCCTCTGAGAGCTCTGATATTTTGTGAAATGGAAAGGTTGTTCTGAAGATGAGAATACCTGGGAGCTGCTGGAGCACTTGGAGCATGCAGTGGAATTGTTGGAAGAATTTCATAGTGTGAATCCTGAAATGCTGGGATGGGCAGGATTGGAATAATATGGCAAGGTTTTCTTTGCATGGCCAAGCAAACATGCAATGTTTTTTACCCTACCATGTTGAGTTTCTAAGAAAGAAGTTTTTATTTATTTTTATTTTATTTTTTATTATTT
Source organism: Choiromyces venosus 120613-1 (assembly GCA_003788595.2). NCBI lineage: Eukaryota > Fungi > Ascomycota > Pezizomycetes > Pezizales > Tuberaceae > Choiromyces > Choiromyces venosus. Next base: position 318,792 of record ML120464.1, read on the forward strand.
TAAAAGGGACATTCGAGATGAAGTCTTGAGAGGGGGAGCTACTGTTAGGCATATGGAAAAAAGGGCCTAAATTACATGGCCTTTACTCAGGATTATTTCTACCATACCCCTGCAGCCCCTATATAGGGACTGGGCATCATCACGGTATTACGGCCTAGTTGCGTCCCAACACTTTAGCAACAATAAATAACACCTTCAGCATAACATTGTATACATTGTCGCCGTCCATCTGACCGGATGCTGTCTATAGGATATATGAGAGGGCATCCTTGGCGACATATGAGAAGTGACTCGAATGAATTTGGTTAAGTTTTGAGTGAGTTATTATTCTGTACATTAGCAGTTAGATATTATAGCTGATAAGTAATGGGACAATTTGGGAAGAAACTGTTAGTGACTGAATATTGCGAGCCTATGGTACCAAAGGGTAGCCATAACAGTCGAGCTTCTTACTCTGAAAGAAGTAGCACCCCAAGAGGGTCTGTTCAAGAATTAGTATGAGAGGTTTTTGTCCAATGAGCCATTGGTTTGATCCAGGACCAAAAGCCCTTCATATCTGATGGGCTTTGCGATGCATAAATATACAATGCAATAGCTGCACTCATTTATTAGAGCTGATCACTTTATATTTTGGGGCAGAATGATTGGCATGGTTGCTATTAGGATGGCATACTCAAATTAAGTTCATATAGCAGAGAGATTGAGGGCCACCTACTGGTGGAGTATTCGCACCCTCAGAAACAAATAGGAGTTTGAAGAAATTGAAGCAAAGCAAGGCAAATATTCTGAAGGTCAGGAGTATTCGCACTTAGGAAAAATAAGAGGTTTTCGATGGAGGTAGTTAGATAGTATGGGAGTTGATTGTAGCCTGCAATAACCCAGATGCAGAATATAAATATTGAGGTACTTCCACCTATCAGAAATATCAAGCAATAGAGAAGAGATCTTATTAATATATTTATTATTCACTCTTGAAAAAACTTATTATACACATAACTTTCTGAGCCTACCTTGATGATCTTCATCCTTGTCCTACTTTACCTTACCTTACTTCAAGAAACATACAGCCTAGGCCAACCCTCAATATCTACAGTTGGGCTACCCTATAACAATCTCCTAATTACAATTATTTTTACCACCCTATTGATAAAGTCTCCTCCTCCTACTCCCTGCTGGAATAATACTGACTGAGCTGCACTCAATCCTGCCCTCAAATCTCTCTCTATACCTCCTCTTCCTCTTTACTCTACTGACCTTACTCTTGACTCCTGGCTCTCATGCCATCTCACTATTGTTACTACTCTCATCTGCTCCTACACTTTAGTGAAATACCCTTCAATTAATGTTATTAATTTTCTGATTTTTTTACTTTTTTTTATTTATATCTTAGTATATTTGTTTAAGCTACAAACCTCAAATTCAGTGTAAAGCTATAGCATCAAAAACCTCCACCCAGGCCTGGGCCCTGGAATGTTATAGAAAAACTATGGGCCAAAGACCTGGTCAAAAAAACTATCCTAACAAGTAACCCTCTTCATAAACTATAAGGCATATGAGATCCCACCAATAACATACTACAAACAAAAGAAACTAAACTCTCGACAGTAAATCAGCCAAAGAAAACCTAGTAACTTAAACCTAAGGGAGAATCACAACAGGGTTTAACCCAAACTCTGGTACAAGCTTGAATACAAGGGTAGAAGTACAATCCACTGGCAATGAGGATTGGGAGGCCCACAAGGCTATAATGATGGTGTATGGCAGAAGCAAGGGATCCCAGATGTCTGATTAATAAAGGAGGTAGATGGATGATAGTAAGATACCAGCTGGATAGTTAGCAGTAGGATGCTAGCTGAGGTATGAGTATGTAGCAGTATAGTACCAGTTAGATGTGATTCTGAAAAAGTAAACAGACCAGATTACTGTGTCTCTCATATAGTCCTTTGTAATCAGGAAGATGACATCACTACTGGAAGGGTCCTAGAGGAAGGAAGGAAATGGAGGAGATGAAATGAAGGGGCAATAGGATGCAAGCCAATCATCAGGGGAGAGGGAAGGTAAAGGAGAGAAGTACTCAGATTGCAGGAGCTACTATTAGATAACGTATTCATGTCTGATAAGGCAGCCTCTAAGAAAGAGGGAATGGTGAAATCAACCATGACCTATTGAAGTGTTTCCTCCTACTGCAAACTGTGTTCTCAGCTGTCTGTAGAAAGACAAAATGAGAAAGCCCAACCATAGGATTCACAAAGCAAGGCAAAGAGAAAGCAGGGTAAGGGAGGTAACTGATATTGTGAAAAGATGACAGGAGAAAAGGCTCAGGTAGGACTACTTCAGGAGGCTAGACTACAAGAGGGAAGAAAGGAGGGGATGCAAAAATGAAAACAAGTGATGGAGAGTATGTTTTCTGACTAGTTGGAGGGGAGAGGAGAGAAAAAGTACTGATATTTTTCCTTGCAGTTATGGTATTGAGAGGTTCCCAAATAGGAAATAAATTTCAATAATTGGAGGTGTAGTGGAGATGGAGTGCAGGTTTATGTTATTACTTTTTTTTTTTTTCATTTTCTTGTATATTTGTTTAAGGTACAAAACTTGCATGCAGCTCCGGCTATAGTGTCAAAAACCTCCAACCTAGCCAGGGCCCTGGAAAGCTATAGAAAAACTATGACCTGAAGACCTGGTTGAAAAAACTATCCTAATGAGCAACCCTCTTTGTAAACTATAAAAATAATTAAAATCAGACAATCCTTGGACAATAGAAGAAAAACCAAACCCCCAACAGTGCACCAACTAAAAGAAATGCCAAACTAAACCCAAACCTAAGGAAAACCTAACCCAATAGTAGAGTTCAAGCACTCAGTACAGTCGATCATATTCACTGGCAGCAAGGGAAAGAAGGTGAGAAGCTACTTGGGTCTCTGGTAGAGGTGAGAAGGTTCTAGTACCTATATGGCACAGGGGGTAGATAGGTAGCAGTAGGGTACTAGCTGATGTGTTGATAGGTGGCAGTAATGTGTTAGCTAAGTAAGGCCCAAAACTGACTGACTGTATTACCATGTCTCTCACATAGTCCCTTGTGATAAGAAAGATAGCATCACTACTAGAGGGGATCTCACAGGTAGGAGGACAATGGAGAAGAGGATGGGGGGGTAGTAGGAGGCTAGCTGAATGTCTGGAGAGGAGCTGGTTAGGAGGGGAGTATTCAAACTGCAGGATATACTAATGGATAATCTGTTTGTATCTAACAAGGCAGCCTCTAAAGAAAAAGAAAATGGAGGAATTGACTGTGGACTGTTGAAGTGTTTCCTCCTACTGCTAACTGTGTTCTCGACCATCTGTAGAAGGACAGCATGAAAAAACACAATGGTAGGATTCACTAAGTGAGGCAAAGTGAAAGTAGTATAGGGGAGGTAACTGACATCGTGAAGAGATGGTAGGAGAAAGGGCTCAGGTATGACTACCTCCAGAGGGTAGACCTCAAGAGGAAAGTAAGGGGGGAATTGTTATTATTATTATTATATATCATTACACTGATGGAGTCATGTAGCCATGAAGTAGTACTAACATACATATAGGCACTGACCACTGCTGGGGCTATAATACATCTCTTTCTACATGGTAGTATTATCTTTTGAATGTGTCATGCATGAGCCATAATGACAAAGGAAATCCTCCACTCTGCCTAAAGTCTATCCAATATTAACAAAGGAAATATATGTAAAGAAACACCTAAGCTGTCTTCCTCCTCCTCTCTATGGCCACCTGCTAAATACTGATGAAAGTGGTATACTCATTGGTTGTTGCTAGGTGGGGTTCATTGCAGTTACTGCACTCAGGCTTGATGGTAGTATAGAGGCAAGCCTTACCCCTAGTAGGGTACTGAGATCTATGGCAAGAGTGAAGGTATATAGGGTATTCCTGCACGCAAATAGCAAAGTGGATGATGCTGGTACACTGGGTAGGATGGTGGTCAAAGGCCAAGCATCTGGAGCATTTGGTGTCAGGACTAAAGGACAGGTAATATTGTGCCTTAAACTTCCTTCCAAAGAGAGAGAGGTCACTTCTTAAGACCTTTTCTAAAGCATCTTTCCTAACCCGACTGATGACCGTTACAGATACTGCTTTCTCTTTCCATTGAGTTTCTGTGGTGAGCCATCTGGGTAGATGGGGGAGGTGGGAGCCAGGGTTGAATTCTGCAATCTCAGTCTTAACAGTGTTGAATACTTCAAGAGTGGATGGAATGGTAGTGGAGATGTCATGGATAATGACCTTATACCAGATTTTATCCTGTCTGAGGACAATGGCAGCTAGAATAATAGATCTTGCTACTTCCCCAATGACTTGTCTGTGATGTTTAAGGTCCATAGAGGCAGTGGTAGTTTTCTTGGTGATAAGGAGGAAATGGTGCTTTGTAGTGAACTCAATGGTAGTAATGAGAGTTTTTTTGATGGCTCTATTCATTGTATTTCTGATAGTGAGGATGTTGGTTTCATCTGGAAGTGAGGTCCCTTCTCTTTCAATGATAATAGTACAGTTGTATTTGGTGAGGAGAGCAGGAGTGGCCTCTTTGTTCATTAGAATAGTAGGGGCTCTACTGGTCATGATTTGGCTGCCTTTTGGACCAAGGTGAGGGGTTGTTGTTGTTGTTGCTTTAGTAGGGGGAGGGAAGATAGTAGCGGGGTTGTTTGATATGGAAGTTGTGTTTCCTGTAACACAACTTTAGAGGTGAGGGTGGCTACCTGGTCTTTCACGGTTTGAGTGTCCAGGATATGACAATCTTGAACAACAATGAGGTGGTTTTGTAAGGCTTGAAATGTTTCATGGAGGAGGTTGATTTGTGAAGTGAGTTCCTGGTAGAGTAGTTGGATGGTTTCTCAGGTGGAAGGAGGATGGGGAGAAGAGAAAGTTGATTCCTTATCATCACTGAAGTTCAGACCAGGGGCTAGGTTAACAAGAGAGACTTGATTATATATCATATGTATATCTACTAGTGAGGATTGTTGGGAGGGGAAGTTGTGGGACTGGAATAAGTTGGTAAAAGAGTTCCTGCTACCCTTACCACTGCTTCTTTGTCTAGCAGACATCAGAGGTGATGGAGAGCTGACTCAGTTGATAATTGTGACAAGTAATAACTTGTGTACAAACCACAGATCACTACCAGTAAGTGTCCTTTGCACTAAAACTTATTCTCCTTGTTTTAGTTTTTTGGTTCTATCTATTATTAGAGGGACCCACCATTATAGAATACTATCAATCACATCATTTTTTTGGTTTATCATATCAATCAATTATGATATACTAAAGATCTAAGTTCTTGAACCCTAATAAAGTTTTCTATATTTTTTTCTTAGTCTTTTTTGGTCTGTCAGATACCATAGAGCTGAGTTTCTAAACCCCAACACAGTTTTTCATATTTTTTTCTTGTTCTTTTTTGGTCCATCAGATACTATAGAGCTGAGTTCCTAAACTGTAACATAGTTTTCTGTGTTTTTTTCTTGCCCTTTTTCTCACCTCAACTGTTATAGTATAGTATAAAGGAACAAATAAGAGGGGATAGACTCTATTGCCATTATAACTATTGTGAAAGAAAAAATAACACCAAATTTTTAGCCAAGCTTTACTCTCATTAGTCAACCAACAATTATCACAGCATCACCCAGTCACCCCTCACTTTAAAGGCTTTTACCAACAAATCATCACCTTCTATTTATCACTTTATCATAATTATCAACTGAGTCTGTCCTCATTCACCTCTGATGTCTGCCAGACTAAGGTGCAGAGGTAGAGGTGGCAGGAATCCCCTTACTAGCCCATTCCAGTACTACATCTTCCCTCTCCAACAATCCTCACCAGCAGACACACAAATGACAGATGATCAAGTCTCTCTTATCATTCCAGCCCCTAGTTCTGACTTCAGGAATGATGAAGAATCAGCTTTCTCTTCTCCTTACACTTCTCCCACTTCCAAAACCACCCAACTATCCTACCAAGTACTTACTACTCAAATCAACCTCCTCCATGAAACATTTCTAGCTTTATAAAACCACCTACTTGTTGTTCAAAATGGCACATCCAGGACACCCAAGTCTTGAAAGAAGAGGTAGTTACCCTCACCTCTAAAGTTGTATTACTAGAAATATAACTTGAATACCAAACAACTATACTACTGTCTATCCACCCACTACCAAAGCAATAATGACAACCTCCTACCTGGGCCTAAAAGGTAGCCAAATCATTCCCCTCCAAGCCTCCCACTACTCTACCAAACAAAATTGCATTAACTGTAGTTTTGACTAAATGTTACCATACAATTATTATCCCAAGAGATAGAACAGCTCTACCTGACTGTACTAACAACTTCACTATTCATGATGCAATCAACTCACCTATTAAGAAGCCTCTTATTGCCATGATTGACTTCACTACCAATCACCATGTTCTCTTAATCACCAAAGACAATACTCCTACCACCTCTGTCTTCAAGTACCATTGTTTCACTATTGAGGAAGTAATCAGAGCCACAATACCAGCTGCTATTAGCCTCAGAAAAGATGAAATCTAGCATAAGGTCATACTACATAGCATCCCTATCACTAGCTCTTTTATTACTATCAAGACAGAGATTGAAGATTTCAAGCCTCGAACCCACCTCCCCCATCTTGCTAGATGGCTCACCACAGAAGCCCAACTTCAGAACAAAGCTGCCTTAGCAATGGTCCTCACAATTGCTGGTAAAGACTCCACAGACAAGGCCCTCAGCAAAGGCCTCTCCTTCTTTGGCAGGAAGTTCAAGGTCCAACGTTACTTAACCTTTGGCCTTGACACCCAATGCAATAAATACCTTGCCTTTAGCCATCATACTACCCAATGTACCAGGCAAACATACTGTGCAATGTGCTCCTAAGGGAACCCAATATACCTCCATACTTGCAGAAGATTGGATTGTCCTATCAGGTGAAAAACCTTGCCTTTACACCACTATCCAATGCACAAACTGCAAAGACTCCTACCAAGCAACATCTCAGGAATGTCCCCCTTATATCACAGCACACCAATTAGCAACTGAGAGGAGGAACAGGGCTACTTGGGTTTTCTTACATGTATTTCCTTATATTTATTAGACTTTAGTTGGGGAGGTAGATTTCCTTTGTCATTATAGCTGATACATGACCCAGTCAAAAGTTGATACCAGTATGTAGGGAGAGATAGAGCATAGACCTGAGACTTTTTTTTTTTAATCTCATATATTCGTTATTAAGTACAAGAACCTGCATGGAGCCATAAGGGCCACCATCCTCCGTCTCTACTACACCTCCGGTCATTGAAATTATTTCCTAATCAGAAACGACTCAACACCGAGAAAACATCACGAACTTTCCTTCCTCCCCCCCATCTCGGGGGGGCAGGAGAACACACTTTCCATCCCTTGTTTGCATTTCGGCATCGCCTCCTTGCTTTCCTCTTGGGGTCTACCCTCCTGAGGATGTCCTTTCCCTGCCATCGTCACTCCACAATGTTGGCTCTTCCCCCTACCCCGCTTTCGCTTCGCGTAGCGATCGCTACGGTCGGGTTTTTTCCTTCGGTATTTCTACAGACGGCCCAGAACACAGTTAGCAGTAGGAGGAAACTTGCCAACAGGCCACGGTCGATTTCTCCATTCTCCTCTTTTGTAGGAGGCTGCCTTGTCAGACACGAACGTGAATCCGATAGTACATCCCGCCGAGCAAAAACTCCCTTCCTCTCTTCCCCCTCGGACGATCGGCTTGAAACCTACTGCTGCCTTTCCCCTGCCTTCCTGCCTCTGGGATCCTTTCCAGAAGTGACGCTATCTCTCCTATCACAAGGGACTACATGAGAGATGCGGTAATATGGTCAGTTGGCTACTCAGCTGGTACCTTACTACCACCCCAACCCGTGCCTTGAGATATCTCGTCTCCTGTGCCTCCACCCCCACTGCACCAGGGGTCTACCCCCCAGAGGCCTCACTCCCAGTTTCCCCTTCGTTAGGGGACACTATGCCCAGCCCGTTCTGGCTTCACTTCTTGCCTTGCCTCAACCACGGTCGGCTTTTGTCCGGCCTTCAACTCCAGTCAACCAACCAGGGAACACCTTCGCTGTCCGCCGTCCCCTCGGCGTTGATCAGCTAAGACCTGGTCTATCCACTCTGCCGACCTTCATTGGCTACACTTCCACCTGGGGCCCAGTCCTCACCTTTCCTCATTCGGGGCTGCAATTTTGCCGCCCGTTTCTTTCCTTTAGTTTACTTTTCTTGCCTGGCTGCATGTTTCTCTTGGGTTCGCTTAGGGGTTTCATGGCTCTCTGCCTCATTATACCAGACAACCGATGAATCGACCATGGAATGATGGTGGGGTTCGGCTCGAAGTCCTAGAAAGAGAGGGCGTGGGGGTGGTGGGTGAGGACGGAGTTCCCCAGATGGGGGATACCGGGTATGAAGACCGAGGGGGAGCCCCTGAGTTGTGGATCGGACGAGGCCGGAGCGCAAAGCGGACCGGAGTCGGTTCCAGCTGAACAAGCCGGAAGTTGGGTGTCGGTGGTGGGTCCCTTGTGGAAGCGACAGGCGGCAGGGGAGCCGCAACTAGCCGATTCTGGACCAGACGAGTAAAACGGCAGGAAACAGCCGATGAAATGATGGGCCCCGGGTCAGGGTCGGAGAGAGTCGGCCCCGGCCAGACCAGGAATAGAAAGGAAAAAACCCTATCGAAAACAACAACAGACAAAGAAAGGAAATAAAATAAAAAGAAAGGATCGACATACAAAAGAGCCCAAGCGAACCCCAAAGTATACAAGAAAAAAACGAAATACAAAAAGAACCCAAGCGAATCCCTAAAGTATTCAAAGAAAGGACAACCTAATCAGTGGCACTCTCCACGCATGCTGAAATGCAGCCTTACCCCTAGCCCCGGCTCCAAAGAAAACAAAAACGCAAACGAAATACCAAAACAAAAACAGTATCGGGAATGCCGAGGTGTGTCTAAGAACATGGAATTGTTGCTTGAGTACTAAATTTTTTTTTTTTTTTTTTTTTTTTTTTTTTTCGGCATTCCCGATACTGTTTTTGTTTTGGTATTTAGTTCGCGTTTTTGTTTTCTTTAGAGCCGGGGCTAGGGGTAAGGCTGTATTTCAGCATGCGTGGTGGGTGCCACTGATTAGGTTTTCCTTTCTTTGAATACTTTAGGGATTCGCTTGGGTTCTTTTTGTATTATTTTCTTTTCTTG